>CM024269.1:14069823-14315942 GCA_013621005.1 Aeschynomene evenia | reverse complement strand
GATTATTGGATATATCGCGAATCATGTATGCAGATGTGAGTAACGTAGATAGGATTTGTCCCTCTCACATTATGAGAGATATATTTGTGGGCCCCTTGATGAGTAGGACTGGGTAAATGCATGGCCGTGCTGAAATGAATTAATGTGTGACATTAATCTCATTTAATTTTATCAGTCTACTCGGTAATCAAGAAATTAATGATTTAACGATACAAGATGACTAATTCCATGCTTGTGTTAAATCTAGATATTTGGACAAAGGGATTGAATTGTACAATAACATCGATCACGTAAAGGTTATGTCAAACCATTGACTTTCTTATAACTTGGGTAACAGTGATGTGTTGCTAGATACCGCTCACTGTTTATATTATTAAATAGTATTTAATAATATTGCCAACGTTATGAGAACCTATAGGGTCACACACTAAAGCAGTTTTAAATTGATGCTTAATTAGATTAAATTAGTGTGACTAATTTAATTGCATTGGGCTAACATCAGATGGGCCAAATAAGACACAAACTAGGTTTAGGTTTTCTATGAGATGAGAGTGGAGTGTTGGCTATAAATAGCAACACATATGAGCCTAGCCTGATACACAAGAATTTTGAATTCACACTCTCTCACTCAGAGAAAGCTAATCCTTGTCTTCTCTGAAATTCACTACTAGCATAGAGAGTCTTAGAGGAGCATCAAGGTGGACGTGTGACGACCACAGCTGCTGTGTGGACTTCTAAAGGCCGTCGCTGCTACTGCGTCGGAAGGATTGACATAGCTCATTTCGTGTAGCTGCCACGCTTCAACAGGTAAATCAAATATGATTTATGATATTTCACAAGGGTCTATGGGAGGAAATTGCATGTAAAATTTTTGTTTCCGCTGCTTCTATATGCATGATTTCCCAACAGGAACTTCTAGAAAGCCCGCATCAAATTGTCTCTTAACTTCATCTTTAATCTTAAGAGACATCTCTGGACTCATCCTTCGCAACTTTTGTCGCTTAGGCTCAAACCCCTCCATCAATGGGATTTTATGGGAGACAATTTCGGGATCGAGACCAGGCATATCCTCATAAGACCAGGCAAAGATGTCCAAGTACTCTCTGAATAATGCAATCATCTCTTCCCTTTTCCGGGTTGTCAACTATCTTTACTTCCCTTTTGCTTTCGTTGCTCCCCAAGTTAATCATTTTGACAACCTCATCGTGTGGATTTATCCCTTTTTCCATTGAGTTTATTATTTTAGCGAATTGTTGGCATAGTTCAGGGTCTTCTTCTTGTTCAAGTTCATTTAAGTCTGTTGTAACACAATAATCAATAAATGGATTTTCGCGATTGTTCATAACGAAAAGAGATCCCGTCGAAGAGGAATCCCTGAAAGAAAATAATAGATGAATAAAAACGGAAAGCTAGAAAATGGATGATCAAATTGAAGCATGTGTAATCATAATATTAATCAAAAGTACAAAGCAAAGTATAAAATCGTTCATTACTTAAAGAAAAGTAAATCATTAAGGGGTTCAGATTCCCAATTGTTTAATGCATCTGGTTCTTGACTGGGGTAGATCTTTAGAGGGATCTCTGAGGTGCTTTGGATGACGCTGACAACATCCTCTTCATCTTTTGCAGACGACGGCTTGAATGTTTCTCTGATGTGCGGAATCCTCTTTACTTGCAGCGATGGTTTTCCGCTTCCGTCGTACCCTAGCCCAAGTTTTCCCGGATTTTAAGGCAATGAAATTGGATGTTAATCCCTTGGAGATGACTTCCCATCCCTCTTCCTTTCTTGAAACCGTTCTTCTGCATTATTCGGAGGGCTACATCTTTTACTTCTTCTAGCTCAACGATTTTCCAGGTTCTGCAAAGCACTTTCTAGCGCATCTTCAGCACAGTCAATGTATGGGATCATCACAGATTTGGCGAGCAACATGGCTTCTTCCCCTTTTACGGTCACAGTCCTGCCATTATCTATGTACTTCAGTCTTTGATGCACCGTAGACGGGACCGCACCAGCCTCGTGAATCCAGGGTCTTCCTAGAATCATCGTGTAATCTGGCTCAATATCCATCACATCAAACATGGTGTTGAAGAGAGTTGGGCCTATCTCCAATTGCAGCTGAATGTCACCCAAAAATTCTCGGGCTGAGCCGTCAAACGCTCTCGCGATTGTCCCCTTGTTTCGATCTTTGATGGGTCCACTGATAGGTGTTGCAGCGTAGAATAAGGAAGCACATTGAAAGCTGATCCAGAGTCAACTAATACTTTCGCCAAAATATAACCTTGACACTTCAAAGTAATATGAAGTGCCTTCGGGCGCCCAGCCTTGCAAGGGAATATTTCAGTTTCTGTGAAGGCTATAGTATTTGCAGCCTTAATTGCGCTCACAATCCCTTCTACCTTTTCTGGGGTGATGTCTTTGGGCACAAAGGCCTCATCCAAGACCCTTTTGAGTGCGCTGCTATGCGCCTCAGATGTCATGATCAGGGAGAACAGTGAGATTCTCGCTGGTGTTCTCCTCAGTTGTTCCACCACGTCATACTCACTTTGTTTCATGATTTTGAGAAATTCTCCCTGCTCCTCCTCTAATTCTTCTTTTTCCTCTTTCTCATCATGTTTTGCTTGGGGAATCACTAGCTTTTCTGGAGTATAACACCTTCCACTCCGAGTGATCCCTGCGATGTTAGTCGTTTTCTCCACTACTTCTGCATCAAGTTCCCTGGCAATTCCTAATCCTTCCTTCTGCCTTTCATTGCTTCTATTGCAAGATAAACCTACCACCTTATAAGTTGGTACTGATTTTGTGGACCGAGCCTGACTGGGCAATACGGTTATTTCATACTTCCAGGGAACAGCGTGGTCGCTTATATAAGGAAGTGGGCTCCCTGTCTCAGAGCTATGAGTTACTGTATGTGGAAAAACCTTGTAGACCGTGGGATTTGAGTTAATCATATAGATACTCTCTTCTTCTTTGATAGGCATCTCAAGCACCCTAGCTTGATCATCTTTTGAATAAAGAGCTTGAGTGCGGGGCAATTCTCAAGGTGATGTATATTTTCATCACTCGAGCAACCGCAAAACAAGTCTCTATCCTTAGAGCATATGGTTCTACCTTCTATGACCATCTTGTAGCCGACTCTTCTCAAAGCTCCCATGACTTCCTTCATGGAGAAGCTGATATTCCCTAACATTTTTTCTTTTCCTTCACTAATTGCATTTACTTGTCCTCCGCCATGAGGAGGAAATGGGTTGTTTTTTCCATTTGGTGTTTGGTTTTCTTCCAACTGGATGGCGCCAGTGTCGATTAACACTCCGAAAACCGTAAACTCGTCGACATTATGACCAGGGAAATCAGAATGGTATTCGCACGTCTTTATTGGACTATACCACCTGGGATACAGTGGTTCCTGTATTTTCCCTGGTACCGGTCTCATTAAATTATCTCTACACAAACATCTGAAGAGTTCACTCTTGCTCATGTGAAAATCTGGTAGTTGTCTGTTCTCCATCCTACGAGTATTGCCTGTGACATTTGTTCTCTGTTGGGTTGTTTGGGGGTTGACTTGTTGGTAATTTGGTTGTGGAGCTTGGTAAGGCCTTTGAGTGGTATTTGTATTTGTTTGGGGATGAGTGGTATGGCTAGCTTGTGGAATGTAGGGTGCCTGGTGATGATAGGGCCCTTGTTGGGGTCTAGGATTTTGAGAGGATTGGTAAAAGAGTAATGCTTGGGCTGTGTAGGGGGATTGTGGTTATGTGGGTGGATGTAATTAACAACATTTTCCTTTTTCTTAAGATGAGACGTTTTTCTGATTGAGAGTCGCTTGCGTCTCCTAGCTCAATTTTACCGTCAAGGATGTTCATCTCAATCCTTTCCCCTATCTCGACAAGGTCAACGAACTCCTTGACGTGCGTCCCCAACATGTTCCTAAAATAAGGCCCTTCTAATGTGCGGATGAAGTGGGAGCACATTTCCTGTTCTAGCATTGGTGGAACCACCCTAGCAGCCAGTGCGCGCCACCTTTGGGCATAATTCTTCCTTAAGCTCTTCAACTGGTCTCTAGTGGGCGCAACATCCATATTAAACCTGTATTGGTTAGTGAAAGCCCACGCTAGATCTTCCCAGCGCTTGATCATTGATCGATCCAGCCTCATATACCAATCCCACGCCGCTCCGACTGGACTTTTCGGGATGAAACTAATCAGGAAATTCTCATCTCTGGACCACATGCCCATCTTAGTCCAGTACATTTTCAGATGCATTACCGGGTTCGTGCTTCCATTGACTAAATGAAGCCCCGCATTTGGAAATCCTTTGGGATCACCACATTAGGGGAGGCACATAGCTCCTCGATACCCATTGGTCCAAACATGTTAGGCTCTTTCAAGGGTTGCATCTGCTGGCGCATATTCTCTTCCAGTTCTTGCTTCAGCTTGACCTTTTCCATCTCAAATCTAGCTTCGTACTCAAATCCAGGAGGCGGTTCAACTTGTCTGGATTGGATCAAGTCTTCAATCTGCTTTGCTTGTTCCATTATCATGGCTTTCAATGCCTCAACTTCCGGGTTCTTGGGCTCTGGTGGGTTCATAGTCTTCTCTGGTTCGTTTCCGGCTTCGGAATCTACTTGTTTCTCCTTCTTGACCACAGTTCTGGATCGTAGTTCGTAAGGCTCTCTACTAGTGTCAGACGAAGTTAACTTTGAAGGCGCAAAAATGACAAAACCTGCAACATCGGGTTAAGATGTAGTAATAAAAGAAATGCTTAATAGTGAGGAGTGATATCACAAGGTATATCCTTGTCAGAGAGTTTTTCGTTCATAAGACAAGTCTTTTGATGGGCGTTTGTACAAGGGTAGTCCATACACTATAAATACGACATTTGATACATGTCCGCGTTACACACGAAGTAGCTTCATTGAAACATTGGAATCATACTCATTTTATTAATGAAAATATCTCAGTACTTGTGATTTTTTGGATAAATGACTACATCAGAGATTCTTTTCTTTTTGAACTGTTTTACAAGATTCCTAGTTACATCCATGAAACTATTCACTTCTTCTGGGAGGCGCAACTTGAGACTTTGACTAATTTCTTGTTCAGCCTTCTCAAAGTGGTAAGCCAGTTTCGTGGCATGATGATCTAGTTGCTTGGTGAACTCTGCACGCTCTTCCTCCAGTCCCACAGCCTTCATAGCCCATGCCACTGCTTGTTTTTTCCAGAACCTTCCTGCTTTCTCTGTGTGATGCAGTTGGTCTTGACACTGTTCAAAATTAGCTCATTCATGTTCACGTTCCACTGCCATTTGTGCCAAAGTATTGGACAACTCTCCAATCTTATGCTCTAGTTCAACCTTTTCGCAGTATTGGTCATAGAGGCTAGCTTCCATTTCCTCCCTTCGTCGTTTTTCTTGCCCAAACTTTGCCTTTAGCTCCTCATTCTCCTTTTCCAGAGCTCTTCTCAATTGCTCTTCGCGATTGGCTTTCTTTTCTAACTTCTCATGATCTTTCTTCATGACCATCTTCAACTGACTGGTGCTCATTTTCAGCCCTTCGTTTTCCTTCTTCACCTGCCCAAGTCTTTGCAAGGAATCCTGTTTTTCCTTCGTACACTTCTGGACTTCTTGTTCAAGCCGTTTAAGCCCCAACTCATTGCTCACAGGGGTATCTGCAATCTCATCCTTCAAGTGTTCGATCACCCTCGTCCTCTTTTCACACAGGTCTTTGGCAATGATTAGTTCCATTTTCACTGCATCCTTCTGTTTTTCCAAAAGTTCCATCTGAGCCTTCATGACCTCTATCTGTTCAGCCAATCGGTCATTATCCCTCTCATCACGCCTAGCATTAGGTGTCTCTTGATATACTCTCCTTGCTGTTCTCCATGCAGTGTACTCAGCAGTGGTGATAACCAATGATTTTCCCAACTCATTTCTACCTGCCATGTGGACATCCTTCCACGCTTCTTGAATGCTCCCTGATAACTTGTCTGTGTTGTCCCCCTCATTATACCAAAACCGGAGTCCTCCAAGCTGCTCTTCTCGCGGCTTCCTTTGTGTCCAACATAATTGTTTGAGTACCAATGCTGGTGTATACGTTATGCAACCCCTCAGTCCCATAAGCGGCACATTAGGAAACTTCCCACATTTGTAGATAATCTCTCCTCTGTCCCGCCCATACCACGGGCACACCTACTTGAATGACCTGTCGTTCACATTGTCGAACTCTTCTTTCCATTGCTGCACTTCAAGAACCTTGGTTGGGATGAGATGAAAACTTCTTAGCGGATCAGAGGTGTTCTTGAGGTGGTTTCCTGAATGCATGTGAGTTACGATCCATACGTACAAGAGATGCAGGCAACATCTGAGCTTCCCTAATTTTTGTTTCTGATGGCAAAAACTCAGAGTGAGAAAGGTTTTTCCAATATTGCCGGCATAGGGTTTCTCTTTTTATGCTCCACAGCGTAGAAAACATCCATTGCAGCTTGATCAATGATGTTCGGAGCAGAGGGGAACAACACAAGGCCAAAGATGCCTAGTGCTAGCACCCTCGCAAAAATGATCCATTCTTCTTGGCGTGCCAAATCTTCTAAGTGGGCCTCAATGAAAGTACCAGTAACCCCTTTTGAATCAGCGTGCCCTGCCAACCTGACCCGGGCCGTCGGAACTCCTAGTAACTCTCCGAACTGCTCAGCTACTTTGGTGACTGATGCATGATAGTCAATGTGTGAGTATACCAAGGTGCTTTTTGTTACGGGCCACTTCAACATGCATGCATACTCTTCAATGGTTGGAGTAATATCAATGTTGGGTAGTTCGAAGCACCGGAGGGTTGGGCTCCTAATAATGTGGTTTTTGCCAATATTTTATACCCTTAATTTGGATGATTGTATGCAATTCTTTGCTTTATTTTAGCCTTTTATTATACTTAATACAACTTGGAATCTAATTGGGCTTAATAGAAATAGAGGCTAAAATAACAAGTTTTATGATGTTTTTGCAATTCAAGGATGACCTTTGCACTTGATCTTGGATATTTTGTATTTTTAGAACAGGTCACAAGTATTATTGGAGCTGTAGACATCAGGAACTGAGCAAGAAGCGGAGCAGTGAAATTAAGAGCAAGCATCGAGCGCCCCAGCGCCCATAGCACACTCCAGTGCACGAGGCCCACTTAACTAATCACGTGCACAGCGCTGGCGCTCTAGCGAGCTATATGCGCCCCAGCGCCGCACCGCAACTCTGTCACAGCAGAAACCCTATCTGCACGAGTTGGGGGCCCAAAATGATTATGGTTTGGAGGCTGCTCATCTTATTTAAAGGAGGCTAATGCATAAGAAATAAAAACACCTCTCAACACCACCACTTTTACATCTTTTCTTTTCCTAGTTTACTTACTTTCAACCCTAGGCTTAGTTAGAGTTACTTTTCTCTCCATTAGGATTTCCGTTTTTCCTAGTTTAGCTCTAGCTCCTTCATTTATATTTCCAACGTTATTCGTCCAGCCCTTTGGGTTTTGTAAGTTACTCTTTTATCATTAATTCAGTTATTCGTTCTTCAATTCTTTCCCTTAATTGCATTTAATTTCTTTACTTTATTGTTCAAGTTAATTACTCTCTTTATTCCAATTTATTTTCTGCCATTTTAATTCCCTCCATGAGTAACTAAGTTTCTTGGTGGTTTATGAGGGTGTGAACATCATTGGGGTAATTTGAGGCTTTGTTCTTAATCTTGCATAAGTTTTCATTATCAAACCTTGGCATATAATTTGAGATCTTAAATTGTGTGTTTAATCCTTTGTCTGGGCTTACTCGATTGAGTTAGGCTAATTCATTGGCATATGTTTATGTGTTAGTTGATTAATTAATGCATGACATATCAGGATTTGGTAATGATTAATTAATTGACTGATTAGTCTCTTTAATTAGAATAATGTGATTGGCTTTAACAATTGTTGAAAGTGGAACTAAAGGTGAGATCTCACTAATTAATCCCATTCTAGGCAATTAATCATTAGAATCACAACAAAAGAGTTAGATGATGCCTTGGCATTTTTAGTATAATTTTAGTATAAATTTCCAATAATTTATGTTAGTTTTAATAGTATTTTGTTTGGTTTTAGAGTAATTTAATTAGTTTAGAATTAATTTAAATTTTTAGTATTATTTTATGTATTTTGTGTATTTTCTGTGTTTAATTTTCAGGAAACTTGTTACATTTCTGGACAAATCAAAGTCTGAAGCGCCTATTAGAATATTGCAGGCGCAAGGCGCCACAATTGTGCGCCCTTAAAAAGAAAAGACTGGCGCTGCACTTTAAGGTCATATGACCCTTTGACCATGCATGCATTACAAGGCACAAGGTGCCATTCTTTGTTCCTATATACAAGGGTCATATGACCCTTTGAAAATTAAAGAAAAGCACATGATGTGCACCTCATTGCTTGAAAACCGCGTGAAGCATGACCCTGCATGCAACAAGAAGCAAGGCGCCAGGCGCCATTCATCCGCGCCCAAGAAGGAAGTGCAGGGCGCCCCGCGCGTGTCCCGCGTCCTGCGTCTTGCGCCCGCGCCCATCCCGCATCATGCGCCATGTCCCGAAAATTTTTCTCGCGCCTCATCACACGCACCGCGCCACCGAAACAGAACTGAATTGGAGAAATTGTACAGATTCAGGCGCCCCGCGCCCGAAGTAAATTGAAGGTCCGCGCTCCGCGTTCCCCTGAAGCACCGCGCCTCATCAACTGATACCTAAAATTGTGCCGCATGATCCAGAATTAATTCAAATGCAAATCTTTTTCATATCTTTTTGAATTTATCTTTAAACTTAATTCCCGTTGTTTTAGGGATTGGAACAATTTGAATTCTAGGTCTATTTGATTATATATAGGACTAGAATAGAAGCTCAGGTTATCTTGGTTTTTACTTCACTTAGTCTAGTACTCTGTTTTACTCTGTTTTTCAATAAAATCAGTTATTCGTTCTTCAAAATGTTCTCTTTCGATTATTATGTTTTGTTTACTTCGATTATGAGCAACTAATTTCTTTGTTAGGGTGAAGGGGATCGTATTACTATGAATTAATTTTATATTTGTGAACTTTTAAATTTTATTAATTCAATTTAAGCAATTACCTTATTTGTATTGTGTTGTTCTGAGGATTGGAAAATCACTTTTCAACTTATCTTGGATTCATGTGTTTATTTGGGAAAATAAACAATTGAATTGAAGCTTATCTTGGATTAATTGGAAAATCATTTTTCAACTTAATTGGAAAATCACTTTTCAACTTATCTTGGATTCATCAACTTACCAAGGAATTGGAATTGACAACCTAAGATTCATTCATTGAATTGAAGCTTTAAAATTTAAAGGCAAGCAATTGTTTTATTAATTTCAGAAAATACGTGAACCCGATTCCCTAACCTTTTATCAATTGAATTTTTCATTAAACTTTTACTGTCTTGTTACATTTAATAGCCTTTTGAGTTTAGATTATATGTTCATTCATTACCTTTTATTGGATTCGTCTAATTAGAAATCTACTTTAAGAAATTTTTGCTCGGTTCTTTAATCCTCGTGGGAACGATACCCACTCAACGTGGTTTTTATTACTTGAACGATTCGGTGCACTTGCCGAGACCCTATCATGTTTTTGGCGCCGTTGCCGGGGATTAATTGAAACTGACAATTAGAGTAATTGAGTGATTTCTAAATTAGATACTGTTCTTTTATTTATTTTATCTTTGCACTCCCTTCACTGTGACGTTGGGAGTGCCGTATCTCACTTTCATTTAGTTTGGTGTTTGTTTTGCATGCAAAATAGCACCAACGCTCTATATTTTGATCCGGAAATAGAAAAGACATTGAGGCTATTAAGGAAAGCAAAGAGAAAAGCGGAGATGGCCGACGTAGGTGACGGACAAAGAAGGACCTTGGGAGACTATGCTACACCTACTACCAATGGGTGTGGTAATAGTATTCTCCCACCACCGGTACAAGCAAATAATTTTGAGCTCAAACCTTCACTCATTCAGTTAGTGCAATAAGAACAATTTAGTGGAGGAGCTCTTGATGATCCCAATGTGCACTTAGCAACTTTTCTCCAACTATGTGATACAATCAAGAGCAATGGTGTGAGCTCAGATGCAATTAAGTTGAGGCTCTTCCCTTTTTCTCTTAGGGATAGAGCTAAACTATGGTTGCAAGCACAACCACTGGAGAGTATCAGCACATGGGAGGATTTAGTTAGTAAATTTCTAGCTAAATACTTCCCTCCTCAGAAGTTGGCAAAGCTAAGGAATGACATCAACTCATTTGCTCAAAAAGAAGGAGAATCACTCTATGAAGCATGGGAAAGGTACAAGGAGATGCTCAGAAAATGTCCACATCATGCATTCCCTGAGTGGTTACAAATCCAAACATTCTATGATGGGGTGTCTCAAAGTTCAAGAGCCATGATTAATGCAAGTGCTGGAGGATCTCTTCATAGAAAAACCCCTGAAGAAGCTATTGAATTAATTGAGACTATGGCTGAGAGCAATTTCATGAGTTCTAATGAGAGACCTATGAGAAGAGGTGTGATGGAGTTAGACACATTTGACACTTTGTTGGCACAAAATAAGTTGATGTCTCAACAACTAGCTGCAATCACAAAGCAAATGGGGCAAATGCAAGTTGCTGCAGTAGGATCTCCAAGTTCATTTTGTGAGCTTTGTGGGGGAGCCCATAAAAATGAAGATTGTGATCTTTTCAAAGAAACTCCACTTGAGCAAGTGAACTACATGTGGAATCCTCCAAGACAACAAAATGATCCATATTCTAAAACCTACAATCCTGGGTGGAGGAATCATCCTAACTTTGGTTGGGGTAATCAAGGGCAAAAACAATTCAATGCCCCAACTCAACAGCAAGCTCCATATATTCCTCCACAAGTTCCCCGTAAACCATCATCATTGGAGATTGCCATGGAAAAGCTCACTCAATCTACCTCTACGTTTGTGCAACAAACTTCAAGCTTCATGCAAGAAACAAGAGCAAGTTTAAAAAATCATGAGGCTTCTATAAGAAATTTAGAGGTACAAGTGGGGCAAATAGCTAAGCAACTTTTAGAAAGGCCTTTGGGAACACTTCCTAGTGATACAGAACCAAACCCCAAGGAGCAATGCATTTTTAGTATAATTTTAGTATAAATTTCCAATAATTTATGTTAGTTTTAATAGTATTTTGTTTGGTTTTAGAGTAATTTAATTAGTTTAGAATTAATTTAAATTTTTAGTATTATTTTATGTATTTTGTGTATTTTCTGTGTTTAATTTTCAGGAAAGTTGTTACATTTCTGGACAAATCAAAGTCTGAAGCGCCCATTAGAATATTGCAGGCGCAAGGCGCCACCATTGTGCGCCCTTAAAAAGAAAAGACTGGCGCTGCACTTTAAGGTCATATGACCCTTTGACCATGCATGCATTACAAGGCACAAGATACCATTCTTTGTTCCTATATACAAGGGTCATATTGAAAATTAAAGAAAAGCACATGATGTGCACCTCATTGCTTGAAAACCGCGTGAAGCATGACCCTGCATGCAACAAGAAGCAAGGCGCCAGGCGCCATTCATCCGCGCCCAAGAAGGAAGTGCAGGGCGCCCCGCGCGTGTCCCGCGTCCTGCGTCCCGCGTCTTGCGCCCGCGCCCATCCCGCATCATGCGCCATGTCACGAAAATTTCTCTCGCGCCTCGCGCCTCATCACACGCACCGCACCACCGAAACAGAATTGAATTGGAGAAATTGTACAGATTCAGGCGCCCCGCGCCCGTCCCGCGCGTCCCGCGCCCGAAGTAAATAGAAGGTCCGCGCTCCGCGCTCCCCTGAAGCACCGCGCCTCATCAACTGATACCTAAAATTGTGCCGCATGATCCATAATTAATTCAAATGCAAATCTTTTTCATATCTTTTTGAATTTATCTTTAAACTTAATTCCCGTTGTTTTAGGGATTGGAACAATTTGAATTCTAGGTCTATCTGATTATATATAGGACTAGAATAGAAGTTCAGGTTATCTTGGTTTTTACTTCACTTAGTCTAGTACTCTGTTTTACTCTGTTTTTCAATAAAATCAGTTATTCGTTCTTCAAAATGTTTTCTTTCGATTATTATGTTTTGTTTACTTTGATTATGAGCAACTAATTTCTTTGTTAGGGTGAAGGGGATCGTATTACTATGAATTAATTTTATATTTGTGAACCTTTGAATTTTATTAATTCAATTTAAGCAATTACCTTATTTGTATTGTGTTGTTCTGAGGATTGGAAAATCACTTTTCAACTTATCTTGGATTCATGTGTTTATTTGGGAAAATAAATTTGTGAATTAGCTTAAGGGAAGTTGCCAAAAAGATTAATTTCTAGGAATAGAATTAAGATTTTTGTGAACTTTTGAATCAATATAAATATTTTCTTTTCTTTGAAATGATTTGATCAAGGGATTGACTGATTGTTCATAGAAAAAGTGTTAAATTACCAAGGAATTGGAATTGACAACCTAAGATTCATTCATTGAATTGAAGCTTTAAAATTTAAAGGCAAGCAATTGTTTTATTAATTTCAGAACATACGTGAACCCGATTCCCTAACCTTTTATCAATTGAATTTTTCATTAAACTTTTACTGTCTTGTTACATTTAATAGCCTTTTGAATTTAGATTATATGTTCATTCATTACCTTTTATTGGATTCGTCTAATTAGAAATCTACTTTAAGAAATTTTTGCTCGGTTCTTTAATCCTCGTGGGAACGATACCCACTCACCGTGGTTTTTATTACTTGAACGATTCGGTGCACTTGCCGAGACCCTATCATTAGATCTAACTCCGGCGTAATTAATCAACTCATGCATTCTTTTGTAGCCAATGATCAACATCCCAATGAATGTTCTACCCCCATAAACCACTGCTTTTATTATTCCAATTTATTTCCCTTGCATACAAAAACCCCCCAATTGTGACAACCGTCATATAACTAGTCCTGTGTATTGCTTTCTTAGTCATTCCTTGTGAGAGACGACCCTGGTTTCCACTAAACTATATTAGGGGAACTTGGTTTTATAAATAATTAAATTTATGGCTGTCACGACAACAACCATCAAATTTTTGTGTCCGTTGCCGGGGAATGGCGATGAAAGTAATCACTAGTTGTTTGATTTGTGAATAGTGTATATAACCGTTTTCTTTTATTTTCTTCTTTTGCACTTTATTTTCGTTTTATATTTTTATTTTTACTCTTCCCAGACTCGCTGTTCCAAGAACAGCTGAGTCTGCTGCTGATACTCGCGCTCCAGCGCGTATACAGGGCCCAACGCGGGCTGCGAACTGAAAAGTTGCAGTTCTGTGTACCGCGTTGCTTTCCACTGGTCCTGAACTTTCTGATCTATTTGTTAGTGTTTCAGGTTTGAGTTCAAACCATGGGAGACCATCAGCTTACCTTGAAAGAACTCGCAGCTCCGGATCTCACTCAACAACCTTTGGGGATCGCCTACCCAAGGTTGGATGTCGAATTCGAGCTTACGGGAGCGATTCTTCATTTGCTTCCTAAGTTCCACGGTTTGGCCGGAGAGGATCCACACCAGCACCTCAAGGAATTCCATGTGGTGTGTGAGACTCTCAAGCTAAGAGGAGTCAACGAGGAACACGTGAAGCTTCGGGCTTTTCCGTTCTCTCTGGACGGTCAAGCATAGCAATGGTTCTTGAATCTGCCAAATGGAGCTGTCACCACATGGATTGGCATGAAGAAAATCTTCTTGGAGAAGTTCTTCCCAGCCTCAAGGGCAACGGCCATAAGGAAGGACATCAGTGGCATCCGCCAACTCTAGGGTGAGTCTCTCTATGAGTATTGGGAGAGATTCAATAAACTAGTGGCGAGTTGTCCAACCCATCAGATCTCTGAACAACTCCTGATCCAATATTATTATGAGGGTCTGACGGGTATGGACCGGTGCATGATCGATGCTGCTAGTGGTGGTGCCTTGATGGACAAGACCCCGGCAGATGCAAGGATCCTGTTCGAAAACATGGCTGTGAATTCACAGCAGTTTGGCACAAGGGCAACTGTCGTGACCAAAGGGGTGAATGAGGTAGCTCAACCGGAAAGTGGTGGCCTACACCAGAAACTGGAAGAGATTGCCATCTTCATGAAGCAGTTGGCCATTAACCAAACCAACGCGAGAACCCCAAGCCAACCTATGTTGTGTGGGGTATGTTCTTTGGACTCCCATGCATCTGACCAGTGCCTACACTCTCAAGAAGGAACAACAATGGTGGCAACCACGAACGTGATTCCGGGAAGGCCCCAATTTCAACAGCAGCAAGTCTGGTATCAACCTTCCCATCAAAGGCAATTTCAAGCCCAAGTGCCTATACCTCCGCCAACTCCATTACTGCCCTTACCTGCACCTCTCATATCTGCTGAGCCATCTCTTAGTGATGTGATGAAACTACTCATGGAGCAGCAAAATATGATGTTGAATCTGCAGAATGAGGTCAACCAAATGAGAGGGGGCAGGAGAATCTCTGATAGCCAGGGGAATGTACTTGTCGTTCAATTGAGATCGGGGAGAGCACTAAAAGTCCTCAAGTCATCTCAACCTACAAGGGAGAATGATTTGCTTGAAACGGAGAATACTGTCGTTGATCCACCTGTGAGCCAACCATAGTCTCCCCTTCCATTCCATTCCCTCAAGCCACCTTGACAGAAAAGAAGAAAAAGGAAGTGGAATTGGATAAGCAACTATTAGACATCTTCAGGAGTGTAGAGGTAAACATTCCCTTGCTTGACGCTATCAAGCAAATTCCTAAGTATGCCACGTTTTTAAAGGAACTATGCACCAATAAAAGGAAACTTAAAGGGAATGAAAAGGTCAAATTTGGGGTGACTGCTTCCTCAATAATCACCCCAAATCTCCCACAAAAATGCAAAGATCCCGGCACTTTTACCATTCCATGCACCATTGGCAACATGCAATTCCGGGAAGCTATGGCTGATTTGGGTGCAGCCATAAATGTCAAGCCAAGATTGGTATATCGAGCTCTGAACATCGGAGCACTCAAACCCACAGGCGTGATTATCCAATTGGCCAATCGCACCATTCAACAACCGGATGGACTCCTAGAAGATGTGTTGGTAAGGGTAAATGATTTAATTTTTCCAGCTGATTTTTATGTATTGGAAATGGCACAAGATGGAGAGTGTAACCAGCAAGCATTAATTCTTGGTAGACCTTTTCTAAAAACTGCTAAAGCCAAGATTGATGTCCATGCTGGTAGCCTCTCTATGGAATGTGGGGAATTCAAAGTTCAATTTAATTTGAAAGATGCCATGAAATTTCCATCCGAGAACCATTCTGTTTTTGCACTAGATATCATGGAAACTTTGCTTGAAAACAATATTGATGGTATCTCAAATGGCTTCGACTCATGGCTATACTTTGACTTTGAATTCAACTGTCCAGATTGTGAAAAGTGTGAGGATCTTTGTGAGAATTGCTTAACAATGGATTTATCCCTGGGGATACCCCAAGAATACTCAATTTTGGCTGATGAATTCGAGTATGGGGCAGATCCTACCTGTGTTGGGAGCGATAACACTGCTGCTGGAATTTTGCAGCAGGAACTCGCGCCCGAGCGCCCCCTAGGCGCTGGAGCGCACGCTCACAGCATAGAAAATTCAATTTTCTGCTGTTATCTGCGATTCTGACCAAACCATCTCTATTCCTGACTTAAATTCAAGATATAATGCTTGTTCTTCTGCCAAAGTGTTCTCAATTTCAGGTGACTCAAAGGAAGGGGAACAGAACGCACCTAAGGAAGAGCTGAAACCACTTCCCCCACACCTCAAATATGCCTTTTTGGGAGAAGGACAAAACCAACCCGTGATCATTGCCAATGACCTTTCATCTGAGCAAGAAGAGAGACTCGTCAATGTATTGAAAGGTCATAAGGAAGCAATTGGTTGGTCATTGGCAGATATTAAGGGTATTAGTCCTTCTACATGCACTCATCGCATCTTTTTGGAAGATGACGCCAAACCAGTGCGGTAACCCTAGAGAAGACTAAACCCTCTGATCCTTGACGTGGTAAAGAAAGAGGTCACAAAAATGCTGGCTGCAGGGATCATCTACCCTATTTCCGACAGCCAATTGGTCAGCCCGGTGCAAGTAGTGCCCAAAAACTCAGGAATAACTGTGGTGCGCAATGAGAACAACGAACTCATTCCTACCAGAATTCAGAATAGTTGGAGGGTATGCATTGACTACCGGAGACTTAATCAAGCCACCCGGAAAGATCATTTTCCTCTGCCCTTCATTGATCAAATGCTGGAGAGACTAGCAGGCCAGTCACATTACTGTTTCCTGGACGGATTCTCCGGATACTTCCAGATCCACATCGCTCCTGAAGATCAGGAGAAGACCACTTTCACATGCCCCTTTGGTACATATGCCTACCGCCGCATGCCGTTTGGGTTGTGCAACGCACCAGGTACTTTCCAAAGATGTATGGTAAGCATCTTCTCCGATTTTCTTGAAAATTGCATGGAAGTATTTATGGATGATTTCACTGTTTTTGGATCCTCTTTCGATGACTGCCTGCATAGTCTGGAAAAGGTTTTAAAAAGATGTATCTCTGCCCGCCTTGTTTTGAACTTTGAAAAATGTCATTTTATGGTCAAACAAGGTGTGGTACTCGGGCATGTCATCTCTAAAGCTGGAATCTCAGTAGACAAAGCTAAAATAGATGTTATTTCCTCTCTGCCTTACCTCGCTAGTGTGCGGGAGGTTTGTTCTTTTTTGGGTCATGCAGGATTTTATCGGAGATTCATCAAGGATTTCAGCAAAATTGCACTGCCCATGACCAAGCTCTTGCAGAAGGAAGTAGAATTCCAGTTCGATGATGAATGCAAGAAGGCATTTGACGAATTGAAGGAGCACCTCACCACCGCACCTGTAATTCAACCACCGGATTGGACACTGCCGTTTGAGCTCATGTGTGACGCTTCAAACTATGCATTGGGCGCTGTCTTAGCCCAATCGGTGGGTAAGGTTTCTCATGTCTTATATTATGCGTCTCGTAGTTTGGATGCTGCACAATCCAATTATACCACTACTGAAAAAGAGCTTTTAGCAATTGTTTTTGCATTAGATAAATTTCGATCATATTTGCTAGGCTCCAAGGTAGTGGTATACTCCGATCATGCAGCTCTAAAATATCTTTTAAAGAAACCTGAAACCAAGCCAAGGTTAATTAGGTGGATGCTACTCTTACAAGAGTTTGATTTAGAAATACGGGATCGAAGTGGTGCTCTAAATTTGGTTGCTGACCATTTGAGTAGAGTTGAGCACATTCCCAAGGACCCCCTTCCACTTAATGACTCTTTTCCTGAAGAGCACTTGCTTAAGGTTGATGTCATTCCATGGTATGCACCGATTGCCAATTACTTGGCAGGCCGAGTTATCCCATCCAAACTTTCAAAATCCCAAGTAGAGAAATTCAAAAGTGATTGCAAATACTACTTATGGGATGCACCATATTTGTGGAGACTCGGGTCTGATCAAGTAATTAGACGTTGTGTGGATAACATGGAATTCCAATCAATCTTAACTTTCTGTCATTCTGGGCCTAGCGGAGGTCACTTTGGACCTCACCGCACTGCTAGGAAAATCCTTGACTGTGGATTTTACTGGCCTTCCATTAAGAAAGACTCTTATGAGTTCTGTAAATCATGTGAGCAGTGCCAAAGAGCTGGAAATAACTCATGGAAAAATGAAATGCCCCAACAACCTTTACTATTTTGCGAAATATTTGATGTGTGGGGAATTGATTTCATGGGACCACTTCCTAGCTCTCGTGGTTTTGTTTACATCCTTCTCGCTGTGGATTATGTCTCAAAATGGGTGGAAGCAATTTCCACCAAAACTAATGATTCCGCAGTTGTAGTTGTTTTTGTTAGGTCCAATATTTTCTGCAAGTTTGGAACACCAAGGGCCATCATTAGTGAAAGAGGGACTCATTTTTGCAATAGGAGCATGGATGCCCTACTCCGTAAGTATGGGGTTGTTCATAGGATCTCCACTGCCTATCACCCCCAAACTAACGGGCAAGCAGAAGTCTCCAATCGTGAGATCAAAAGAGTCTTGGAGAAGGTAGTGAACCCCAACAGGAAGGATTGGAGTCTAAGGCTAGATGATGCACTTTGGGCATACAGAACAGCTTTCAAAACCCCAATAGGCATGAGCCCTTTCAGACTTGTCTTTGGAAAGGCATGTCACTTGCCTGTGGAATTAGAACACAAAGCCTATTGGGCAATCAAGCAGTGCAACATGGATCTAACCTTGGCAGGAGAACACAGAAAGCTCCAATTACAAGAATTGGAAGAGTTGCGTCTTGAGGCCTACGAAACTTCTCGGTTGTACAAAGAAAAGTCAAAGGCATTCCACGACAATAACATTTCCAGGAAGGAGTTCAAGGACGGGCAAGAAGTACTGCTCTACAATTCAGGGCTAAAACTGATGGCTGGGAAACTCATATCCAGATGGGATGAACCCTTCATTGTTTCTAAAGTATTTCCCCATGGAGCGGTGGAACTCTGTTGTCCAAAAACCAACTCAAAGTTCAAGGTCAATGGACACAGATTAAAAATCTTCAACAGAAATCAGCAGCATGCAGAGGAGAATGAGATGGATATCATCCATCTCGAGGATCCAAATTCCACATGAGCAGTCAACCGTCCAACTTAAGGACGTTAAAGCAAAGTGCTTGCGGGAGACAACCCACCAAATTTTAATTTCTACACTTAGATAACTACTTCTTTATCATTTTCTTCCTTTGTCTAACACTTGCTTCCAGTTATTTACTTAGCCGATTGGAAAGTCAATTGCAGTGCAGCAGCTGTCATAGAAAACTGCAGCAGACCGCGCTCTAGCGCCCTGGTCGCGCTCTGGCGCACGCGAAGACACGACCCCGGCGCTCTGGCGCGCGTAGCTCGCCCCAACGGCCTCGGACAGTTGAGTCCACCGTAGGTCCTTTCTATACCCTTTTCTCTGTTCTTTAATTTGTTGACACTGGGGATAGTGTCTCATTCAAGTGTGGGGAGAGTGTAGATAAAATTGGCTTTTGTAAATAATGGCATGCCTAACTCTTTTTCTTTTTCTTTTATTTTGTTTTGTTTTTAGGTAGATGATTGGGTAGTTTTCTTTATAGCACATTTTGGTCTGAATTGCTTTGCCCTTTAATTTTAACTCAGAAATGATGGCATGATAATCTAATATGAGTTTGAATTGTTGGTGTTATCTCTGTTTGGTTGGTTGGATTACCTGTGAGATTTGAGCCTTAATGTGATTACATATATCAACTGATCACTTTCTTTCTGTGAGCACACACACACTTGTATTTGTTATTCCCGAATTTGCTTGATTCTTGTTTTGCATTTTATACATGTTGCATGTGATTGAGGCATAATTTTGTTTTTACATTTAAAAGCCACTTAGCCAAATAGCCAACCCATACACAATTCCCATTGTTTGTAGCCAATTTGAGCCTTTATCCTTTTTTTGTTACTAAGCTCATTACAAGCCAAAGACAGAAAAACAATGAAAAATCCTTTCTGAGAAACTAGGAGGACATGGTTTGATTGTTGGGCAAAGGTCTTAAATGTGGGGAAATTGGGTTAAATTGAGCACGGGTATAAATTGCAAAATATTGGGATATAACTGTAAGGGTAGCTTTTGTACATAAGTGGTCCTTTGTTGTTTTCTTTTCCACCTCATTTCAACTACCAAAAGAATTGAGATGAGGTAATAAAAAAAAAATCGAAAAATACAGAAAAAATCAAGAAAAAAAAATGTGAATTCAGCAAATAAAGGTTGTTGGGTTCCTGGGAATTAATGTGGAATTATTTGGGAACCTTGGGAAAGTTAAATTTAAGAATTTATGGGATATTGATATTGGGTATTTCTATTCTCTCTATCTCTGCTCTCTCCATCTTTTCTGTAGTGATAGAAGTCATCTAGGATCGATCAAACCATGAAGTCTTAGTTTTTTTGGAATTAAGTCCACTTCCCATATATGCCACACCTGTCCCAAGCCCCGTTACAACCCTGAAAAGACCTCTTGATGCACCATGTTTGTAAAATTGCAATGTTAGGAGTATAGCAAATTTATGGAATGTGAATACTTATGTGAATTATTCAATTGAGTGCTTAGCCAAAACACTGAGTGACTGAGAGAAAAACACACTGGTGAGGGCCAATCAACCAACTTTGCATAACATGAACTGATTCTCTTAACTCATGAATTTCTCTTAATGCCAACTGATAACATGTTAAGGGTGTTGCATAAATCTGTCCTAGGTGTGCTGTTTTGAATAACTTTCCACCATCTGTAGATTTTATTTTTTCTTTTAGGACTTAGGTGTTAGATGTGTTAGCCAATGGTTTGCTTTGAGAGATGCTTGGAATCATTGCTGTTGCATGAGGACATGCAATTGTTCAAGTGTGGGGATATTTGATAACGTGGTTTTTGCCAATATTTTATACCCTTAATTTGGATGATTGTATGCAATTCTTTGCTCTATTTTAGCTTTTTATTATACTTAATACAACTTGGAATCTAATTGGGCTTAATAGAAATAGAGGCTAAAATAACAAGTTTTATGATGTTTTTGCAATTCAAGGATGACCTTTGCACTTGATCTTGGATATTTTGTATTTTTAGCACAGGTCACAGGTATTATTGGAGCTGTAGACATCAGGAACTGAGCAAGAAGCGGAGCAGTGAAATTCAGAGCAAGCATCGAGCGCCCCAGCGCCCATAGCGCGCTCCAGCGCACGAGGCCCACTTAAACTCATCACGTGCACAGCGCTGGCGTTCTAGCGAGCTATACGCGCCCCAGCGCCGCGCCGCAACTCTGTCACAGCAGAAACCCTATTTGCACGAGTTGGGGGCCCAAATTGATTAGGGTTTGGAGGCTGCTCATCTTATTTAAAGGAGTCTAATGCATCAGAAAAAAAACACCTCTCAACACCACAACTTTTACATCTTTTCTTTTCCTAGTTTACTTACTTTCAACACTAGGCTTAGTTAGAGTTACTTTTCTCTCCATTAGGATTTCCGTTTTTCCTAGTTTAGCTCTAGCTCCTTCATTTATATTTCCAACGTTATTCGTCCAGCCCTTTGGGTTTTGTAAGTTACTCTTTTATCATTAATTCAGTTATTCGTTCTTCAATTCTTTCCCTTAATTGCATTTAATTTCTTTACTTTATTGTTCAAGTTAATTACTCTCTTTATTCCAATTTATTTTCTGTCATTTTAATTCCCTCCATGAGTAACTAAGTTTCTTGGTGGTTTATGAGGGTGTGAACATCATTGGGGTAATTTGAGGCTTTGTTCTTAATCTTGCATAAGTTTTAATTATCAAACCTTGTCATATAATTTGAGATCTTAAATTGTGTGTTTAATCCTTTGTCTGGGCTTACTCGATTGAGTTAGGCTAATTCATTGGCATATGTTTATGTGTTAGTTGATTAATTAATGCATGGCATATCAGGATTTGGTAATGATTAATTAATTGGCTGATTAGTCTCTTTAATTAGATTAATGTCATTGGCTTTAACAATTGTTGAAAGTGGAACTAAAGGTGAGATCTCACTAATTAATCTCATCCTAGGCAATTAATCATTAGAATCACAACAAAGTAGTTAGATCTAACTCCGGCGTAATTAATCAACTCATGCATTCTTTTGTAGCCAATGATCAACATCCCAATGAATGTTCTACCCCCATAAACCACTGCTTTTATTATTCCAATTTAATTCCAATTTATTTCCCTTGCATACAAAAACCCCCCAATTGTGACAACCGTCATACAACTAGTCCTGTGTATTGCTTTCTTAGTCATTCCTTGTGAGAGACGACTATGGTTTCCACTAAACTATATTAAGGGAACTTGGTTTTATAAATAATTAAATTTATGGCTGTCACGACAACAGCCATCAGCTCCAGTATCCGGCGAGAGCAGTGAGAACGGAAGGTTCGACTGATATAGACAGTAAATCCAATGTTGACCCTTATTTTCTGGCGAAGGCTCTCCTGTTGTCTTGAGGCAAGAGAAGACTCAACTGATGGAGCTTCTGTAATGGGGTAGGGTTTGCCGTCGAATGGAAACCCTTCTTGGCGATATTGCTAGTGTGGTCTACCCCTTCCATTAGTAATGTGATATCACTCCTGCACTATTAGTAGATCATTTAAACTGAATAAACTAATAGCACGATAATAAACATGGATGCAATATGCATGAGATGCATGGTATGACATAAAAAAGTAAAGAACGTGCTCCTTTGTGTCCTAAGATAAGGTAGAGCCTATGGTTTGGTAAGACTAAAGGTCACCCTAACTTTGGCGGTATACTAGGGTTACATTTGTCATGGGTTGGATCTAGACCCCTAATCATGGTCCCCAAGTTGCCTTTATCGAAGAGATAAAGTCCCGAATCCATGAAATTAACCACAAGGACATGTGATGTCACAAGATAGCAATCCATAGTTCTGGTAACAACTTGAGCGGTGAGTCATCGACTGTCAGGGAAGCTTAAGCCTCACAAGGTCAACGATGAAACACCTTCTAGCCCTATGGGTTTCTTAGGCTCGGGTATAGAGCCGTGTCTGTGATGGTGCTCAGTGTGTGAGGAGCTTTTGCACTTCGAACACAAACCACACTTCCCCACATTATAAATAAAGCACGTGAACAAGAGTAAATAAAATAAATGACTAAACAAATAAATAAAAAGGTTAGTGAAAAGGGGAAATTAAACATTATAAATTATAAATATTTTGCATAATTTACTCTAATAGGCTTGACTCTCTAGCAGTCCCCAGTGGAGTCGCCAAACTGTCACAACGTCCCCGAGGGGTGCCGTGACTAAAAATGGAGAAAAATGGAGTCGCCACCAATTTTAATTATGGAAAAATTGGAAAACCTTTATTTTGTGAAAAACTGGTCTTTTTAGAGATAAGGTTCGGGAGTCGAATTATGATTAGGGAAGGGTGAGAATTTAATCCCACTGCACCCCTAATACATCCATATAAATACGGTTACCCTAGAGCAAATTATGCAAATCTTTATTTATAATTTAATAACATTTAATTTCCCCTTTAAATCGAAATAAATGAAACGAAACACATGAAAAAGGAACAAAATGATTTTGAAATTTAATTTTGGGTTGACAGGTTGTGGCCTGTGCCGACGTATCCTCTGGTGCAATGAGGAACTCAAACCCACGTCGTTCTTGTAGAAAATGTTGGATCCAGGGCGAGTTATGAGTCGCACAAGTACCCCACAAATCTTTTATTTCGAGGATGATTATCTCATACAACGAAATAACAAATTGTAAAAAAGATTTGTGCATTCTGTTTTGATTTTGATTAAAGAGAAAGAAAGAAATTTTGGTTTTGAAAGGAAATAAATTGTTATTTTTTAAAAGGACCTTTAAGGTACAGGACGATATGACTCGCACAAGTACCCCACAATTTATATCTCGAGGATGATTATCTCATACAACGAAATAAATAAATTGTAAAAAGGGATTTTGAATGTATTGATAACAAAGAAACGAATAATAATAATAGTAATAATAATAATAATAATAATAATAATAATCATAATAACACACACACACGCCCAAACACACACAAACACACGTAAATACACGCGCACAAACAACACACACATACACCACACAGTCAGGGTTTTTTAGAGAAAAGAGGGAATGGGAAAAGGGGCGCCGCCGGAGCAGCAGCACGAGCGGCGGGCGGCGAGCGGTGTGCGCGGTGGTGAAGCAGCAGCGGCGGCTAGAGAATAGGGATCGAGGGAGGCGGGCGGTAGGCGCAGGCGCCGGGCTTTCTGATCGCGGCTGCTGCGCGGCTTCGAGGCTTCGAGGCGAGGCGGCGACGAGCTGTGCGGTGGCTTCTACCGTTGCAGCTGCTTCCCAACACCGGCCGGCGCAACTGAGGAACGGAGGCGGAGAACGGTTCTGCTGCTGCAGCAAGGGCGCGAGGCCGCGACCATGAGGGAGAGAGAGAGAAGCCGATTGAGGGGAAGGAGAGGAAGAGCGCCGGAAAGGGCGACCCCACCGCCGTTGTCACCGCGCCGCCACGAAATCGGAGGAGAGAGAGGGGGGGAGGGGGTGTGGTGGTGTGATGATGATGATGCAAAAACGAGAATCAAATTACCTTGGTTGGTTCTGTGCACTGCTTTTTTCTTTCTTTTCTTCCCTCCTTTTCACTGTTGTTAGACTAGTGTTATATACTAGCTAATTAGGTTTTAGTGAAATTAATGCAATGCAATCATGATTGATATGTTTTGATTATATTTTGCTTTAATTTCATTTGCATCTGATTATTACCTGATCCTAGTTTAATTTTGATTGCATTTAATTGATTTCATTCTTAATTGCATTTGATTTGTCATTTATTGTTGATTGCATTTAATTGGGGTAAAATATGGTGTTCACAGTCAACTGTAAACACTCAATTTTGTCCAAATATAAAATAAAAGTGATTGGAATCACAATTAATTAAATTTAATAAATAAGGAATCAAGCATTAAATTAGACGAAATTTTGTTAGAATCAAACATAATAGTAATCAAAATCAAATTACAATCAATCAAACACAATCACACTTAATTCTAATAATCATAAAAAATCACACATATCAATCAGGATCACAATGCATTAATTTCACTAAAACCTAATTAGCTACTATATTACACTAGCCTAAGAACAGAGAAAACGGAGGAAAAAAACGACTGAGAGGGTTAACAATACACGTGAGAAACAAGGTAATCGGGTCGGTTTTAACATCATCATACCATACATTAAACCCTTCACCCACAGTGCTACCACCACCGCCCACTCCGCCGCGGACAGCCGCAGAAGCTTCGGACTCCCCTGTTGCGTCCTCTCCCCACCAGCCATGTGGTTGTGGCTGCCGTGAGAGCAGGGAACTCTCTTCCCCTCTTTGGCTGCCACAGTGGCGGCTGTGAACGCCGCGACGTCAAGCGGCTCGCGGACGGTTCTCTCTCCTCCTCTGTCTTCCTTTTTCTCTCTCTCTCTCCTTCCCGTTCTCCCGATCTCTGCCTCGCGATTCGGCGGCAGTGGTGGTTGCGAGAATCGTGGTCGCTCTACCTCCGTTTCCCTCGGGCCGTGCCTCCTGCCTGGTATTCTCGCCGGCCGCTCGCGTTAACCCTTCACCCGCTGCTCCGACGGCACCTTTCCATTTTCCCTCTTTGGTCCTCCCTTCTCTTCTAAAACCTAGATCTACTGCGTGTATGTGTGTGTTGTTTGTGTGCGTGTGTTTGTGTGTGTTCGTGTGTGTTTGATGGTTGTTGTCGTGACACCCATAAATTTAATTATTTTTAAAACCAAGTTCCCCTAATATAGTTTAGTGGAAACCAGGGTCGTCTCTCACAAGGAATGGCTAAGAAAGCAATACACAAGACTAGTTGTATGACGGTTGTCACAATTGGGGGGTTTTTGTATGCAAGAAAATATAAATTGGAATAAAATAAGGATAATAAAAATAGTGGTTTATGGGGGTGGAACATTCATTAGGGTGTTATCATTAGCTACAAAAGAATGCATGAGTTGATTAATTACGCCGGAGTTAGATCTAACTCTTTTGTTGTGATTCTAATGATTAATTGCCTAGAATGGGATTAATTAGTGAGATCTCACCTTTAGTTCCACTTTCAACAATTGTTAAAGCCAATCACATTAATCTAATTAAAGAGACTAATCAGCTAATTAATTACTCATTACCAAATCCTAATATGCCATGCATCAATTACTCAACTAACACATAAACATATGCCAATGAATTAGCCTAACTCAATAGAGTAAGCCAAGACAAAGGATTAAACACACAATTTAAGATCTCAAATCATATGCCAAGGTTTGATAATGAAAACTTATGCAAGATTAAGAACAAAGCCTCAAATTACCCCAATGATGTTTACACCCTCATAAACCACCAAGAGACTTAGTTACTCATGGAGGAAATAAAAGGGCAGAAAATACTTAGAATTAAAAGGGATTAAATGACTTGAACAATAAAGAGAGAAAGTAAAGTAATTAAATGCAAATGGAAAAACGAATAACTGGATTAATTAGAAAGAGTAACTTACAAAACCCTAAGGGCTAGACGAATAACGTTGAGAATACAAATGAAGGAGCTAGAGCTAAACTAGGAAAAAACGGAAATCCTAATGGTGGAAAATAACTCTAACTAAAAGCCTAGGGTTAAAAGTAAGAAACTAGGAAAAGAAAAGATGTAAAAGTGGTGGTGTTGAGAGGTGTGTTTTTTGATGCATTAGTCTCCCTTAAATAATGTGAGCAGCCTCCAAACTCTAGTCAATTTGGGCCCCCAATTCGTGCAGATAGGGTTTCTGCTGTGACAGAATTGCGGCGCGGCGCTGGGGCGCGTATAGCTCGCTAGGGCGCCAGAGCTGTGCACGTGATGAGTTTAAGTGGGCCTCGTGCGCTGGAGCGCGCTATGGGCGCTGGAGCGCTCGATGCTTGTTCTCAAATTCACTGCTCTGCTTCTTGCTCAGTTCCTGATGTCTACAGCTCCAATAATACCTGTGACCTGTACTAAAAATACAAAATTTCCCAGATCAAGTGCAAAGGTCATCCTTGAATTTCAAAAACATCATAAAACTTGTTATTTTAGCCTTTATTTCTATTAAGCCCAATTAAATTCCAAATTGTATTAAGTATAATAAAAGGCTGAAATAGAGCAAAGAATTGCATACAATCATCCAAATTAAGGGCATAAAATATTGGCAAAAACCACGTTATCAGTGTTCGTGTGTGTTGTTAGTATTATTATTATTATTATTCTGTTTATTATTCTTTTTTTATCAAAATCCCTTTCTGCAATTTATTATTTCGTTGTATGAGATAATCATCCTCGGTATATAAATTGTGGGGTACTTGTGCTTTCTCTGTTTATTATTCTTTTAATCAAAACATTCAAAAACTTTTTTTACAATTTATTATTTCGTTGTATGAGATAATCATCCTCGGGATAATAGATTGTAGGGTGCTTGTGCGAATCACATCGTCCTGTACCCTAAAAATATCTTTCTTTCTTAAAATAATAATTCCTTTTTTAAATCAAAAGCTATTTATTCTCTATCAATTAACATCAAAACAAAATCTTACAAAATCTTCTTTTTCAATTTATTACTTCGTTGTATGAGATAATCATCCTCGGAATAATAGATTGTAGGGTGCTTGTGCGAATCATAACTCGCCCTGTACCCAACATTTTCTAAAAAATACCAACACACAATTATTTTCTACAAGAACGACGTGGGTTTGAGTTCCTCATTGCACCAGAGGATACGTCGGCGCAGGCTACAACCTGTCAACCCATAATTAAATTTATAATCATTTTGTTTCTTTTTTAACATTGCTTTCTTTATGTTTATTTTAATATTTTAAGGGGAAATTAAATGTTATTAAATTATAAATATGGATTTGCATAATTTGCTCTAGGGTAACCGTATTTATACGGATGTATTAGGGGTGCAGTGAGATTAAATTCTCACCCTTCCCTAATCATAATTCGACTCCCGAACCCTAATCTCTAAAAAGACCAGTTTTCTCACAAAATAAAGGTTTTCCAATTTTTCCATAATTAAAATTGGTGGCGACTCCATTTTTCTCTATTTTTAGTCACGGCACCCCTCGGGGACGTTGTGACAGATGGTAATCGATTACGGTAATCGATTACAGACAGGATGTAATCGATTACGGTAATCGATTATAGACAGGATGTAATCGATTACGGTAATCGATTACCATCCCGTGGCAATCGATTACAGGGCTACAAAATAGCCTCAAAACACCTCAAAAACATCCCAACTCGTGCTATAAACATCCATACATCATTCCTTACATCATGCATCATCTAAACATCAAATAAAACACATATATGCACCTAAATCACTCAACATATAATGAATACACATGTACATACACATAAATCACATAACATATGATAAACACACACAAATCACATAACATCAAATAAACACATATATATAAACTTAGATCACATAACATGTAATGGTTCACTAGAAGAAACCTATCCACCCAAACTTAATTAAATCCTAACCAAGGTCAATTACCCTTAATTTCTCTCGATTAGGACTTAATGAAAATCGGGGTGTTACACCGTACACCTCTCAGAAGGCAGGATTGTGAAGTAACCAAGTCTCCTCAATCAAGGATCAGTAAACAAGCTCAGAAAGCTCAAAGCAACCAGCTGGATATGTTGGAACTTGTGCACTGTGCACGTCTGAAAAGATCCGCGATTTCCACTGAATGTGCAGAGAGCCGAATGGAGAAAGACACAGCCACATCAGCAAAGTGAAAGCTCTTATTTCGCGGCTCTTTAAACGCCTATATATATGAATTCAATTGCAGAGATTCAAGAAGAAATTCTTGCGCTAAAAACCTTTGATTAAACGTGCTGAAACTCTGCCAAATTGAAATCATTTGCGAAAACTAAGAACTTTCTCAGAAAGACAACTTAACTTGAGTTGTTCTTAACTTTGCGAAAAAATCTTCTAGCTTTGTATCAGATTAAATTCTTACATTTGTAAGTTAATTATAGAAGTCTAATAAGGGACAAATTAAGTTTGTAACTTAATCTTAGTAGTTGTTTACGAAAGCAAAAACACTTTGTAAAAATGCTAAGAACTTCTTTGTTTGAAGGAAGTTGTAAGTCCTCGATTGTTGAGGCAAGTTTAAGTCCTTAACTGTTTAAGGCAAGGAAGTCCTCAGGTTGAGGCAAGGAAATCCATTTCGGGTTGTGAAGTGGTGAAAGTCCTTTACGTGTAAAGGCATTGCTGTCTAGGAAGGCACTTTAAGAAGAATATCCTAGGAACTCTCAGCTGGAAGTTGAGGACTAGAGTAGGTTAGTTAATACCAAACCAGTATAAAAATCACTTGTGTTAAGCTCTTCTCCCTTCTCTGTAAACCAATCAATCGTTTGAGAAAACTCTAAACACGTGATTGCGAAAACCAACTCTCCGTAAAGATTCTAATTTTGCTTCTGAAATCATTTACAATGTATAAACACTAAACAAACTTTTCTTTAAAAGTCAGAAAGATAATCCTCTCAGAAAGTTAAAGTTCTTAGAAGGCTCATTCCGCTGCAAACTTTCAAACTCTGCTTTCTGAGTAAAACTGCTTTCTAAGAAAGGTTTTAAAGAACTAAATTTTAAACAAGCACGATTCAACCCCCCCCTTCTCGTGCACAAAAACACCTTCAATTGGCATCAGAGCTCGGTCCTTAAGGGGTTGAGCACTTAACAGTGTCAAGGAAGAAAAGATCCAAGAAGGTATTATGGACTTATCAGCTGCGTTCATCTCAGATGGAGCATCCATCCATCCATGTTCCTTGGGGATAGTTTCGACTATTGGCGTGATAGGATGACCCTGTTCATCAAACACACAAGCCTGGATCTATGGGATAGAATTGAAAATGGTGACTATCAGCCAACGCAAACAGTGACAGAGCAAGTTGTTGTCGCGACAGATGCAGAGGAAGGAGCAGCACCTCCAGCGCCACGAACATATACAATGAGGGTTCCAAAAGCTGAATGGACACAAGACATGAAGGAGAAAATTCAGCTAAACTTCAAAGCCAAGTACATTATCCTCTGAGCGTTGCCAAAGGTAGAATACGACAAGATTGTGTCTTGTGATACAACTCAGGAGATCTGGGAAAGACTCCATATGCTGCATGAAGGAAATGACAAAATCAAGGAGACCAAAATCTCCATGCTCCTACATAAGTATGAATCATTTAGCATGCAACAAGATGAGACGATTGACAGCATGTCAATACAATTCCTCCGTATCATCAATCAGCTGAAGGTCTTGGGAAAGACCTACTCTAACGCCGAGATGGTAAGGAAGATTCTCAGAAGTCTCTCCTCCAGATGGCGTCCCAAGGTGACAGCTATCCAGGAAGCAAAAGATCTAAACCAGCTTGGATTAGATGTTTTGTTTGGATCGCTCAGAACTCATGAGATTGAGTTGGAAGGCCTACTGGGTGGACCCTCTTCATCAAAGCCTCAGAAGGGACTTGCCCTCAAAATCCAAGTAAGAAGACCTTCTAAGGCCCTCAAAGCCGAAGAAAGTTATGAGTCTGAAGGCGAACTAGACTCAGAATCTGAGGATGATGACATCTCCCTACCAGTAAGGAAAATGAAAAAGGCGTGGGAAAACAGACCCAGAAAGGGCAAAGAGTCTGCTCCCAAGAAAGGCAAGATAAAACCCTCAGAAGCCACCTACTATGGCTGTGGAGAAAAAGGGCACTTCAGAACATAATGCCCTCAGAATAAGGGAAAGAAGAAGTTCGTACCAAGGAAAAAGAAAGCCATGGCTGCAACATGGAGCGACTCAGAAGAAGAGGGCTCAGAACATGTCAGCGATGAAGAAGCCAACGTCTGCTTCATGGCAAATGATGACTTCGTTCTGGAAACAGAATCCGAATCAGAAGAGGTACCAAACTCTCCTCCTCTCTCTTATTCTTATGATGAGCTCTCAGAACTCTACGACGAGCTTCTAAAAGACTCAAACGAATTAGCAAACAATTTCAACACCCTCAAAAAGTCTTTTAAACATTTAGAAGCTGAACATGCGAAACTAATTCAAGAAGTTCAAAATCTGAAACTTGAAAGAGATGACTTCAAAGATAGATATCTTAAAAGTCATGAACTCTATCAAGTGTTGGAAGATTTGTCTTCAATAACTGTAGAAAAGGCTGAAAAAGCCTTGATCGAACTACATAAGACAAACAAACTTCTGATCTCTGATTTAGTTAAGATGGTCAATGGTGAGAAAATGCTAAGCCTAATGCTTGAGGGTCAAAGACCCTATAAAGATAAAAGTGGCTTAGGTTATGAAGAAGTGTTTGAACCTCATGACCTTGATCCATCTCTAACTAAGACATGTCGAACATGCATAATTTGTTTCAAAGATGGCCATGGATCTGAGAAATGCCCGATGCTGGAAAAAGGAAAAATCTCTCGGCCTTAGAAGGCCAAGAGAAAACCTCAGAAGGCTAAGCCTTCTTAGAAGACTAACTCTTCTAAGAAGAGTAAGGCTTCTCAGAAAGCTAAAGCTTCTATAAAGGGAAAGGAGAAAGTTCTAGATTCTCAAAACCATACCTCTCCAAAGAGAAACAGACGTCAAAAGGATAAGAAAACTAACTAAAAAGGACCCAACAAAGCATGGGTACCTAAACCTGTTAACTTTGTGTCTGTAGGTACATCATCACGCACTGCTCCACCAACAAGATGAGCAATGGTACCTGGACAGTGGCTGCTCGAGGCACATGACTGGAAGCAAGCACTGGTTCACAAATCTCAGACCCAAGAAAGGTGGAACCGTGCGATTCGGTGATGGTGCTAAGGAAAAGGTCACTGCAATATGAGATGTTGGTAAGGATAACTCTCACCAAATCTCTGACGTTCTTTTAGTAGATGGCTTAACACACAATCTATTAAGCATTAGTCAATTCTGTGACAAAGGCTTAAAGGTTGAGTTTTATGCTAAGTATTGCCATGTGATTAATCTCACTGACGGCAAGATCGTCCTAGAGGGAAAACCTGTTGGTAACATCTACGTTATCCATCTAGAGGATCTAAAAGAGAAAAACGTGAAGTGCCATGTCTCTGTCCAAGATGACAAGTGGCTCTGGCACAAGAAGCTTGGTCATGCCCATATGAAGCTTCTTTCTGAGATCTCTCAGAAAGGACTTGTAAAGGGTCTTCCTAACATAAAGTATCAGAAAGACGCTACTTGCGACTTCTGTGAAAAAGGAAAACAGACCAAATCATCTTTCCCGAAAAAGGAAACCACTTGAATTACTTCACATGGATCTCTTTTGACCCACTAGAACGGCTTCCCTTTCTGGAAAACGCTATGGTCTTGTCATAGTAGATGATTACTCCAAATTTACATGGGTATTCTTTCTGGCTTCTAAGGAAGAGACATTTGAAAAATTCAAAATGTTTGCGAAAAGAGTTTCAATAGAAAAGGACTCTCATATTCACACCATACGTTCTGATCATGGCGGTGAATTCGAGAACCACGCTTTCGAAAAGTTTTGCGAAAACTTGGGCATTGCTTATGAATTCTCTTCTCCCAGAACTCCCCAAAAAAATGGAGTGACTGTGAGAAAGAATCGAAGGCTCCAAGATATGGCTAGAACAATGCTCTTAGAAAGTGGACTTTCTAAAGGTTTCTGGGCTGAAGCGGTAAACACTTCATGCTACATTCAGAATCGTGTGTTTCTGAGACCAATTCTGAAGAAAACACCTTATGAGCTCTGGAAGAATAAGATACCCAATATCTCATATTTTCATGTACTCGGTTCTTCTTGCTTTATACTCAACACAAGGGATAAACTTTCCAAGTTTGATCCTAAATCTGATGATGGAGTATTCCTAGGATATTCCTCTATCTCTAAAGCTTATAGAGTGTATAACAAGAGGAGTAAGTGTGTTGAATAGATGATATAACATAATTTGTATTGATTAATTCCCTTTTGTATGCATGTAATTTGACCACTTTTGAGATAAATGAGCTACTTTTGCATCATATTAGGCATTTGGTACTTAATTGGAACTTTGTGCATTTTTCCAGCATTTTGTGCTTTGTGACACTATTCTGTAATTTGCTTATAACTTGAGTTCTAGAAATTGGAATTTTGTGTTCTTTGTCTTGTGGGAAATATTAGACCCAAGTCTACAACTTTGATGAAGAACTCGAAAGCTGCTTCAGACCATAAGGATTCCAAATTGGAGCTTTAAGTTGAGTTAAGCTTGCTGCAGAATTCTGGAATAGCAATCCTGAACAGCCAGTGTTGCAGAAGCTATAGCTGGAGATACAGTTGTTGAAATCACTTCATTTCAGTTGCATTGTAAATCTAGGGCACAAGGCTTCATTTCATCTTCAGAGCTCAAAAGCAGTTGAAGTCTATAAGAAGCTCAAAAGTTGACTCAAGTTGATGCAGCAAGTGTGACAGCAATCTGGAGCAACACTCAGTATTTTGCCTATATCTCGAGCTATACTCACTGGAATTGAATGATCTTGGTGGTTATGGAAAGCTGAGACACAGAGCCACAACTTTGCTTCAGGGCTCGAGGGTAAAAGGATCCGTTAGAGGCTTCATAAATTGGCTGCAAGATTTCGGGTAGAAACTTAGTTTTCCTGAGTTGCCTTAAGTGTCACAATTTTGTGAAATGTCCATTCTACCCTTGCCTTATGTGTTGTAATTGTTTAGTCCATGGGTTTTGTAGACATTTTTGCTTACTTTTATGTCTATAAATAGCCCAGCTGAGAATTGGAGGGAACAACTTTAATTCATTTTTTACATTTCAGATTTGAGAATTAGAATTCTTTCTAGTTTTTCTCTTTAGGTTTTTCTCTTCTCCCTTCTCCTTAGAACTCAGTAAGGATATGCCTCAGAAAATCGCTAACTTAGAAGATGAATTTGAGAAACTCAATATCTCTTCTAAGAGGCTAAAAAAGATATTCTTGAAGATGATGAGAATGATTTCCAATCTATGAGAAAACCATCTCCATCTAAAGAAAAATCCAAGATCATCATTGAAGCTCCAAAACCTGATGAACCTACTTCTCCCATTCAAATGGAATTTAGATTCTCAGAAAGACAAGTTTCTGATGACTGAGATGGAGAGCCTTCTGTGCCACCTTCTTAGAACCCTACTCCTAAGGGATATAAAGGTTCAAGAGACCTGAAAAATGTCTCTCAGAATGAGGTTCTTGGTGATCCCAAGCGTGGCGTAAGAACCAGAAGGAACTATACGAATCTGGCTATGGTTTCTGAACTTGAACCAGAATCCATAGAAGAGGCGTTAGATGATCCTAGCTGGGTAAATGCCATGCAGGAGGAACTTGACCAATTCGAGAGGAACCAAGTTTGGAAACTTACTCATAAACCCAAAGGGAAGAGTGTCATTGGGACTAAATTGGTGTTTCACAACAAACTTGATGAAAATGGTCAAGTAGTGAGAAACAAGGCCAGATTGGTTACTCAAGGGTACAACCAGCAAGAAGGGATAGATTATGATGAAACCTTTGCCCCAGTCGCAAGATTGGAGGCTATTAGAATGTTGCTAGCCTTTGCTGCACATAAAGGATTCAAACTCTATCAGATGGATGTTAAATCTGCCTTCTTGAATGGATACCTTTATGAGGAAGTGTATGTTAAACAACCACTTGGGTTTGTGAATGATTCATTCCCAGAACACGTATTTAAGCTAACTAAGGCTCTGTATGGTCTAAAACAAGCTCCCAGAGCTTGGTATGATAGATTGAGCCCTTTCTTACTTAAAAACGGGTTCTCTAGAGGAAAGGTTGACACAACCTTGTTCACCCTCTCAGAAGACTCAGGCTTCTTGATTGTGTAAATCTATGTCGATGACATAATATTTGGCGCAACCAATGAACGCTTTTGCAAAGAATTCTCTAAGCTGATGCAAGAAGAATTCGAGATGAGCATGATGGGAGAATTAAAATTCTTCCTAGGATTGCAAATCAAGCAAGAGTCGGAAGGGACATTTATTCATCAAGAAAAATATACAAAGGAGCTTCTGAGGAAGTTTCTGATGGATAAAGCTAAATCCACGAGCACTCCCATGCATCCTTCTCAAGGCATTGACTTGGATGAAGATGGTGAGAAAGTCTCAGAAAGCAACTATCGTGGAATGATAGGATCCCTCCTTTATCTAACTGCCTCTAGACCAGATATTCAACTTAGCGTTGGCATCTGTGATAGATTTCAATCAAAGCCTAAGCAATCACATTTAACTGCAGTTAAAAGGATTCTACGATATTTAAGCGGAACTACTAACCTTAGTCTCTGGTACGAGAAAAGGTGTTCCTCTGATGTTGTAGGTTACTGTGATGCTGACTACGCTGGAGACAGGATCGATCGCAAAAGCACAAGTGACTGCTGTTGCTTCTTCAGAAAATGCTTGATCACATGGTCTTGCAAGAAGCAGAATACAATTGCGTTGTCAACTGCTTAAGCCGAGCACGTGTCTGCAGCAAATTGCTGCACTCAGATGGTGTGGATAAGGAATCAATTGCGCGATTATCAGCTAAGGTATGAAAAAATTCCTATCTTCTGTGATAATACAAGTGCAGTAAACTTAGCTAAGAATCCAATTCAACATTCTCGATCCAAGCACATTGACATAAAACATCATTTTATTCGGGATCGTGTGCAAAAGGGTGATGTTGAAATCAAGTTTGTGAATATTGAAGATCAAATCTCAGATATATTCACAAAGCCCTTACCCGAGGATCGATTCAATGTTCTGAAGGGGCTTCTTATTCTAAGACGTTTCTAAGTAATTTAACATTGAAAATATTTTCTTAGAAACTCCCCTCAGTCCTAGATTAGAATCTGAGACACTAAAGTTAGACTAAGCTTCTCAGCAAAATGAAAGAAAGCTCTTTCTGAGAAAAAAGATTTCCCAGAAGAATATCCTCTCAGAAAGGATATTCTCTGAAAATTCTTCTCAGAAAGTGCATCTCTCAGAAGGATCACTTCTCTCAGAAGGATGCCTTCCGAGAATTAGTTACAAACGGTAACTTTGGCAACGACTAGTTCGATAGCTACAAATACTCAAAGCACTGCTCCATTCGAGCACTTTGCTTTCCGTGTCATTGCCAAAACTCTGTCATTTTCTCTCCTCAATCTAAATCTTCACAATCTCTATCTCTCATCTCTCTCTCTAAAATCATCTCCTTCTCATCTCGTCTTCTCACTTTTCCGAAACTTAAACTTTTCCTACCAAAATGGCCACACTTGATGAGATTAAGGGAATGTTGAGGAACAAACTTAGTGAGGTTACTGAAGACATCCTCTACGAGGATGAAGAGATGCAGACTCTCTTCAAAAATTCATACCTCCCTCGGAACATAGCTACTGGGTGTGTTTTCCCTCTAAACATATACAACCAGGTCGACGAACTACAAATCTTCTTCCATAACCAACCTGGATGGGCGGCCATGATGTCTACTGAGGATGTTTGCTACCCAAATCTAGTCAGGGCTTTCTACTCTCAGGTAGAAAGATCCACCAACAAGGGCGTAAAGAGCATAGTCGCAGATCACAAGATCAGATTCTCGTATGCTGACATAAATCAGATCTTCAAGACGCTGAATGGTGGAGCTGTGATTGCTGATGATGTTGACTGGATCAAGGAGGCAGAGGACACAGAAGAAGAGATTGTCACTCTTCTTATTGGAAGCGGTGATCTACCACTTAAGGCGGTAAAGGTTCCTCACCTAACTCTAGATGCCAGAACCATCTTTTCTGTGGTACAACACACCCTCCTCCCCAGAATCGGTGATATGGGGAAAATCACTACCATGGATTCCACTCTGCTATACCACCTTCTAAAGAATGAGAAGGTTGATTTTGGGATAATGATGATCAATTACATGATGCATCAAGCTCACCTAAAGCGGGCCCTCCACTACAAAAAAATTGAAAAATTGTGGGAGTTAATTTGTGAGAGTTGTTAAATAATGCCACAGATTAAAATAAGTGAGACATTTCACACTTATACATTCTGATGGTATTTTTTTTGGGGGGATTTTAATGTGATTAGTGGAAGTTTTAAATCCCACAAATAAATTAAAAGATAAATAAATTACATTCAAGCCACACAAACACAATTCACATCCACTGCCACCTCACTATTCTAACTAGTCGTACTCTCTCTGCCCTAAATCGTGCCCTCACTTCCATGCAGCTCCGGCGGCCGCGCAGCTCCGGCAGCCGTGAAGCTCCGGTGGCAGCGAAACTTCGACGATCGTGCAGATCTTGTGGCCGCGCAGCTTTGAAGGCAGCGCTGCTCCACCCTTTCGCGTCGTGCCCTAAGAGGAGGGTTTCTTCCACAACCTCTACCATTTCCTAGGGTTCATCATCTCTCAGCTTCGGTACCTTCTTCTGCACCATTGATTCCGCCATTTCAAGCTTCGAACCTTTGTTTCCTTCAATACGATCGAAATCCTAGGTCCATCGGCCTCCAAATAAAGAAGGAGAGCAGCCCTAGCTCCTCAACGACGACAACAATATGACCAGTTCGGTGGTGGTTCCGCCGCGTCCCCTGCAACGACGCAGTCTCTCGGAAACGACAACGCAGACGATAACGAGTTATCCTTACGGAGGATTGTTCGATGACGAGCAGAGGAAGATTTTGGAGATTAAAGAGCTGCTCGAAGGCCCTGACCAGGTGCTGATTATTCAGTTAATTATTTTTTTAATTTCTATTGAATCGATGTTTTTTCTATCAGATGTTTTTTCTTAGCTTGTTAGTAATGAAAATGAACTTACATTGCTATCTTTACCTTATGCTTAGGTCGAGAGAGAGAGAAACAACATGTTTCAGGTTTCCTTCAATGTATAACTATATATATAGACTGGACTGAACTGAATTTGTATCATTGTTATTGATTTATCCTTGACTTAGTCAGCAATTGTCCTCATATATATATATAGTTTTGTGATGTATTCTATTTAGAGTAGCTATATATATATATATATATATATATATGTTTAAACTATCTGATCCTTGCTATACTTCGATTTGACACAGACATTGAGCAGATTCTTCTAGAAGCGCAGCATCGATGGCTGCGTCGTGCTGAAATTTGCGAAATTCTTAGTAATTATCAGAAGTTTCGAATTGCCACATAACCTGCAAATATGCCACCAAGTATGTATGATTGATTTCCTTCACTTGGAGAAGAGGACTTAGAATTCTTTTATTTTTTCTATCAGGTACTTGCCACATTCTTTTCTTTTCAATTGTTTAAGGATCTTTCAAGTTTGGGCCTCTATCATGATCCAATATTTATTAGCTTATTTAAGAACTGCCACAAGTACATGTTATCACATACACTCATATGTTCTTTAACTTATACTATTTTTTGGAATAATGGCACATAGAGTGCCAATGTCCAAGGAGGTTTTTTCTTTCTCTGCTCTGGATATAATTGGTGCTTCTGCAATTGAGCTATTCATCACAGCTCTAGAAAGAGTTCTTTTTGTTGCATTCACTTTTGTTCTAGCATTAGGTATGTACTATGTATGATTTTTCATTTTTGTCAAAACAAGATATTAATTAGAGATAGACATTATAAGGAGAAGAGAAATATATATATTTTGCAAATTTAAAGCACATATAATCTCTTCAACATCAAATTAATTTTGATAATGATTTGTCCCTTAATTAATTTGTGTTCTGTTATGTATGTATATATATATATAGTGTAATAGCAGCACACTAATCACTGGTGGAGTTTGTAAGAAGGCTAGGGTTCAGCCATCCTCAACACAACCACATCTGAAGGTGACCCACAAATAATTAAACTAACTCTCTCTCTCTCTCATAAGTTAAATTACACACATACATATGTTTTGTTGTATGCTAGTTGTTTTCTTAATTGTCTGTTTCTCCAACACTGTAATATTCTTTTTGCTTGTAAATAAATTAAATACACCTAATTGTTGGAAGAGAATAATACTAGATAGCTAATGAAAATCATGTACTAATTATTATTATTATCATTTCCAAACACATATAACAGGTGCGGAAGGAGAAGCTAGGTGATAGGATAACAACACTTCACCAGCTAGTTTCCCCATTTGGAAAGGTAATATAATTAATTAATGAAGTAGTAATAAATTAACTGCAAGCTATAACAGAATATTACATTTATTATACTATAATATACTCTGCAACTAACTGCAAGCTAGCTAGCTATTCAGTCATTTCATTCATTTGAGAGAGTGAGAGAGAGAGAGCATGCAGTTAATTATTAAAGTTTTCATTTTTTTATGGCTTTATGCTAATAAGTAATTTAAAGCACAACCTTGGAAGAACCATATGAAGGATAGAATTTGTATTGGCAAAGGTTCTGAGTTGCTGCTGTGTTGCCAAAACTCTTCTGTCTCCCAAAGAATTTGTCTATTTCATAACCAATCTTTGCAAGCTCTGCATGAGCTGCCATTCTGTTTTTGCTTAAACAGAACAAGAAATCAAAGATTTTTATATATAGAAAGAGAGAAACTCAAACTAACTAGTAGATTTAGTTACTATGGAAAGTGAGTGTTTTCTGTTATTTTTCTTGGTACAAAACTTGATGAGGCTAAAAGACATATATATACAGGTTCATATATAAGGCACTGCAATTTATTTTTGATTTTTTTAAGAGCTTGTGGTTGTGGGGCCGAATCTTTCTCTGCATTGATATTTGGTATTATTATATATGTTTAAAATTATTAAGAGCATCAGAAGAAGGTGGAAGAAAATGGTTGACGTGGCTACTCCTACAACAGATGATTTTGTGAATTGTGATGATGTACTACTACTTGGATTGGATATATGCTCTTCAATTATATTTATTATTATTATTATTTTAAATCTTCTGATTATGTTCTTTTATCATGTTTAATTCAATTCTTATATATTTGATCATCAGTGTATATATATATTGTCAAATTGTGCTTGGTCTTATTGTTTCTTCAATTCTATGTGATAAAGGTGCTGGAAACTGTGATAGTTGGTAACTATGTTGAAATGGGAACTGAAGGGAAGCCTAAGGACATAAAATCAAGGTTATCAAGCTTATTGTGGCATGGTAGTTCTGTTTATGATGCTTGGTTTAGCTGTGCTTCCAACCAGGTTACTTGCTGCTTATTTTTTTGTTCTATTTTTCACAAAACTCTCTATATGTATGTTCTGCATTTTGTTGTTCTGTTATGGTTTCTCTCTCTCTCTCATATTGCAATTCTCTGTGAATTGTGATGATGTACTACTACTTGTCTGGATTTTGAAATGAGGGGATGAAGATCATTGATGTGATGTTGCTAGGATTTGATTTTATTTTTAAATATAAGAATAAATATAGTTAACTTGAAGTTTCTTCACTTACCCAATGCATTCTTTTACATTGACTTGTTATCACATATTGTTTGCATTGTCCATTTACTTTGATTAGGGATTGTAGATAAATTGTCTACTACCTATAGGGATTAGCCAATTCTATTAAATTATGGGGGTTTTGAAAATTTTTATTTAGTGCTAAGTTGTGGGGGTTTGAAACTGCCACTATATTGTGGGGATTTGAAACTGCCACTATATTGTGGGGGTTTGAAACCGTCACTATTATGATCTCGGGATTTGCGTCACCCCTAACTGCGGCATTTTTTAAAACCCCCGCAAAGTGTTTTGTGGGGGTCGAAAACCCCCACAAAACGTTAAAAAACCCCCCACAAATCAGCTTATTTTTTGTAGTGCTCACAAGCTTACCCTACGGTAGCTTGCTTACCAAAATCTTCCAACACCTCTCCTATCCTCTTGAAGACTACGAATATGTCTTCAATAACAACAAATTCACCATGGTAACCTTCAACAATATCAAGAAGAAGAAGGTTCTAGAGGCGAAGGCTACTGCTGCGAAGAAGGAAGAAGTCAAGCCTTGTAAGGCTGTTGCTGGCTCAAAAAGGCCTTCTCGCTCTGAGAAAGGGAAAAGTAAAGCTGTTGATCCTTCAGAAGGCAAGAAGAAGAAGAAGATTACTCACCCCTCTCCAACAAGGGTGACAAGGAGAATGGCTTCTGAGGTGGCTGAAGATTCAGAAGATACTATCTCCGCTGATCAACCATTGGTCAAAAAGAGGAAAGCATCTTCACCTCCCACTCTCAAAGTTCTAGATGTCCCAATAAAAAACAAGAAGAAGCACGGTCGATGTTGGTATATGCCCTAAAGGGCCAATCATAGTTGCATTTTTATTATGATGTTGTGACATTTTATTTTATATATATATATATGTGTGTGTGTGTGTGTGTGTGTGTGTGTGAGGCATTGTTTTCATTAATTGTTTATTTATTTATTTTAATAAACATTATGATGTCCTTAGAATGGAATAAAGATTAGGTACATAACCTAATAGTGAGACTCCATTCTTAAATGTCCCTAGTCAAGTATTACTGTAAACAACAGGACAACAGTAATATGTTGAGACTAGTATGTGTATGGACTGATAACCTTTTCTCACAGGTTATGGATATGTGATATCAAGTCTGCACATAGGTATATACGGTGATATATATTGGACTGACCCGCCATGAGAACACCACATGGATATTAATGTGAATGTCATAAGTGATTCTCATAGTGATGATGGTACATGTAGTCCTTTGACTTGAAGTTACTGCAATCCGCTGCATGAGGAGTTATGTGCCTTGATACCGTCAAACGTTATCCGTAACAGGGTAATTATAAAGGCGGTCATTAGGCATATCACGAGTCATGTGGGTGGTGCGAGTAACGTAGATCGAATTTGTCCCTCTCACATTACGAGAGATATATCTGTGGGCCCCTTGATGAGTAGGACCGGGTAAATGTATGGCCATACTGAAATGAATTAATGTGTGACATTAATGTCATTTATTTTATCAGTCTACTCGGAGATCAAGAAACTAATGATTTAACTATACAAGATGACTAATTTCATGTTTGTGTTAAATCTGGATATTTGGACAAAGGGACTGAAATGTAGGGTAACGTCAATCACGGAAAGGTTATGTAAATCCGTTGACTTTCTTATAACTTGGGTAACAGTGATGTGTTGCTAGATACCGTTCACTGTTTATATTATTTAAATGGGATTTAATAATATTACCAACGTTGTAAGAACCTATAGGGTCGCACACTAAAGCAGTTTTTATATTGATGCTAAATTAGAATAAATTAGTGTGACTAATTTAATTGGGCTTCATGAGATGGACCTAATAAAGAATAAGATTAATTAGTGTGACTATTTAATGGGCCTCCATGAGATGGACCTAATAAGGATTAGGGTACAAATTAGTGTGACTAATTTAAATGGGCTTCCATAAGATGGGCCCAACAAGGCTTAGGTTTATGTTGAGTGTTAGCTATAAATAGCAACACTGATAGAGCCTTTTGGCAAGCCTTTTTTACATACACATAGCCTCTCAAGAAATCCTTATTTCTCTGTTTCTCGCTACTAGCATAGTGAGTTTCAGAAGAGCATCAAGGTGGGTGTTTGACATCCACAAGTGCTGTGTGGATATCTCTAGGCCGTCGCTACACTTGCGACGGAAGAGTTTGACATAGCTCTTTGTGAAGATTTGAAGAATTCAAGAATTCAAGAATTGAAAAGTTCAAGATTTGAAGAGTTCAAGAATTCAGGAATTGAAGAGTTCAAGATTTGAAGATTCAAGATTTGAAGAGTTCAAGATTTGAAGACTTCAAGAATCGAAGAGTTCAAGAATTCAAGATTTCAAGAGTTGAAGAATTCAAGAACAAGAACTTTTGAAGAACTCAAGAACAAGTGTTGTTCGCAAATTGTATTGCAATAACGCTTCAACAGGTAATTCATAGATGAATCATGTTCATTCACATGGGTCCTTGGGTGGGAATTGCATAAAAGTTTTTGTTTTCCGCTGCGCCTTTATGCGTGATTTCCCAACAGTGGTATAAAAGCCTCTTGTGAAAACGTGGTTCTCTTGAAAGAACTATCTGTTGTTTATATGATAAACACGGTTTTGTTATATATTTTCCCAATACTACGGTTTTGTTATATCCTGGTTTACACATGCTGAAAATATATATGGGAGCTGACATGATATAAAAACAAGTCTAAAATCCTGGTCCGAATATACAAAAGAGGACTCAGGTAAAACTGTAGTGTTGTCAAATACATATACATGTCAAGATAGTAAAATCCCACGCAGGGGTACAAAAAGGCTCCATAAGATAACTTATAAACAAAAGATAAAGATGTTAAAGGTCAGCTGCACATCGGTTGAGGGGGGTCACGGTCCGCGTCTCATCTACTAGCACTCCCGGCGTCCTCGCTCATATCTGAGCCTGCTGCGGGGGAGGACAGCTCAGACTCCACGAGAATGTAGTCGATTGATGGGTGTTGTCACTACACCCACAAATTTAATTATTTATAAAACGAAGTTCCCCTAATATAGTTTAGTGGAAACCAGGGTCGTCTCTCACAAGGAATGGCTAAGAGAGCAATGCACAAAACTAGTTGTATGACGGTAGTCACAATTGGGGGTTTTTGTATGTAAGAAATTATAATGTGGAATAAAATAAGGATAATAAAAATAGTGGTTTATGGGGTGGAACATTCATTAGGGTGTTTATAATTGGCTACAAAAGAATGCATGAGTTGATTAATTACGCCGGAGTTAGATCTAACTCCTTTGTTATGATTCTAATGATTAATTGCCTAGAATGAGATTAATTAGTGAGATCTCACCTTTAGTTTCACTTTCAACAATTGTTTAAGCCAATCACATTAATCTAATTAAAGAGACTAATCAGCCAATTAATTAATCATTACCATATCCTGATATGCCATGCATCAATTAATCAATTAACACATAAACACATACCAATGAATTAGCCTAACTCAATCGAGTAAGCCAAGACAAAGGGTTAAACATACAATTCAAGATCTCAAATCATATATCAAGGGTTGATAATGAAAACTTATGCAAGATTAAGAATAGAGCCTCAATTTACCCCAATGATGTTCACACCCTCATAAACCACCAAGAGACTAAGTTACTCATGGAGGAAATAAAAGGGCAGAAAATAAATTGGAATTAAAAGGAATTAAATGACTTGAACAATAAAGAGAGAAAGTAAAGTAATTAAATGCAAATGGAAAAAACGAATAACTGGATTAATTAAAAGAGTAACTTACAAAACCCAAAGGGCTAGACGAATAACGTTGGAATTACAAATGAGGGAGCTAGAACTAAACTAGGAAAAAGATGGAATCCTAATGGAGAAAAATAACTCTAACTAAAGCCTAGGGTTGAAAGTAAGTAAAGAAAAGAACGTAATAGTAGGAATGTAGATGTGTGTGAGGTGGTGTTGAGAGGTGTGTTTTCTGATGCATTAGCCTCCTTTAAATAGAGTGAGCAGCCTCCAAACCCTATCCAATTGGCCCCCAACTCGGCCTTGCAGATAGGGTTTCTGCTGTAATAGAATTGCGGCGCGGCGCTGGGGCGCGTATGGCTCGCTAGGGCGCCAGTGCTGTGCACGTGATAGATTCAAGTGGGCCTCGTGCGCTGGAGCGCGCTGTGGGCGCTGGGGCGCTCGATGATGGTTCCGAATTTCACTGCTCCGCTTCTTGCTTAGTTCCTGATGTCTACAGCTCCAATAATACCTGTGACCTTCGCTAAAAATACAAAATATCCAAGATCAAGTGCACAGATCATCCTTGAATTGCAAAAACATCATAAAACTTGTTATTTTAGCCTTTATTTCTATTAAGCCCAAATTAATCCCAAGTTGTATTAAATACAATAAAAGGATAAAATCGAGCAAAGACATGCATACAATCATCCAAATTAAGGGCATAAAATATTGGTAGCCTCCGTTATCATCGACATCTGGCCAGGCGTCTGCCGAGTCGCCACTTTGGTAGCCTCCGTCCTCCTCTGGGTCCGACTCGACCGACTCCGAGGCAGGAGAAGGTGGCGGAGGTGGCGGTGGAGAGGCAGGCGAACGAGCCGACACTGGAGCTGGGGCAGGAGCAGGGGCAGGAACGGGACCAGGAGCAGGAGCAGGATACCTCGCTATAAGCTCTGGGATAAAGAAGCGATGTACCCCCGAGATGGTGGACGCGACAGTCACCGCACTGGTGGTCGGCATGTAGCTGGACCAAGCGAAGTCAAAGGTTTCGTGGCGCGGCGGGGGCGGGGGCGACTGGTCCATCTAGAATCGAATCATCGCAAAGAGAGCGTAAGACGGAGATGTCTTAGTGAGTTACCTTGAGCACACGGATCTACGTGCTCGATGTTATCAATTCTAGCTAGTCAAAGTAATACTTGTATCAAACAGAACTTTAATTTTCTCAAAAGATCAAGTGCTTACTTTGACTAGACCAAACAACTTAATGATCCGTCTCTAAGGGGAAACCTATGGGTCTTTCTAAGTTCTCGCGGATTCCTCAAGTACAAAAATGCTCACCCCTCTCGTGTTTCATTACAGCCAACCATATCAGTTCCATACTTGTGGTAATCATCACATCAGATTCTAACAGCAAATACACATTATTATACAACAAGCCAGCACTTTCGCATTATTCATATTAATAAAACACGCATGAGAGCACTTTCAAATTAACATATCAAACTTTGAGGCGTATCCGAATACACCCACCTCCTAGATACCCTCTAATGGCATATTCGAATACACCCAACTCCTGAATAGCCAAGCACGGCATACTCGAATCCACCCAAACTCCTAAGTAGCCGGCAACAGCGTACTCGAATCGACCCATCTCCTAAGTACTTGAGAAAGGCGTACTCGAATCCACCCAAACTCCTAAGTAGCCATTTAACACTTCAATCTTCCAACTCAACACAACCACACGAAACATGTACCAGTCTCTACATATTCATCTTAATCATAATTTTTTTTTTCAATATCATAGCATGTACTTTCAAAATTCACAACTAAGTAGTTCATCATTCATAATTCACAATTCAATCATAATTCACAATTCAATCACATTATCACATAATCCACAATCACTTCACAAGAGCATCTCATAATTTACTTTAACCTCAATTAAGGGATTCTATTACCCGCATTAACATAGCATGCGTGCACATCATTATTTCAACAATTACATCGTCACCTATAACTCCATCCACATAAACTAATCATTTTAATTTCATAACACTTACATAAAAGGGTTTGGGTTCTCCGAATACCACATTCTTACTTTGAACTAAAGTATTAAAGCTCTCATCATACACATAGCTTAATCTTATATTTATCTTTATCAAATTTCACCAACTTCCCATGTCACACTTTAGATCGCCAACCTTTATGTAACACCCTAATAATTATCTCTTTATGCTTAAGTCATAATGAGTTAATTATCGGAAATTATCATTCTGTTTCAGAGTCAAATTTTGAAAATAAGGGTACGTGGAAAATAGGGCCGTAAAATTTTCAAAATAAAAAGCGCGAGTTCTAAATCGTGGCTTGTACGTGATGGGACATAATCTGATACATCAAACTATGAAACTGTGAATTCCACATAACCATAATACAGTAATCCATGTAAGTGGCCCATTACATACATATAGATTCAGGTACACATAGGAATTACACATATAAACGTAAAATCCAAAATAATATTACAATAGTAGAATGTTGAAGTTTCTAAGAATACCATAAGGTTGTACAGTCACTTATGATCTTCTTATAAACTCAACTAAGCGTCAGATAATACATAACATAATAATACAAAACATCAAGGGAAACAAGACTTTAAAATGTAAGTCTCTCAAAGTAGTCCAAGTCTTCAATCCTCTGATAGTATCAGCTCGCTCATCTAGTAGTAGAATCCGTACCTCGATCTGAATCTATAAACAAATAGTGGTGGAATTGGGGTGAGCTCCACGGACTCAGTAGAGGGATCACTCCGGTTTATTATGAAAGCAGTGATACATGCATAATTTATTTAATATCTTTTCCAATAAAACATAAGTATGTAAATTTCCGGAGTGTCATACCTATATGCGTCTTTGACAATTATATCAATGCATGCATCATATATGTAAGCAATATCAAAAACTTAATTCAAGATACAATATAATATAGGTGTTATGGTACATTATGTCATGTGTCATGATCTTTTGCTATAAATGGCACAACCCTCTTTGCTTTCTACCTCCGCGTCACCGGTCCCCTAGGCTATGAGCTCATACCTCTCTAGTTTCTACTAGAAATCTATGGGGAAGAGGGGTTTATTCACTTTCTCTCGCAATATGGTATTGGAGACCGAGGGTGCCAACCTCCCTTGCCAATACCATTTGTAGAGAAAGTTACTCATAAACTTTTTTTTTCACTTCACATGGCGTTTCATCATAGTTCGGGTCAATCAACATACACATACAGCACATATAATTGCACATACTTTTCAGATTTACTTACATTAAAACTTTAAATCATGAATACATGAAAATATTCATTTGCAATCTCTTTAATAGATCATTAAGAACTCCTATTAATAAGTTTGTATTGATACTTATGTATATGCTTATGGTACTGTACTACAGAAAATATAACCATGAAGTTAAAATCATTTAAAATGCTAAAAATATAAGGAAACTGAAATTCTGTAGAAAATCCTGCGACCCGGCCGCTAGCGCGCATCCAATGGCCGCTAGCGTCCAAGGCGGCCAAATCACCCGCTAGCGCCTGTAGTATGGCCGCTAGCGCGTGTACCTTCGCCAGCGGCTAGAGTTTGGCCGCTAGCGCGTGATGCGACTCTGTTCTCAGCATAGTTCATCTCAGTTTATGATTTTTTATGCATAACACCATTACAACCGAGTCTAATGCATGAAAAACATAGAAATACACTATCTAACATAAATCTAACCCCTACCTCTTGTAGTTTCTTCCTTCTCTAAGCTAGGGACCACTTTCTTCTCTTGAGTTCCTCGACAATACTCCACTCTAACTATTTTCTTGCTGTTGATGATGAAACTATGACTTGTGGCTGGATTTATTCGATTAGAACTGATGGATTTGATGTAAGGATTTTGTGTATAGGTTTAGTTTCTGATTTAGATGAGTTTTGATGAAGAAATGGTGAGGTTTGAGTGTATGGACTTATGGAGTTTCTAAGGGAAGTGTTTTGGAGTGTTTGGAGGGTGAGAGTTGCAAGTTTCTGATGGAATGGGGTTGCTTCAGGGTGAGGTAAGGTTATTGGAACGGATGGCGACCTATTAGCAATTATAAAAAGTAAAAGGGCTAAAAGAAAATGTGAAAAATGCATAAATCCTGTTCTGTCATCGAGCTGGTCGCTAGCGAGCTTACTGCGGCCGCTAGCGACCGTTTCCACCGCATCTAGCCGCTAGCGCCTGATTACGGCCGCTAGCGACACTCCTAGCCGCCTTCCTCGCTAGCGAAACGAAACTAGCCGCTAGCGACGAAATGCTGATACATGACAGCAATAGCAGCATAAACTGTTTCTCATGTTCTAAACCTTTAATTACTTTCTAAAAGTTCCCAAACCATCACCAACACTCTAAACAGCCTTAATATACTTATATAAACTTATACATGATCCTATATGCTTAAAACCTCTCATGATTCCTAATTAGATTGTTTCTCTAAACTTGTTTTTCCTATTTCAATTTACACTTTTAATCATAATGCAACATAAATGTCATTTTATCATACACATATAACACATAACACACATAACACATATTTAATCATGCAAGCATATCAAAATACGTTCCAAATGCACATACATCCTAATTATACATTAACTAATGTGATTATTTCTCAAATCACCTTAGTTAAGATATAATTAAGCTCTCGGGTCTTACATTCTCCCCCCCTTAAAAGAATTTTGCCCTCGAAATTCAATACCTGTGAAAAGAACCGGGTGTAGTTTCCTCATGTCTTCCTCCATCTCCCAAGTAAACTCTTCCGCTCTCCCCCGCCCCCAGGCCACCTTCACCAACGAAACAGTCTTACTTCTTAATTTCTTGATGTCCCGATCCACAATCCGTGTTGGTGGTAAGGGAAAGGTTAAATCATCCTTTAGTTCTACTTCTTCCGTTTCTAATACAGGGCTTGGGTCTTTATTGTACTTACGGAGTTGTGCACATGGAAGACATCATGAAGGTTGGATAGACTGGGAGGTAAGGCTATGCGATATGCAACTGGACCAATGCGACTCAAGATTTGAAATGGACCTAGGTACCTCGGATTTAACTTTTTAACCTTAATTGCTCTGCCTATACCCGTGGTGGGGGTCACACGTAAAAACACATGGTCTCCGGCCTCAAACTCTAGTGGCCTACGCCGATTGTCCGCATAACTCTTTTGACGACTTTGAGCTGTCATGAGTCTCTCCCTGATTCTCTTAATTTGCTCCGTAGTTTCCCTCACTAGCTCAGGCCCTAGAGTACTCTTTTCACCTGGATCATGCCAGCATAATGGAGAACGACACTTTCTACCATACAATGCTTCAAAAGGAGCCATTCCTATGCTAGTATGAAAACTGTTATTGTAGGAGAACTCAACTAGGGGTAACATCTTATCCTAACTACCCTTCTCATTCAAGACACAAGATCTCAACATATCCTCTAAGGTTTGGATTGTTCTCTCGGACTGTCCGTCTGTTTGGGGATGGTAGGCTGTACTCATACGCAACTCTGTACCAAATGCCTTTTGCAAGGCTTCCTAGAAACGAGAAGTAAATCTCGGATCACGATCCGAAATAATACTCTCGGGTACCCCGTGTAACTTCACCACTTCACGTATGTACAAACTCGCTAATCTTTCCAATGGAAATGTCGCCTTGATGGGTAAAAAGTGGGCCGATTTAGTCAATCGATCCACTATCACCCATATGGCATCATTACTGGCTTGTGTTCTTGGTAATCCCACTATAAAGTCCATCGCTATACTTTCTCATTTCCAATGAGGAATTTGCAGTGGTTGTAGCATGCCAGGATCCTTTTGATGCACTATCTTCACCTTCTGGCACACTAAACACCGGTTAACCCACTCTGATACTTCCTTCTTCATACCCGACCACCAAAACATTTTCTTCAAATCTTGATACATCTTGGTAGCCCCAGGGTGAATAGTGAAATGGCTCTTATGAGCCTCCTCCAAAATACTATTTCGGAGGTCACCATGAGCGGGTACACAAATTCTACCCTTACATCTCCACAATCCATCTCCGTCTTGACAAAACTCTCTCACTCTTCCCTCTTGTACCGCCCTCAAAATTCCTTTGAACTCCTCATCCGTCACTTGGGCTCGTGCAATGTCTTCCTTGAACTTACTTGAGACCATAAGGTGACTTACTCTCATGCTCACTGGGGTGAAAGACACTCCTAGATTAAGGTTCCTAAAATCTTCCAATAATTCCATCTCCTTAATCATCATATGGGATACATGAAGCATCTTACGACTCAAGGCATCTGCCACTGCATTCGCCTTCCCAGGGTGATAATTCAAACCAAAATCGTAATCCTTTAGAAACTCCATCCACCGTCGTTGCCTCATGTTTAACTCTTTCTGATCAAAGAGATACTTCAAACTCTTATTATCAGAGAAAACATCAAATCTCACCCCGTATAAGTAGTGCCTCCAAATCCTTAAAGCAAAAACTATTGCTGCAAGCTCCAGGTCATGGGTAGGATAGTTCACCTCATGTGGCTTCAATTGCCGTGAAGCATATGCCACTACTTGGTGATGTTGCATAAATACGCAACCCAACCCTTTTCCCGAAGCATCGCAATACACTTCAAAAGGTTCATTAGGATCGGGCACAACCAATACGGTTGTGGTGGTCAATCTTTCCTTCAACTCCATAAAACTTTTCTCACACTCCGATGACCACACAAATGAGGAATTCTTCCAAGTGATGGTTAAGGGTAAAGCAAGCTGTGAGAATCCCTTAATAAATCTACGGTAATAACCGGCCAGACCTAAAAAGCTACGTACTTCCGTAACCGTGGTAGGTCTTTCCTAGTTTACTACTGCTCCAATCTTACTAGGATCCACAGTTATTCCTTCTGCTGACACCACATGACCTAGGAACTTAACTTCTTTCATCCAAAACTCACATTTACTCAATTTAGCATACAACTTCTTTTCCTTCAACACCTCCAACACAAACCTCAAATGACTTTCATGTTCTTCCTCCGTCTTAGAATAAATTAAAATGTCATCAATGAAGACAACCACAAACTTATCCAAGAACGGCCGAAAAATCCTATTCATATAATCCATGAACACTGTCGGGGCATTAGTTAGTCCAAAAGACATAACTGTGAATTCATAATGCCCATAGCGAGTCCTGAAAGCCGTCTTTGGTATATCCTCCCCTTTGACTCTAATCTGATGGTAGCCTGACCTCAAGTCTATTTTGGAAAACACTCTAGCTCCCCTCAACTAATCCATCAAATCATCAATCCTAGGAAGGGGATACTTATTCTTTATGGTCACTTTATTCAACTGTCTGTAATCTATGCATAACCTCATACTTCCGTCTTTCTTCTTCACAAACAACACCGGCGCTCCCCATGGTGAGGCACTTGGCCTAATGAAACCCTTATCCAACAACTCTCCCAATTGGGTCTTAAGTTCTCTTAACTCACTGGGTGACATACGGTACGGGGCCATAGAGACAGACCCTGTTCCCGGAACGAGATCAATACCAAACTCTACCTCTCTATGTGGAGGAAACTCTGGTATATCATCAGGGAAAACCTCAGGGTATTCTCTCACAAATGGTATAGCAGCCAAACTTGGCGTGGCTTCTATGTTGTTTGAGGCAAGAAAAACAAGACTTTTATCTGTAACCCCCCTCTGTCCCACTTCCACAGGATGAACTAATAGACTAAAAGAGACAATGGAAGATTCAGATGTAGGAATACTATGTGAGTCAGGTAATATAACAGACTTAGCATGACAATCTAACATAATTTTATGTATTGACAATCAATCCATACCCAGAATCATTCCTAACCCAGACATAGGTAAGCATATAAGATCGAAAGTGAACGACCTACTCCCTAACATAAACTGACACTTAATGCAAACATTACAAGTCTTTATGGGTTTGGCTGTAGGTGTGGAAACGTATAGGTCATATGGTAACTCACACATGGCTAAATGCAATTCCCTAGCATGCTTATATGATATGAATGAATGAGTAGCTCCGGAATCAAAAAGTACAACTAACTATTGATCCTTAACCTTACACTTACCCTTAATCAGATCATCGGACCGAGATGCATCCTCTGCATTTACTGTGAAGACCCTTCCCTGGTGCTGAGGCCTGGAGGGGGTCGGAGCTGCTGTGATTTGTGGTTGAGAGGACGGACGACAATCCCTTGCGATATGTCCCGGTTTACCACATCTATAGCACACGTTCTGCCCTGCAAAACAAACCCTTCTGTGTGCCTTATTACATTGTGAACAAATAGGCGTCTCTGGAACTCTAGTAGTAACTGCCGGACGAGACAGAGGCGGTCCCTGTTGAGGTCGGGCACGATTAGGGCCCCTGAACTGTCGGGATGGAAATTAGCGAGGTGGGGGATGTTGTCTCTTGAACTGAGGAGCCTGTGGTGCCAAACTCCTCCTAGTAGTCTGTACAGAACTACTCTCTCCCAGATGGCATGCCTGCTTATGAACTCTACATGCCTCGACTAACTGTGCATAACTATCAAAATGAAGATGATTCATTGTCCTCTACATCTCCTGTGACAACCTATTCCGATACTTCATACATTTCCATGACTCCATCGGGTTTCCCTGAAACATCTCTGAAAATTTGATGAGATGTTCGAACCGCGCAGTATATTCTGCAATAGACATCCGCCCTTGGGTCAGATTCAAGAACTCTCTTTCTTTGGCTTCCCTCACTGATCTGGGAAAATATTTCTCATAGAAAAGCTCCTTAAACCTGTTCCAGGGAATAGGAATCCCCGTAGCCTTCACGCGGGCCTTTTCCCCTTTCCACCAGTCTCCTGCATCTCTTTCTAACATGAAGGTAGCAAAAGTGGTACGCTGTAAATCTGAACAATGCACCGCAGTGAAAATCTTTTCCATCCTTTCAATCCATTCTCCTGCTGCCGCTCCGTAGAACCTGTAAACACTGGAGGATTTACCCCGTGGAATTCAGCAAAACGAACATTTTCCCTTTCAGTCTCCGGCTGTGGTGCAGGAGGTGTCTGACGTCCCATATATTCCGTCAGTTGTTGCACTGCCCTAGCCATCCCGGCCAGAGCCTCATTAGTCACGTTTCCAGTATCGTTACCACTTCTAGTTGCCCCCGTCGTGCGTCTCTTAGGCGCCATAGGCACCTGTACACACCAACACAATCACTGAGGTGATCAGTCTCAATAATCACATTAGGCGTACACAGTCACTAATGCACCTAACAGACAAGTTATGTTTTACGGTAACCAACTACAACATAACACTATTTTACTATGCAACAAAAGCATAGATGGCCATAACCCCGAGCCATAAGGTTCGACCTTCTCTGATACCAAAATGTAACACCCTAATAATTATCTCTTTATGCTTAAGTCATAATCAGTTAATTATCGGAAATTATCATTCTGTTTCAGAGTCAAATTTTGAAAATAAGGGTACATGGAAAATAGGGCCATAAAATTTTCAAAATAAAAGTGCGAGTTCTAAATCGTGGCTTGTACGTGATGGGACATAATCTGATACATCAAACTATGAAACTGTGAATTGTACATAACCATAATACAATAATCCATGTAAGTGGCTCATTACATACATATAGATTCAGGTACACATAGGAATTACACATATAAACGTAAAATCCAAAATAATATTACAATAGTAGAATGTTGAAGTTTCTAAGAATACCATAAGGTTGTACAGTCACTTATGATCTTCTTATAAACTCAACTAAGCGTCAGATAATACATAACATAATAATACAAAACATCAAGGGAAACAAGACTTTAAAATGTAAGTCTCTCAAAGTAGTCCAAGTCTCCAATCCTCTGATAGTATCATCTCGCTCATCTAGTAGTAGAATCCGTACATCGATCTGAATCTACAAACAAATAGTGGTGGAATTGGGGTGAGCTCCACGGACTCAGTAGAGGGATCACTCCGGTTTATTATGAAAGCAGTGATACATGCATAATTTATTTAATATCTTTTCCAATAAAACATAAGTATGTAAATTTCCGGAGTGTCATACCTATATGCGTCTTTGACAATTATATCAATGCATGCATCATATATGTAAGCAATGTCCAAAACTTAATTAAAGATACAATATAATATAGGTGTTATGGTACATTATGTCATGTGTCACGATCTTTTGCTATAAATGGCACAACCCTCTTTGCTTTCTACCTCCGCGTCACCGGTCCCCTAGGCTATGAGCTCATACCTCTCTAGTTTCTACTAGAAAACTGTGGGGAAGAGGGGTTTATTCACTTTCTCTCGCAATATGGTATTGGGGACCGAGGGTGCCAACCTCCCTTGCCAATACCATTTGTAGAGAAAGTTACTCATAAACTTATTTTTCACTTCACATGACGTTTCATCATAGTTCGGGTCAATCAACATACACATACAACACATATAATTGCACATACTTTTCATATTTACTTACATTAAAACTTTAAATCATGAATACATGAAAATATTCATTTGCAATCTCTTTAATAGATCATTAAGAACTCCTATTAATAAGTTTCACTACAAGATTTTGGGCTTTAAGTCACGGTTTTTTATGTCACGTTTGAAAACCGTGACTTAAAACCACCTATGGTCACAGTTTATAGTCGTGACTATAGAAAAAAACTTTTAGTCACGGATTATTAAAGAACCGTGACATTAGATATTAAAGGTCACCGTTTACAACCGTGACCATTTTAAAGAAATATATGTCACAGTTTTTAAATAAAATGTCACCTTTAATAACCGTGACTATAGAGTCATTACAAATCACATTTAAAAACCGTGACTTAAAACCACCTATGGTCACGGTTTATAGTCGTGACTATAGAAAAAAACTTTTAGTCACGGTTTATTAAAGAACCTTGACATTAGATATTAAAGGTCACCGTTTACAACTGTGACCATTCACCGTTTACAACCGTGACCATTGTAAAGAAATATATGTCACGGTTTTTAAATAAAATGTCACCTTTATGAACCGTGACTATAGAGTCATTACAAATCACATTTAAAAAACGTGACTTAAACCTATATAAATCATGACAAAAAAAATTCATCTATAATTATTTCCAATTTTAATTTCTTTATAATTTTCCAACACCATTACATACACTCTTAAATAAATTAACTTAAAAAAAAAAAATACCCAACAACTACTAAGTTAAGTGAAGAATAACAAATCTCTAATTAAGTCAAAATCCCTAATATCTTCATCACTAGCTAAAACCCCTAACTCAACTCATCACCAAAATCCCTAATAACAAAATCCCTAATCTCTCACTGCTGCGACTTGCTGCGACTTGCTGCGCCTCTCACTGCGGCGGCTTGCTGCGTCTTCGCCTCCCACACCGCCTCCGCCTCCCACTGCTGCTTGCGTCTGCGTCTGCGTCTGTGGCGGCTTGCTGCGTCTCCGCCTCCCACACCGCCTCCGCCTCTCGCTCGCGTCTGCGCCTCTCGCTCGCATCTGTTGCGGCTTGCTGCTTGCGTCTGCGTCTGCTGCTTGCGTCTACGTCTGCTGCTGCTGTTTGCTGTGCTCTGCCACTGCCTCCGCTCCCACTGCGTCTGCGCCTCTCACTCGCATCGCTCGCTCACTACCTCCGCCTCTCGCTCGCATCGCTCGCTCACTGCCTCCGCCTCCCACTGCTGCTTGCGTCTGCGTCTGCTGCTGCTGTTTGTTGTGCTCTGCCACTTGCTCCGCGTCGGCTGCTGCCCTGAGGATCCATCGCTCCACCTGCTTCCTTGTCGCGCGGTGCCAACAAGGTAAGTCGCTCCGCCTGCTTCTGCTGCCTGCTTCTACTGCTATATGCTTTATGCTTTTATTTATTTATTGCTTTATGCTTTATGCTTCTTGGTGATGATGATAATAATGATAAGATTATAAAGATGAATTAAATTAAATAGCATTTTCATATTGAATAGCATTTTTCAGAATTGCTTCTTTATGCATTTTTCAGAATAGCATTTTCATATTGATAATAATGACAAGCTTCTTTATGCTTCTGCTGCTATGGAGTTAGAAAACAGAGAAAATGGAAATCCTATATATATAAACCAATAACAGACTCCTAAAAGATAGGAATGGAAATCCTAACATTTGTGCAGTAGGCAGTATTATTCTCCTTGAATTCTTCAAAATGCATGATTATTTATTTATTTATTTATGTTTTGGTAGATTTCAAATATCTGATTGTACAATTAAAAAATCTATCTTCCTATTGGACAACTTGACGGGTTCTAATATATCTATGTATGTTTTAAAACCATTAGGAAACGATGTGTTGATAAACTATAAAAACCTATAGATTTAAACTAATGTTTTTCATAATATTCTTTTACGAACCTAACAATAAAATATTAGCAGTGTGATATAAAATTGACGTCAATCATACAGTAAAGATAGTAATAATAAATGTAAAGAAAAGAAAAGGTTTGAACTTTAAAAGCTGGAACCTCTTTTGTGCTGAATTCAAACTACACCACGTGCAATCACATCTTTAGTATTTACAGGCGTAATTGATTTCGTCCTTGACATCGTCCCGCACGAGATGGCTGGGACATGCGGTCCGCATACACCTTCAGATTTCTTTTTAAGTTTAGCATTTAGAAACTAAATTGTGTTTGTTTAAGTAAAAAAATACATCAATTATCACACACTAAAACTATTTATTTTTGTGTTGACAGGTGGAAGCAAAAGGGGCTAAGTAGTAATTTTTGGATTACAATTTTCATCTTCATTGCATTAGGTCACGACAACTTGATGGCATCTCATGATCAAGAGACTAAGCAGTAAGTTCAATATTTAATTTGTGAATTAAATAGTTTTTGTTCAATTATTTAGATGTTAAGTTATAGATTTTGAATACAATTGAAAAATCAAATCTTGGTTAAACATAGGGTGCTAGACATACTTTAATTGAGAGATTATGAATGTTTTGATGTTGAATATATTTATATATTTAAATTATTAGGTCTAGCCATGTTCCATCCAAAGATTGGATGGATTCACCACGGTTTGAGGACAAGTATAGAGAAGGTGTTAAAAGTTTTTTAGACTTTGCCTTCTCAATTGGACAACCTCAGGGAAAAGAAATTCAATGTCCGTGTGCAAAGTGTAGCAACAACTATTGGCTTAGACGAAACGATGTGTATCAACATCTAATTGTCCACGGATTTGTGAAAGGTTATAGAAAATGGATTAATCATGGGGAACCAATAATCTCAATGGATGTAGATAGTGGTATGAATCAAGGAGGCAACTATGATGACATTGTCGGGTTGTTACGTGATGCCTTTAGAGATATGCCACAAGTGGAAGAGGGAAATAAAGGACCGAATGAAGAGGCGAAAAGATTTTATAAGTTGGTAGATGAGGCAAGTCAAGAATTATATCCAAGTTGTACCAGTGGATTTTCAAGATTATCGTTTACCATTCGTCTCTACTTCTTGAAGTGTCTACATGGATAGAGCAATGCATCTTTTACTTCTCTCCTGGAATTATTGAAAGAAGCTATGCCTGACTTGAACATTCCAACCTCTTTTCATAAAACTAAGAACATGGTTAAAGACTTGGGTCTTGACTATGAAAAGATTGATGCATGTCCTAATGACTGCATGTTGTATCGGAATGAGTACAAAAATGACTCTTCTTGCTATGTTTGTGGAGTCTCTCGATATATTGATCCTGTTATAGATAATGATGAGGTCGAGCCTTTAGAGAACTCACGTAAGATTGCTGCTAAAACTCTAAGATATTTTCCGTTAATTCCTAGGCTTAAAAGGCTTTTTATGTGCCCAGCGACAGCAGAAGCATTGAGGTGGCATGATGAGCAACGTTTGAAAGATGGGAAGTTAAGGCATCCTGCTGATGGCCAATCATGGAAGGACTTCGACAATCGTCACTCATTTTTTGCAAAAGACCTTCGCAATATAAGACTAGGTTTAGCAAGTGACGGATTCAATCCCTTCCGAAATATGAATGTGTCTCATAGCACATGGCCTGTTGTCCTAATGGTGTACAATTTGCCCCCTTGGATGTCAATGAAGCCAGAATATTTCATGCTCTCTTTGCTCATACCTGGACCCCAATCTCCAGGAAATGACATTGATATTTATCTGCAACCATTGATAGAAGAGCTAAAGGAGCTATGGGTGTTTGGGATAAAGACATATGATGCTTACAAAAATGAAACTTTTCAAATGCATGCAGCTCTTCTTTGGACAATCAATGACTTTCCTGCGTATGCTATGTTGTCAGGTTGGAGTACAAAAGGGAAATTAGCTTGCCCTTGCTGTAATTATGATACTTCTTCTTGCTATTTGAAACATAGTCGCAAGACAGTTTACATGGATCATAGAAGGTTTTTGAGAGTGGATCATCCATGGAGATCTAACAAGAAGTTTTTTAATGGAAAAACCGAATTTCGGTTGCCACCACAACTGTTGACAGGTGCAGAGGTGCTTCATAAGCTAAAGTCAGTAGATACTACTTTTGGGAAGACACAAAACAAAAATCAAGGCCCATGGAAAAAAAAGTCAATATTTTTTGAGTTACCTTATTGGCAGAATAATTTGATTAGACACAACCTTGATGTCATGCATATAGAGAAAAACATTGTTGATAGTATACTTGGCACTCTACTGGATATCCCAGGAAAGACAAAGGATCATGTGAAGGCTCGTTATGACATGAAGGAGATGGGCATTAGAAAAGACCTTCATCCAAAGGATACAAAGGATGGTAAAAGAACAAAACTTGCCAAATCATGCTTCTCATTGACTAAGGCAGAGAAATCAATCTTTTGTGGTGTTTTGAAGACAACAAAACTTCCAGACGGCAGTGCTTCAAACATTTCGCGTTGTGTACATCTAGCAGAGAGAAAAATTTCTGGTTACAAGACGCATGATGCGCACTTCATGTTGCATTACTTGTTGCAAATACCAATCAAGAGCATTCTTCCTGACCATGTTGCTATTCCTCTAGTTCGTTTGGGTTCCTTCTTTCGTCGGCTATGTCAAAAGGAAGTCTCTTTAGAAGATATTCATAGTTTAGAAGCAGAGATTGTAGAGATACTGTGTCAGTTGGAGAGGATTTTTCCACCTAGCTTTTTTGATGTAATGGTTCATTTGCCTATTTATTTACCAAACGAAGTAAGGCTAGGTGGTCCGGTTCAATTTCGATGGATGTATCTGAAAGTGTATGTGTGCATGAGAAGGGGGGGTTGAATCGTGCAAGTTTTAAAAATTACTTCTTAAAACTTTTACTTAGAAAGCTGTTTTTGCTCAGAAGGTAGATTTAAGAGTTTGCAGCGGAAATTGCTTTCTGAGAAGATTAAGTTTCTGAGAACTTAGTCTTTCTGAGAAAGTTCCTTTCTGAGCAGTTTTAAGAAAATGACTTTAAGTTAGAGTTTCTTAAACGCTTTCTGATTTTAATCAATAAAGTTTTCACGAGACCTCTTAATTAAAATCGTGGTACAGTTTTTCTCAAAGATTTATGCAAGTAAAGAGTAAGGGAGAAAAGCTTAACACAAAGAATTTTATACTGGTTCGGTTATAACCAACCTACTCCAGTCCTCAACCTTCAGTTGAGAGTTCTTGGATATTCTTCTTAAAGTGTCTTCCCAGACAACAATGCCTTTACCAAGTAAAGGACCTCCACCACTTCACAACTCGAAGTGGATTTCCTTGCCTCCAACACTAGAGGACTTCCTTGCCTTAATCACTTAAGGACTTCCTTGCCTCACAACCGAGGACTTCCTTGCCTTAATCACTTAAGGACTTTGAACTTTGCCTCAAACACCAGAGGACTTAAAACTGCCTTCACACAAAGAAGGACTTAGCGTTTTTCGAAAGTTGGTTTTGATTGAAAACAACTACCAAGACTAAGTTACAAACCTAGTTTTACACTTAGTAGACTTCTAGAAATAACTTACACAAGGTAAGGATTTACACCAATAATGAACTTGAAGATTTTAGCAAAGTTCGAAAAATAACTTTTGAAAAATTGTCTTTCTGAGAAAAATTCAAGTTTGAAATATGATTTCAAATTGACAGAGTTTTTGCTCAGTTTGTTTAAATATTTTTCGCGCTAAAGTTTCGTCAATTTACTCTTTAATTTGATCTCATATTTATAGGCGTTAATGAGCCACGAATTTGAAGTTTCTCTTTGCTGATGTGGCTGTGTCCTTCTCGAAACGGCTCCCTGCTACAGTCAGCGCGAAATGAGGAACTTTTCAGAGCTGCACAGTGCGCGTGTTCCCACTTCCTTAGCTTGTTGTAGCGAGCTTTCTGAGACTGCTTGCGATCCCTTGAGTCCAGACACTTGGTTGCTTCTGAGTCCAACTTTCTGAGAGTTGTACGGACTTCTGAGGCGAACCTTCTGAGGGAAGACCCTTCTGAGAATTACTAGTCCCAAGGTCTTCTGAGACCCTTCTGAGGCGACAGTGTTCTTTTCTCAGAAACATGTTTTCACCTTCTGCGCTTCTGAGACATCCTTTCTGATATCTTTGGCGCTATGATTTTATCAATTGATCTCGAGGCTACTTGATGTTTTGTCTTGGTCTTTACTCATGGTATTGCAATAATCTAAAGCTTTCTGAGACACTTAGCGCACATATTAGCAAAACCTTAAGTAAAATTTTTATACTTATGGCTTACCTTGTTATCATTAAAACTTTCATAACTCGAAGAGAATTATGCCTAATTCTCTCAGAAGGGTTCTGGAGCTTACAGTATCCTATCGAACGATACATGTGCACTTTGAAATCATATGTTCGTAATAAAAGTCGTCCTAAAGGATCAATTGCAGAGGGTTATTTGGCTGAAGAATGTTTAACTTTTTGTTCAAGATATTTGCATGAAGGAGTACAAACAAGGTTGAATAGAGTTTCTCGAAATAGTGATGAATGCACTTCAAACAAAGATCCCGATTCAAATTTGTTTGCAAACAAAGGAAGTCCATTGGGTGGAAAAAAAGGGAAACTATTTATTTTGGATGAGAAATCAACCCTTCAAGTCAACGCATATGTTTTGAATAACTGTGATGAGATGGAAGAATATATCAGGTATGCTAATTATTAACATTTTCTTTAGAATAATTTATAAGTTTTTCTTTTACCAACAAATAATAGTCTATGTCCATTGTAGAGAACATGAAGAGCAATTGAATAAGGAAAAACGAAAGCGGAAATGGAACATAGTTAAAGATCAGAGTGAAAGCTTTCCCGAGTGGTTTGTAGAGCGTTCCATGAAAGAGGATGTTCCTAGTTGGATACGGGAGTTGTCTAGAGGTCCAAATAAAGTAGCAAAAAGGTTTTCTGCTTATCTTGTCAATGGATATAGATTCCATACTAGGAGACGTGAAGCAAGACGAAAAACGCAGAATAGTGGTGTTACTGTGGTAGCTGAAACTACAAGTTTTGCAAGTGCTAAGGATAAAAATTCAATCAAGGCAAACATAACTTATTATGGCAGAATTGTTGATATCATTGAGTTAGATTATTATGGCCATTTTAAAGTTGTGTTATTTAAGTGTGAGTGGTATGTTGCTGAAGAAGATAATTATGGTTTAACATATGTCCACTTTAATAAGAGATGTTACCAAGAAGAACCCTTTGTGTTGGCATCTCAATCACACCAATGCTTTTATGTGAAAGATCCTTACCATCCAACCAAATATTATGTCATCAAAACAATTCCAAGAGACTTATTTAACTTGGGTGTCCAGCTACAGTTTATTACTAACCAACATGAGTCACATGAACCTTCAAAGAGTCTCATATTGTCACATGATATTGGCGAAGATGACCTAGTAAGAAAGGGTGTGCCACCCACCATTGTTGACGTGGCTCTTCAAATGTTCCTACCCGAAGACCATGAAATGGAATCAGAAGATCAATTTGATAGTGAGGACGAAATGGAGTGTCATTGAGGTGCCATTGAGAACATTTTACAATATGGTCAATTTTATTTTTTATGATTTCTTGATTAGATTTTTTCTTATTATTTAATTTTTTATCTAACTTCTCTTTTTTTTTTTTTGTAGCAGGAACAATGGAGGAAACACAAAAAGAAAAAGGATATTGACCCTTTCACAAAAAGAGCTTCAAAAAAGTCCTGTGAAGAAGATGAAGAGTCCAAGAAAGAATGTTGAATTCAAGAGTTCTCATGCATTGGTTAAGCAATTCCAAATGAAAAGGGAAATGATATTAAATTCTTGTGGGAATGATACGGATCATGAAGTAGGGAGGCAAAGTAAGGTGCAAATGAAGAAGATGACCAATGAACATGAAGGACAAAGTAAGATGCAAATAAAGAAGATGACTATTGAAGCGGAAGATCAAAGTAAGATGCTAATGAACAAGATGACCAATGAAGCGGAAGAGCGAAGTAAGATTCCAATGAAGAAGAAGTTGATCAATGAAGTGGAAGGGAAAAGTAAGATGTCAATGAAGAAGAAGATGAACACCAATGAAGTTGATGTGCCAAATAAGATGATCATGGAGAAAGTTACAGTCAATGAAGTGGGTGGTGACAATGAAGTTGAAGAGCAAAGTGATGATGACATGTCAAGTGATAAGAATAAAACTCTTATCCCGTCATTGAGTTTAGATGATTTTTTCACACAATATGGGATACATGTGGATGAAGACGATGATGAACACGAATATGATTATGATGATCATATGCCAAGTGATGGTGACAATGGTAAACATAACTTATCTCTATTTTTTTTTATCAATTGTTTCTTATTTAAAATATATGGAAATTTAAATACTTTGGGTTGTTATATTTGAAATAGATACAACAAAGAAGAAGACTCGTGGTCCTACTCAACTCAAGGATATCCATGCTATGGAGGGGCAAATAGAGATACTATGGGACAATGGAAAACCTATAGGTCCAACAAAGGCAAAGGTTCTAAAGTTTAGTCGTTTCTTGGGCACACTTGCAAGAAATACCTCATTGGTTACATTATTATATACTAATTGGCAAGCTGTGCCTGAGACAAGTAGAACCGCTATGTTGACTTATGCTAAAGTAAGTGAAGACTTCTCTTCTTTTTGGCATTGAAAATATATATTTTTTATTCAATTTTATGTGATCAATTATAGTAAAAAATGGTGAGCCTTGGGTGTTTGCCACCATTGCTGAGGCATGGAAGCAATTTAAGAAGCGCATTAAGCAGCATCATTTTAAACCGTACAATTCATTCAGGGAGATGCTAAAAAATCGTCCATTGTCTATTCCAGAAGTCCATTTTCGAAAGTTGATTCGATATTGGAATCTTGATGTAGCCAAAGTAAGATTTTCATTAATTTTGTTATATTGAAATCTAGTAAAAATTATTCTTACATTTACAAGGGAATGCAGGTTATATCAAATAAGAATAGTGAAAATAGAAGCAAACAAAAGTGGAATCATAGAATGGGACCCGTCAGTTTTGAATTAGTACGCATGGAATTGGTATCATTCTTAAACTTTACAATTTATGTTAATATGCTCTCTTATATGTTTTTGGTGTTGACATGGTCATACTTGTTGGTTTATTTGTGCAGCGTGCAAACAGTGAAAACAATGAAGATCCATCACAATGTGAAATGTTTATTGCTACTCGGAAAGACAAGAAAGGAGAGACAAAGGATCCTCGAACACAAGAGATGATTGTAAGTTTGATTCTAGTATTATTGGATTGTGTACTAATTAATATATTGGTATGGCATTTGAGTTGATCACTGCACGCCATTTGATTATAGTATTATTGCATTGTGTACTAATATATGTTTCTACGTTATGCTTCTGTTTTTTCTTTCACCAAGTGGTAGATTTGCAACTTGTTTGATTTGATTTTACCTTGTTAATGTAGTTATTTAAGCTAACTAATAAGTTAGACATTTATATATATTTAAGCTCATTCAAATTGTTGGTATATATTAGTCTTTGTTTACTACGTAATTAAAATTATAGATAGCTTGGAAAAGTGTGTGATTATAGCTTTTTGTGTAAATAGGAACATCTTCAAAATCTCAAGGAATCAGGACACAGTGATGATGAGGCATTCCAATCACTTTTTGAAAGGAGCGACCTGGTCGAGTTCGTTGCTATGGTCGAACAGTTACAAAAAGCTCTCTAAAAAAAGAAAAGGAAATCAAACAAATAAAACAAGAACATAAACAAGAAGTTGCACAACTGCAAGATGAAGTTCACCATGTAAATCACAAGATGGATAGTTTAACAAATTTGGTTAAAGTGTTGTTGCAACAGGTCAATCCTGGTTTGAGTACTGAACAGGTGCAAGCTATGATAGAAGTTGCCCAACAATCTCCACCTGACGCTAGTAGTGCACCAAATGAGGCACGACGAAATATTCCTCCTTCATCCGGCTCGAGTCATGTGCCAACCAATATGGAAGTAAGTATATAACATATAGTTGACCTCTTTCAATATATAACTGTTCCAATCATGCAATTGGTGCTCAAGTGCTACTTTCATTGTTCTGTTGTTATTGTTATAGTATTGGTGCACTAGGAGGTTGTCTTGATTTTGACAAAATGAGGCTTGGATGTACTGGTATATAAATTGTGTTGATTCTTGAATTGATTGATTAATTTTGATTGTAATTAAAGATATATCATGTTTGAGGAGGTTTATACTTAGTTCATACTTTTTTAATTATTAGGTGGATGCATTACTAGATATTGCTTCATCATATATGATTGGGACTATAAATATGTACTTGCTTTATAATATAATAATCTCATCTAATTCATTTTTTATTTCTTTCATGTGCAGGAGGATATATGATGTGGAAGAATTCATCAATTCTTATGTTATATGATTTGAAGAATATAATGTCTAGGATATGACGTTAAGTACAATTCATAGATTTTGAATTATATTTTGGTTACTAAGACTATATAGATTGTTTTTGTTACTTTTGAATTATGTTTCTATACGTTTTGGTTGCAAGCACACTTTTTAGGATATATGATGTAATGAGAGTTACGTTTATTATATATTTGATTTTCACTTAATTATTAGTTAAATTTTAGTTCTATTTAATGAATTAAAGTTTGATACAAATAATATATATAAAATAATTAATAAGATCAATAAAATATATATAAGTGAATATATAATCAAAGGCCACAATTATATTGAAAGAGTGACTATAGTTATAATTTGGCACGTTTAAAAACAGTGACAATAGGTACAACTATTCATGTTTCAAAACTGTGACCATAGTTATATATTATCACATTTAAAAACTGTGACCATAGCTATATATTGTCACGTTAAAAAATTGTGACTATAGCTCTTTATTGTCACGTTTAGAAATCGTGACTATAGCTATCTATTGTCACTGTTTCGAAGCCGTGACTACAGCCATCTATTGTCACGGTTTCGAATCCGTGACTATAGCCATATATTGTCACGGTTCAAAATCGTGACTATAGCCATCTATTGTCACTGTTTCGAATCCGTGACTATAGCCATCTATTGTCAAGGTTCAAAACCATGACTATAGCCATCTATTGTCACGGTTAGAATCCGTGACTATAGCCATCTATTGTCACGGTTGAAAACCGTGACCTAAAACTATAGGGGAAAACGTGACCATAGCTCTATGGTCACGGTTTTTGACTTCAAATCAACCAACCGTGACTATTGTTCAAATAACCGTGACCATAGACCTATAGTCACGGGGGTATTGTTCACGGTTTGTAAACCGTGACTTAAACTTAAAAACCGTGACTATAGATCAAAACTCACGGTTTTTATCACCTATAGTCACGGTTTTCAAACGTGACTATAGGCCCAAAATCTTGTAGTGTTTGTATTGATACTTATATATATGCTTATGGTACTGTACTACAGAAAATATAACCATGAAGTTAAAATCATTTAAAATGCTAAAAATATCAGGAAACTGAAATTCTGCAGAAAATCCTGCGACCCGGCCGCTAGCGCGCATCCAGTGGCCGCTAGCGTCCAAGGCGGCCAAATCACCCGCTAGCGCCTGTAGTATGGCTGCTCGCGCATGTACCTTCGCCAGCGGCTAGAGTTTGGCCGCTAGCGCGTGATGCGACTCTGTTCTCAACATAGTTCATCTCAGTTTATGATTTTTGATGCATAACACCATTACAATCGAGTCTAATGCATGAAAAACATAGAAATAAACTATCTAACATAAATCTAACCCCTACCTCTTGTAGTTTCTTCCTTCTCTAAGCTAGGGACCACTTTCTACTCTTGAGTTCCTTGACAATACTCCACTCTAACTATTTTCTTGCTGTTGATGATGAAACTATGACTTGTGGCTGGATTTATTCGATTAGAACTGATGGATTTGATGTAAGGATTCTGTGTATAGGTTTAGTTTCTGATTTAGATGATTTTTGATGAAGAAATGGTGAGGTTTGAGTATATGGAGTTATGGAGTTTCTAAGGGAAGTGTTTTGGAGTGTTTGGAGGGTGAGAGTTGCAAGTTTCTGATGGAATGGGGTTGCTTCAGGTTGAGGTAAGGTTATTGGAACGGAGGGGGACCTATTAGCAATTATAAAAAGTAAAAGGGCTAAAAGAAAATGTGAAAAATGCAGAAATCATGTTTTGTCATCGAGTTGGTCGCTAGCGAGCTTACCACGGCCGCTAGCGACCGTTTCCACCGCATCTAGCCGCTAGCGCCTGATTACGGCCGCTAGCGACGCTCCTTGCCGCCTTCCTTGCTAGCGAAATGAAACTAGCCGCTAGCGACGAAATGCTGATACATGACAACAGTACTGCAGAAACTGTTTCTCATGTTCTAAACCTTCAATTACTTTCTAAAAGTTCCCAAACCATCACCAACACTCTAAACAGCCTTAATATACTTATATAAACTTATACATGATCCTAAATGCTTAAAACCTCTCATGATTCCTAATTAGATTGTTTCTCTAAACTTGTTTTTCCTATTTCAATTTACATTTTTAATCATAATGCAACATAAATGTCATTTTATCATACACATATAACACATAACACACATAACACATATTTAATCATGCAAGCATATCAAAACACGTTCCAAATGCACATACATCCTAATTATACCTTAAGTAATGCGATTATTTCTCAAACCACCTTAGTTAAGATATAATTAAGCTCTCGGGGTCTTACACTTTGCACATAAACTTGTATATTTCCATTTCTCTTTTTAGGATTAAAAACATTATGACATACTCATTTTCATCACCTTAAAATAGCGTGTTAACCCCAAAATCATTATTTGAAAACTTGTACTTGAAATAGGATGAAAACAAGTGTTATTTTACTTTTCTGGTGCAGGGGATCGATCCTCAGGGGTCTGGGATCGATCCTGCACTAAAACATTTCCTTCCGAGTGAAATTTTGCCCAGGGGATCGATCCTCAGGGGTCTGGGATCGATCCCCCCATAAATTTTACAGAAAACTCATTTTCGCATCACGGGGATCGATCCTTTCATAGTGGGGATCGATCTGTAAGCTCCAGAACCCTTCTGAGAGAATTAGGCATAATTCTCTTAGAGTTATGAAAGTTTTAATGATAACAAGGTAAGCCATAAGTATAAAAATTTTACTTAAGGTTTTGCTAATATGTGCGCTAAGTGTCTCAGAAAGCTTTAAATTATTGCAATACCATGAGCAAAGACCAAGACAAAACATCAAGTAGCCTCGAGATCAATTGATAAAATCATAGCGCCAAAAGATATCAGAAAGGATGTCTCAGAAGCACAGAAGGTGAAAACATGTTTCTGAGGAAAGAACACTGTCGCCTCAGAAGGGTCTCAGAAGACCTTGCGACTAGCAGTTCTCAGAAGGGTCTTCCCTCAGATGGTTCGCCTCAGAAGTCCGTACAACTCTCAGAAAGTTGGACTCAGAAGCAACCAAGTGTCTGGACTCAAGGGAGCGCAAGCAGTCTCAGAAAGCTCGCTACAACTAGCCAAGGAAGTGGGAACACGCGCACTGTGCAGTTCTGAAAAGTTCCTCTTTTCGCGCTGACTGTAGCAGGGAGCCGTTCTGAAAAAGACACAGCCACATAAGCAAAGTGAAAGCTTCTAATTTCGCGGCTCTTTGATGCCTATATATATGAGTTCAATTCCAGAGCATGGTGACGAAACTCTTGCGCAAAAACTACTTTCCGAAAAACGCTAAGTCCTTCTTTGTGTGAAGGCAGGTTTAAGTCCTCTGGTGTTTGAGGCAAAGTTCAAAGTCCTTAAGTGATTAAGGCAAGGAAGTCCTCGGTTGTGAGGCAAGGAAGTCCTTAAGTGATTAAGGCAAGGAAGTCCTCTAGTGTTGGAGGCAAGGAAATCCACTTCGGGTTGTGAAGTGGTGGAAGTCCTTTACTTGGTAAAGGCAGTGTTGTCTGGGAAGGCACTTTAAGAAGAATATCCAAGAACTCTCAACTGAAGGTTGAGGACTGGAGTAGGTTGGTTATAACCGAACCAGTATAAAATTCTTTGTGTTAAGCTTTTCTCCCATACTCTTTACTTGCATAAGTCTTTGAGAAAAACTTTGCCACGATTTTAATTAAGAAGTCTCGTGAAAACTTTATTGATTAAAATCAGAAAGCGTTTAAGAAATTCTAACGTAAAATCATTTTCTTAAAATTGCTCAAAAAGGAACTTTCTCAGAAAGACTAAGCTCTCAGAAACTTAATCTTCTCAGAAAGCAATTTCCGCTGCAAACTCTTAATTCTACCTTCTGAGTAAAAACAGCTTTCTAAGTAATAGTTTTAAGAAGTAATTTTTAAAACTTGCACGATTCAACCCCCCCTTCTTGTGCACACATACACTTTCAATTGGTATCAGAGCTCGGTCCTTAAGGGGTTGAGCACTTCGCAGTGTCAAGGAAAAAGATCCACGAAGGGAAATATGAATTCACCAGCTGCATTCATATCAGATGGGGCTTCAATAAATAGAGCTCTGATGTTTCTCGGAGACAGCTTCGACTACTGGCGTGACATAATGACGCTATTCATCAAGCACACCAGTCTGGACTTATGGGATAGGATCGAGAATGGAGACTATCAGCCTCTGCAGACAATTACAGAGGATGCTGTAGTTGCAACAGACGCTGAGCCAGGAGTGACACCTCCAGCACTCAGAACCTATACAAGACGAGTCCCTAAGGACGAATGGACTCAAGAGATGAAGGAGAAGATACAACTCAACTTCAAAGCTAAATACATTCTTCTCTGCGCCTTGCCCAAGGTAGAATACGACAAGATTGTGTCGTGTGACACCGCTCAAGAAATTTGGGAGAGATTACACATGCTGCATGAAGGAAATGATGAAGTCAAGGAAACCAAGGTATCAATGCTCGTACATAAGTACGAGTCCTTCTGCAGGCAACCTGAGGAAACCATTGACAACATGTCAATAAGGTTTCTCCACATCATAAATCAGCTAAAGGTCTTGGGAAAGACCTACTCCAACGCTGAGATGGTGAGGAAAATCCTCAGAAGCCTCTCTGCCAAGTGGCGCCCAAAGGTGACAGCGATCCAAGAAGCAAAGGATCTAAACCAGCTGGGTTTAGATGTATTGTTTGGCTCACTCAGAACTCACGAGATTGAGCTTGAAGGACTGCTTGGAGGACCATCTTCATCCTCAAGACCTCAGAAAGCTCTGGCTCTGAAAAGTCAGATCAAAAAGACTTCAAAAGCCCTAAAGGCTGAAGAAATATCTGAGTCTGAAAACGATCAAAACTCAGATTCCGATGAAGATGACATCTCTCTTCTAGTAAGGAAAATGAAGAAAGCTTGGAAAAAAAGACCAAGCAAAGACAAAGAGATCACCCCTAGAAAAGGAAATTCAAAGCCTTCTGATGCCACATGTTTCGGCTGTGGTGAAAAGGGCCACTTCAGAACGGAGTGCCCTCAGAACAAGGGAAAGAAGAAATTCATTCCCAAGAAGAAGAAGAAGGCAATGGCTGCTACATGGAGTGACTCAGAAGAGGAAGGCTCTGAGTCAGAAAGTGAAGAGGAAGCTAATGTCTGCTTCATAGCCGGTACTGACTATATTCTGGAAACAGAATCTGAGTCAGAAGAGGTACCAAACTCTCCTCCTCTCTCATACTCATACAATGAGATCTCAGAACTCTATGAAGAGCTTCTGAGAGACTCAAACGAATTAGCTAACAATTTCAGCAAACTAAGAAAGTCTTTTAAACACTTAGAAGCTGAAAATGCTAGACTAATTCAAGAAGTAGAGAACCTAAGGCTTGAAAGAAATGACTTTAAAAATAGATATCTTGAAAGTCACAACCTCTATCAAGCTTTAGAAACAATGTCTTCTGTAACTGTTGAAAAAGCCGAACTGGCTTTGATAGAATTACAAAAGACAAATCAGCTTCTCACTTCTGACTTAGTTAAGATGGTCAAGGGTGAAAAAATGATGACACTCTTGCTTGGTGGTCAAAGACCTTACAAGGATAAGAGTGGACTTGGTTATGAAGAAATCTTCGAACCAAATGATATTGACCCATCTTTAACTAAATCACCTCGCACGTGCATCGCATGTTTTAAAAGTGGCCATGGTTCTGAAGAATGTCCTATGTTGGAAAAAGGAAAAATCTCTAAGCCTCAGACGGCTCAAAAGAAAACTCAGAAAGCGAAGCCTTCTAAGAAGACTAACCCCTCTCAGAAGGGTAAAACTTCTCAGAAAGCAAGTGCTTCTGAAAAGGGCAAACAAAAGGTCTCTGACTCTCAAAACCATGACCCTTCTAAGAAAAGAAGGCAAAAGTCCAAGAAAGCTAACAAGCAAGGACCCAACAAAGAATGGGTACCTAAATCTGTTAACTTTGTGACTGCAGGTACATCATCAAGCGCTGCTCTGTAACACCCTTGCCTTAACCATATTATTTAATAATTATTAGTTAGAAATTAACAACTAATTATCAATATAATTATTGCGATAATTTTGTATGAGGTATCATTATTACGTTTATAACATAATTACATACGTGTATTAAATAATAAAGTGACCCTTTGAGTATCATTAAAGAGAAAAATAGGTCAAACCATACTCACCCGATTATCACCAAATTTACCACACCTATCCTACACATTTTCTTGACCACCCTATAGGTGAATATACACCATCACACCACTCGGAACCATAAAACACTCACATCTTATTTTTCCCGGAGTATTAGTGTACGTGGCTTGTGCAGAGAAGTCATCTGACTTCTTTTTGGTGCCTCGGAGTTTTGCTGGAAGCCACGACCTGCTAGCCCTGACTCCACTTGTAACACCACCTACTTGCACCATGAGACGGAGCCACCACCAGCTGAGCTCCTTCGAAGGAGGAAAGCTTTCTTTATAATTAGAAAAGCTTCGTTTAATTGAAAGACACAAACACTCCGAACACTCACGTTACTCTGTAAAAATCAATTCAGACAAACTCTTCGTTACGTTCCCTCGTTCATTTTCACAAGTGAGTTGCTCTGTTCTTCTTCTTTAATGAAATAGAATCTGATACATGTTATTGTTCATAACTATGCATACAACTCATCCATGTTTAAACTAAACTGATGGTTTTTGGTTTTACATATGTCCATGATGCTTGCAAATCCAATTTGTATGATTCTTTGAGTGTTGATCTGATTAATGCGTTAGAACAAGGCATGTTAACTAAAAGATGAGGAATCTGACTTCAAATTATTTCTAAAACCATATAAAGTAACTGGTGGTATGTTTTATATGCATGCATATGTCAAAGTAAAATATAAACTGGTTTTAGATGTGTGTGTGACTATTTTCTTTAAAGATTTGAATAATTGTTTAACCAATTCTATGATTCTGGAGCCTTGAGAACAATAAGTGATGATAGGATGACTAAGTAAATAAGATAGAAAGTTACATACCTGGAAATTACTTCACGCACTACGTACATGGAGTAGGCGTTGCGCGCCTGGAAGGAAACAGGCCAACGCTGCCTGCGCAATGGCGCAGGGCGCCGAGGCGCGCGAGGCCGAAGCAGAAGCGCACGGGCGCGGGGCGCCCAGGGCGCGCAAGGCGCGCAGACGCAGGACGCGCACGGGCGCGGGGCGCGCAAGGCGCGCGGGGCGCGAGACGCGCAAGATGCACGGGTGCGGGGCGCCCGGAGCGCGCGGGCGCAGGACGCGCAGGGCGTAGGACGCGCACAGGCGCGAGGTGCCAGGGCGAGCAAGGCACGCGGACGCAGTGCGCGCGGACGCGGGGCGCGCAGGGCGCGAGACGCGCAAGATGCACGGGCGCGGGGCGCGCGGGGAGCGCAGTGCGCGGGCGTGCGAGGCACGCAGGGCGCTGGAATCGCGCGACGTGGCCTGTCATGCGCTGCGTCGATTCCTGGTGCACCGAAGCTAGACTAATTTCTCTAATTTATTTTATGATCAATAAACTACGAAATATTTTATAATTATTTCTTAAAACTAGTAGCAATAATTATTTCTTAAAACTAGTAACAGTATGAGCGAATTATTAAATATACAGAACAAGGCAATACCAGTATATATATATATGTATCTATGTGCTGTGAGAACTGAGAAGCTTATAACTAAATCAAACATAAACTACTATTGCTATGCAACAATATTACTACTCAGTAGTATTACCGGGTGATCAAGATATCTGCTGCTATATACTGAATCTGTAAACTAGAGTGATAATGTGAAATGGTAATGCTAGTGTATAAGACTGTACTCATGCATGATGGTTGTACTGTTCTTGAGATTGTATTATGAATTGCATGAATGACTCGGCGGAATTCCTGGAATTGTCCGGACGAGTACCCGAGGATGCTACATGTGTTTGTTAAATTATAACTGCTGCTCGTTATATCCGTTCGATTGAATTTCTGGTTAGCTTGGATCCAGCCATCTAATCGACTAGATGGTGGTGCATTGGACCTACGGGACATGTGGACTAGATGGCAGAGGATTCTTTGACACGAGACACCTCCGAATCAAGGAACCTTTAAAGTTTAGGCGAGAACGGAGCTGTAGTCAAGGTCAAGACTTCCCGGTCTAGGACTCAGAGCATATTTGAGGGACACATAGTCCCGACTTGCATATGATACCACGGCCGGGCCGTGATGCCGAATGGTGTTATCCGAGGAGTTAGAGTTTCCATGGCTGGGCCATGATGCCGAACATGCAATCCAAGGATTTTTGTGACCGGATACACATACATGAAAAGTGGAGAAACTGCTAACCTTCAATTCAACGAACGAAGAAATATCGAATGTGAGGCATGGACCAGTGGACTCGTAGTACGACCTATGAGGAAATTGTGAAACCAACCTTATAGTTGATATTTACGTAGGTTGCTAGAAATGCGAGAACCTAGTGAAAACGTAGACTCCCTTAGAAACGGATCCTTAAGATGTTTGATCAATCAAGGTAAGGACTCATAGATTTGGAACTAGTGCCACCTTTTGAAAAGAAAGAGTATTACTTTGATTGACTAGAATTGTCATACGAGCACGTTGATCCGTGTGCTTTACGCAACTCACTAAGACTCTCGAGTCTTACCCTCTCTTTCTTTCGTATGTCAAATTCTAGATGGGTCAGCTTCCACCCCCTCCACGTAGACCTTATGTTTTTGGACTCTCTACGTACGACCCAGAGACCGACTTGATTTCGGTTACGCACCACGTCCCTGGTACCACACAGTTCTTCTTACCGGATCTCACACGAAGATTCCCAGCCCCTCGACATGACGCAGTTCCAGCTCAGGCAGCATCTCCAGCACCACCACGAGCGGAGGAGGACCCGGTCGAGGCAGAGGACTCAGACCCAGAGGAGGAACCCGAGCCTGATTATGTACCTGGCGAGCCTGGAGCAGATTCATCAGAGGAGGAGGATCCCGAAGAAGATATACTAGAGGGTGAGGAGCAGCAGTAGACAGTCGAGCGATCGTATAGTGGAGATTTCTTTTGTTTAGTAGTTAGTCGCCTCATTTTGAGTTGTACCACTGAGTAAGCGGCAGCGCTCCTCAATGTAGGTTGAGATTTTGATTCTGTACATGCACTTTCATCAGATATTGGTCCAATTCAGTATACAGAGGGCCATTTATGTACACATATATTACCTTTATGTCTTGGTTATGTTTCTATTACTATATAAGTATTCCCAGTACCTGGTTTATTATATTAGGAACCTAATGTCATGGCTTGTTGAGTTTTACCCCGTTTACCATATCTCTATTCTGTATATGTATATATAAAAAAAAAAAGTGATGTTCCGAGTTGTTAATCTTAACCATGGCAAGGTTGATAAATCGGGATGTTACATGCTCCACCACCACGATGAGCAGTGGTACCTTGACAGTGGCTGCTCGAGGCACATGACTGGAAGCAAGCACTGGTTCAGAAGTCTCAAGCCCAAGAAAGGCGGAACAGTGCGATTCGGTGATGGCGCTAAGGGAAGAGTCACTGCAATCGGAGATGTTGGTAAGGATTCCTCTCACCAAATCTCAGATGTACTTTTGGTCGATGGCTTAACTCACAATCTATTAAGCATTAGTCAATTTTGTGACAAAGGCTTAAAGGTTGAGTTTTATGCCAAGTATTGTCATGTGATTAATCTCACAAATGACAAGATCGTTCTGGAAGGAAAACGTGTTGGTAACATCTATGTTATCCATCTGGATGATCTAAAGGATCAAAACGTGGAGTGCCTTGTCTTTGTCCAAGAAGACAAATGGCTATGGCATAAGAAACTTGGTCATGCCCATATGAGACTTCTTTCTGAACTCTCTCAGAAAGGACTTGTAAAGGGCCTTCCCAGAATTAAGTATCAGAAGGATGCAACCTGCGACTTCTGTGAAAAAGGGAAACAGACCAAAGCTTCCTTTCCCAGTAAAAGTGGTATTTCAACTCAGAAACCACTGGAACTACTCCACATGGATCTCTTTGGACCAACCAGAACGGCTTCTCTTTCTGGAAAACGCTATGGTCTTGTCATAGTGGATGATTACTCAAGATTCACTTGGGTTTTCTTTCTAGTCTCTAAGGAAGAAACTTTTGAGAAGTTCAAAGCATTTGCAAAAAGAGTTTCAACAGAAAAGGATTCGCACATTCATGCCATAAGATCAGATCATGGTGGTGAATTTGAGAACCATTCTTTCGAAAAGTTTTGTGAAAATCTGGGCATTGCTCACGAATTCTCATCTCCCAGAACTCCTCAACAAAATGGAGTGGCTGAGAGAAAGAATCGAAGCCTTCAAGAAATGGCAAGAACAATGCTCTTAGAAAGCGGACTTTCAAAAGGTTTTTGGGCTGAAGCAGTTAACACTTCATGCTACATTCAGAATCGAGTCTTTCTGAGACCAATTCTGAAAAAGACACCTTACGAGCTATGGAAGAATAAAATACCAAACATTTCATATTTCCATGTATTTGGTTCTTCTTGTTTTATTCTCAACACAAAGGACAAACTCTCTAAGTTTGATCCCAAGTCCGATGATGGATGCTTCCTAGGATACTCCTCAGTCTCTAAAGCTTACAGAGTATATAACAAAAGGAGTAAATGTGTTGAAGAGACAATCCATATTAAGTTCAAAGAACTTAGTAAGGACATGTCTCAGAAAGATGCAGACTTAGAAGATGAGTTTGAGAAACTCAACATCTCTTCTGAGAAAGCCAAAAAGAAAATTCTTATAGATGATGAGACTGACTTCCAACCCATGGAACAACCATCTTTATCTAGAGAAAAATCTAGTAGCATCATCGAAGCTCCAGAACCTAGAGAATCTACTTCTCCAAATGCAATGGAATTTAGATTCTCAGAAGGTCAAGCCTCTGATGACTCAGAAAGAGAACCTTCTGTGTCTCCTTCTCAGAACCCTACTTCTAAAAGGATTAGAGGCTCAAGAGACTTGAAGAACGTCTCTCAGAATGAGGTCTTGGGTAATCCAGAACGTGGCGTAAGAACCATAAGGAACTACACAAATCTTGCTATGGTTTCTGAACTTGAACCAGACTCCATAGAAGAGGCGTTAGATGATCCTAGCTGGGTAAATGCCATGCAGGATGAACTTGACCAATTCGAGAGAAATCAAGTTTGGAAACTAACTCAGAAGCCCAAAGGCAAAAGTGTCATTGGGACTAAATGGGTGTTTCGAAACAAACTTGATGAAAACGGTCAAGTCGTGAGAAACAAGGCTAGATTGGTTGCTCAAGGGTACAACCAACAAGAAGGGATAGACTACGATGAAACTTTTGCTCCAGTCGCAAGATTGGAAGCTATCAGAATGTTGCTAGCTTTTGCTGCACACAAAGGTTTCAAACTCTATCAGATGGATGTTAAGTCTGCCTTCTTGAATGGATACCTTTCTGAGGAAGTTTATGTAAAACAACCTCCTGGTTTTGTGAATGATGAATTCCCGGATCACGTATTTAAGCTTACAAAAGCTCTCTATGATCTGAAACAAGCTCCAAGAGCCTGGTACGATAGATTGAGCTCTTTCCTGCTTAAGAACGGATTCTCAAGAGGGAAAGTAGACACAACTCTCTTTACACTTTCAGAAGACTCTGGCTTCTTGATTGTCCAGATTTATGTTGATGACATAACATTTGGCGCAACCAATGAATGCCTTTGCAAAGAATTCTCCAAGCTTATGCAAGGTGAATTCAAGATGAGTATGATGGGAGAATTAAAATTCTTCCTAGGATTGCAAATCAAGCAAGAGTCAGAAGGGACAGTTATTCACCAAGAGAAGTATACCAAAGAACTTCTGAGGAAGTTTCTGATGGATAAGGCCAAACCCATGAGCACTCCCATGCATCCCTCTCAAGTAATTGACTTGGATGAAGATGGTGAGAAAGTCTCAGAAAGCAACTATCGAGGGATGATTGGCTCACTTCTCTACTTAACTGCCTCCAGACCAGATATCCAACTCAGTGTTGGGATCTGTGCTAGACTCCAGTCTAAGCCTAAGCAATCACACTTAACTGCAGTTAAACGAATTTTACGATATATAAGTGGAACTACTAATCTTGGTCCTTGGTACGAGAAAGGTTGTTCTTCTGATGTTGTAGGATATTGTGATGCTGACTACGCTAGAGATAGGATCGATCACAAAAGCACAAGTGGTTGTTGCTGCTTCTTTGGAGAATGCTTGATCACTTGGTCTTGCAAGAAGCAAAATACGATCGCCCTATCAACTGCTGAAGCTGAATATGTATCTGCTGCGAACTGCTGTTCTCATATGCTCTGGATTAAGAATCAGCTACTTGATTATCAATTAAGGTACACCAAAATTCCTATCCTCTGTGATAATACAAGTGCTATCAACTTAGCTAAGAATCCTATTCAGCATTCTCGATCCAAGCACATTGATATAAAACATCATTTTATTCGGGATCATGTGCAAAAAGGCGACATTAAACTTAAATTTGTGAATACTGAGGATCAAATCTCAGATATATTTACAAAGCCTTTACCCGAGGATCGTTTCAATGTTCTGAAAGGACTTCTCAATCTAAAACGTTTCTAAGTACTTTGAAATTTAAAAACTGTTTCTTAGAAACCCCCCTTAGTCCTAGTTTAGACTCTGAGACAAACAATAGAACTAAGCTTCTGAGCTAGAAGTAAGAAAAACACTGAAAACTCTATCTGAGAAAATTTGCTCTCAGAAGACTCATTCCTCAGAAAGGAGATCTTCTGAAACATTTCTCAGAAGGAGCATTTCACAGAAGGACCACTTCTCTCAGAAGGGTACCTTCCGAGAAACAAGTTACCAACGGTAACTTTTGGATAAGCGTCAGAAACGGCTAGTTACAAGCCAGTTCTATAAATACTCATGGCATTGTTCCATTTGAGCACTTTGTGCTTAAAACTTACCAAAACTCTGCCAAATCCTCTCCTCGCTTTCCAATCGTCATCTGTTCTCGCTCTCTCTCTGCTATCTCTACTCTCTTGTTCTTCTCTATTTCTTCTCTATCTCTTCTCATCTCTTCTCAAAACTTAAACCTTTCTTCCAAATGGCCTTCTCTGGAGAGATTAAGGGCTTAATGAGAAACAACCTCAATGAAGTATCTGAAGATATTCTCTACGACAATGAGGAGATGCAATCCCTATTCCACAAGACTTATCTTCCAAGAAATCTTGCTATGGGAAGAGTACTACCTCTCAACGTATACAATCAAGTGGATGAACTTCAACTCACTTTCCTCAAGCAACCTGGATGGCCAGCCATGATGAGCTCCGAGGACGTGTGCTACCCAAATATGGTGAGATCATTCTATTCGCAAATAGAAAGGTTCACCAACAAAGGGGTTAAGAGCACGATTGTTGATCAGCCAATCCGCTTCTCCTCCTCTGACATCAACAAAATTTTCAAGACTTTGAATGGTGGTGCAGTCATCGCCGACGACCCAGAATGGGTCAAGGAAGTTGATGACTCAGAAGAAGAAGTGGTGACACTTCTGACTGGTAGCAACAGTCTACCACTCAAGGGCGTAAAGGTGCCTCATCTTACACAAGAGGCCAGAATCATCTTCTCAGTTATCCAGCATACCCTTCTCCCTCGGATTGGAGACATGGGGAATGTCACCACCATGGACGCATGCCTACTTTACCATCTGCTGAAGAAAGAGAGGATTGATTTTGGGAGGATGGTGCTAAACTACATGATGCACCAAGCACATCCTAAAAGAGCACTTACAAGTCTACCCTATGGGAGTCTTTTGACCAAGATCTTAAATCACTTCTCTTTCCCCCTTGAAGACTATGAATACGTCTTCAACCACAGCAAATTCACCATGGTCACCTTCAACAACATCAAGAAGAAGAAGGTACCAGAGACGGGGGCACCTAAGAAGAAGGAGGAAGCAAAGCCTTACAAGGGAGCTGCTAGCACCAAACAGCCCTCTAAAGCTGAGAAAGGAAAGGAAAAAGCTTCTGACCCCTCAGAAAGGAAGAAGAAGCAGTCAAAGGTGACTCACCCTTCTCCAACAAGGGTGACCAGGAGTATGGCTTCTGAGGAAGCTCAGAAGACTCCTCAGAAGGAACCTGAGGTTGTTGAGGCTGCTGAAGACTCAGAAGAAACAACGTCTGAACAACCCATGACCAGAAAGAGGAAAACACCTCCAACTCTCCAAGTCCCAAACGTGCCACCAGAAGGGAAAAAGAAACGTGGTCGTTTGGTAAAAGCTTACTCTAAAACTCCACCTTCATTTCTTAAATCTTCTTCTACTTCAATTCCTGTTTCTGATTCTGTTGCTGGTTTTAAACCCACCAAATTTAAAACTAAACTCCTAAATTCCTTGAATTATCAGGGAAAGACTCACAAAGGAGTGGGGATAAAAACCACTAAGAAACAGAGCCCGCCGAAACCGACGGGTAAAGAAATTGTAGCAGTTGCTGCTACTGCCGCCACCACCGCTACTGCTACTGCTACTGCTGTTGAAGAAGAAGCAGAAGCTTCTCATCACTCCTCCCCCTCTGGGAATGTCTCCCCTACCAGAGAAGACATTCAGGGGCATGGAGGAAATGTTGCTGATTCTTCTTCCGAGGAAGAAGATGCGACAAGCTTTCGCATTGAGCATCGCACTCCAGATGCTGGAAGCTCCAAGAAAGAGCCCCAGAAGAAGCCATCTGAGGTTTCTATGGTGGAACTTTCTGAGGCAACCACAACTGAAGTCGCTACTGTGAATGCTGAGTCATTGGCTCAGACGATGCTTGACGTCCAGAAGGAACTGGATCAACCTTCTGAGACTCCAGAAGCTGCTTAGATGCAACCACAACAACAACTACAGCATGAGGAAGCCTTACTTGAGCCAACTTCTGAGGTTGGTCCTCTCTCTTCTGAGATCCCTTCGGAACATGAGGAAACTCATGTCTCAACACATGAAGTAGTGCCAGGGACCACCAGCACTGGGCTCAGCTCAGAGGTGGGCGCTGACGCTACCATGGCTGCCGGAGTTGCAGCAGTTGAGGCATTTGTTGCCCACAGTTCCTTAGAAGGAACTCTATCTGAGAAGGACTCTCAGAAGGAACCAGCGGTTCCTCCTCTCGATCTAACAGAAGTTCCTCCTCCATCCTTCAATCAACAGGGTCCTACCTTCTCGATTACGGACTCGATGATTAGTCCTGGCTTCCAGCTGGGAAGAATGGTAGTCACACCACCCTTTGTGCAATTTCGACCTTTCTTTGGTCGAACTGAGAAGTTGAAGTGCATTGAAGCCATACATAGCCAGATCTCAACTTTCAACCTCTCCGAAGATGCTCAGACTTCTGGTGCTATGGAGCAACCATAAGCTCGGCAACCTTCTGATCTAGACCTTGCTCTAGTTTCTGAGGACACTCAGAGGCAGCCTTCTATTGAACTCGCTACTATTGAAGACAAAGTTGTCCAAGACGAAGAACTTCCTGCATATCAACAGAGGGATATCATCGATGAGGTTCTTGAGGCTGAAGTCTCTCGCCCTCCTCCATCTCAACCCTCATCTTCTCAACAGCCTTCCACTTCCTCTGAACTACCTCCAGAATGCGCTCAGAATGCGACTCAGAGCGAGATTCTCATGGAGATATGCCAGCTGCTACGCTACATTGCCAGAAGACAGTAGTTCTAAGTCAATGATGGCGTTTATGTCTTAGCCACCCTTTTTGATATAACAAAGGGGGAGTAGATAAATGATAAAATTTTTGTACATTGGCTATACGTAAACACTAGGCTAGGACTTAGGGGGAGCAACAACTTAGGAGGAGCCAAATATTTTGTATCTCTACAAAACCATCAATGAAAAATCATTATTTTGGCATCTCATGTTTTACTTAATTTTATGCTTATTTTTTTTATATTTGGTATCTCTTGATTTACTTAGCCTGGTATTTCTGAATTTCATACATATATTCATCATGAAATACACGCTATGTAATTGATAATCTCAAACAGTGATCATACATTGCATACTTTAACTGTTGATTATCACAGCCTTCTAAGAAAATAACGAAGCCTTCTCTCAGAAAGCTAAGTTAGTTTCTAAGAAAGCAAAAGTGCATTCTGAATAAGTTGTGAACTTACTCAGAAACACTTCTGAACTTAAGCAAAATTATTATCTTAAGACTTAAGTTGTTATCATCAAAAAGGGGGAGATTGTAAGCTCCAGAACCCTTCTGAGAGAATTAGGCATAATTCTCTTAGAGTTATGAAAGTTTTAATGATAACAAGGTAAGCCATAAGTATAAAAATTTTACTTAAGGTTTTGCTAATATGTGCGCTAAGTGTCTCAGAAAGCTTTAAATTATTGCAATACCATGAGCAAAGACCAAGACAAAACATCAAGTAGCCTCGAGATCAATTGATAAAATCATAGCGCCAAAAGATATCAGAAAGGATGTCTCAGAAGCACAGAAGGTGAAAACATGTTTCTGAGGAAAGAACACTGTCGCCTCAGAAGGGTCTCAGAAGACCTTGCGACTAGCAGTTCTCAGAAGGGTCTTCCCTCAAAAGGTTCGCCTCAGAAGTCCGTACAACTCTCAGAAAGTTGGACTCAGAAGCAACCAAGTGTCTGGACTCAAGGGAGCGCAAGCAGTCTCAGAAAGCTCGCTACAACTAGCCAAGGAAGTGGGAACACGCGCACTGTGCAGTTCTGAAAAGTTCCTCTTTTCGCGCTGACTGTAGCAGGGAGCCGTTCTGAAAAAGACACAGCCACATAAGCAAAGTGAAAGCTTCTAATTTTGCGGCTCTTTGATGCCTATATATATGAGTTCAATTCCAGAGCATGGTGACGAAACTCTTGCGCAAAAACTACTTTCCGAAAAACGCTAAGTCCTTCTTTGTGTGAAGGCAGGTTTAAGTCCTCTGGTGTTTGAGGCAAAGTTCAAAGTCCTTAAGTGATTAAGGCAAGGAAGTCCTCGGTTGTGAGGCAAGGAAGTCCTTAAATGATTAAGGCAAGGAAGTCCTCGGTTGTGAGGCAAGGAAGTCCTTAAGTGATTAAGGCAAGGAAGTCCTCTAGTGTTGGAGGCAAGGAAATCCACTTCGGGTTGTGAAGTGGTGGAAGTCCTTTACTTGGTAAAGGCAGTGTTGTCTGGGAAGGCACTTTAAGAAGAATATCCAAGAACTCTCAACTGAAGGTTGAGGACTGGAGTAGGTTGGTTATAACCGAACTAGTATAAAATTCTTTGTGTTAAGCTTTTCTCCCATACTCTTTACTTGCATAAATCTTTGAGAAAAACTTTGAGAAAAATCTAAAGCAAGGAAAACACAAAATCTTACACATGCAAGCATCAAACTCAACATGCAACATCATCATTCCACACCACCATTAATCATCACCATGGAAGCTTAACAAAAACGAAAATGGAGCTTAGATATCTCACAACACAGTCATCAAACCACACATGCAAGAGCAGAAAACCAAAGTAGGGGTGTTAGGGTATGAGTAACTCACAAGGTTGTCTTGAGAAAATGCAAGAATAGGAAGTGGTGGTGGCTTTTCTTGAGCTCCAAAAGAGGTGGCCGAAAATGGTGAGAGGGGGAGGGAGGAGAGCTTCTGAGTTCTTTGTTGCCTTGTGTGAAAGTGAGAGTGGGAGAAAGAAAATGAGGGGAAATGGCTTAAGTGAGGGAGCCAAGAGTTTTAATGCTTCCAAGGGTGTTTTTATTTTAATTTTTGTGTTGTTGTAGTGTTAAATGTGTTTAGGTGGTGAGTATGAGTATGTGTTTGAGTATGATTTTGAGTAAGAAATTGCAACTAAGTTTTATGGTGGGAGTTTAATTAATTTTGGAGAGCTCAGGGTCCTAAAAAGTTGCTCCGGTTGTGTTTAGGATCTAGCTCAGGCTCTGTCTCAAGTTACTCAATAACTCACTAAACATTCAATATTTAAAATAAGAAAATGACATATGATCGTTATGAAAATTTCCTTAATATTATGAGACTCTCAATAAGTCTAAAATAATTATCTCGCTATATTATTAATTTCACATTATTTATATATTAAAAGGATTTTTCCTGAAAATTGTAAAAATGCGAAATTTAATAATAATAGCTTTAAAATCATACTTTTCCAATATTGGTGAGAATATTTTCTAAATATTTTCCAAACACCAATTTGGGACTCTAAATTTAAATATTAAGGTCTCAACAAAATTTTTATAACGATCATTACCCCTCTCAGGGGTTCTCTAGCTCGTACAATAATAATATTAAGTTTGCCTTGCTTCTCAAACAAACTTAAATTATTATATAACACTTACTCGCACAAAACAAATACATGTGCACTTATGTGTATATGCATATATATATATATATATATATATATATATATATATATATATATATATATATATACACAAATTATTTTATTCACAAGGCATAAAATATGTACCCTTACATATATGCAATTTATTTATACTCACATAAGCACCTCTTGCACTTTAATATATCAAGCATAATTATATGTATGTTACTACTTCAATATATATATATATATATATATATATATATATAATAAACTTAGTACCAGTCTCTTTCTTGAGTAAGGAAATTCACTTAAATCCAAACACACACACCAACTCACTTTGGTTCCGTAAAATACATCTATCTCACGCAACACCATATAGCTTGTTTCATCATCAAATACCAATCATCAGTTAAAATAATTAGTAATCTCATGCACCACGTTGCCCATGTGCGCACTACATATGGATATATACATATATATCAATCATAGAAAGACACATAATGAAATATCACCACATATATATATATAGCTCTAGGCTCCGGGCACCGAAATCCGCACCGGCGACTGAGAATACACAAAAGCAAGAAAATCCCGAATCACGGGTGTTACAATATCTTTTTCAAATTTGGAAATATTTTAATTAATGAGATTAATTAAAAGGGATATTTGTAACCTATCTTTTTCAAATTTGAAAATCTTTTAATTAATGAGATTAGTTAAAAGGGATATTTGATATCATATCTTTTTCAAATTGGGAAATCTTTTAATTAATGAGATTAATTAAAAGGGATATATGTAACATATCTTTTTCAAATTTGAAAATCTTTTAATTAATGAGATTAATTAATAGGGATATTTGATATCATATCTTTTTCAAATTTGGAAATCTTTTAATTAATGAGATTAATTAAAAGGGATATGTGTATCATATCTTTTTCAATTTTGGAAATCTTTTAATTATTGAGATTAATTAAAATGGATATATGTATCATATCTTTTTCAAATTTGAAAATCTTTAATTAATATGATTAATTAAAATTCGCACATATATATATATATATATATATATACCATATCTGTATTTCAAATTTTGAAATCTTTTTAATTAATGGTTAATTAAATCGGATACATATATATGAGATATATATGTATTTCAAATTCGAAAATCGTTTTAATCAATGGGATTGATTAAATCGAATTGTATATGTATGGTTTGTCTGTGACGGATTCGAGATTCGTTTCAATAAATTGTTTTATATTCCGAAAACGTTTTGTGCTTAGAGCAATAAAATCGTTTTAAATATAAAGCATTCGGTTTTAATTGGATAAAATGATTTAAAGTATTTCTTTTAACATGTCATAGGATGCATGTTTATATGTCCTCATATGCTTTATTCATTTTATTCTATCATGTTGCATTTACATGTTATACATATATGTATGAGATACATATATGGATGTTATGTGTTAAATGGTTTAACACTACATGGTGAGATCAATTTATGAAAAACCCCTCATTGTAAAATATTAAGTCATGATAGTCTTCCGATGCATAGCACTCGTCAAGACTGTTATCGATGTAGTGTGGGTCTACCAAAGCAGGGCACACTTATCTATGGCAGTAAGGCGCGATAGGACAAGCAAGTAATGTCCGACTGCTAGTCATTGGGTTTGACTTAACTAAGTGAGATTCAATAGGATTGAGAGGCTTAGAGGCAACAACAGTTGGGCTTTAATTCATAAGATGAATTAGAATAAGGTGTTATTCACCCAACTATCCAAGAGTTGTATAAGATACAATTGGAAAGAGTTTCCTACCTAAATAGTCAAAACTTTAAGCGATCAACCAAAGTTGACTTAAAGCTAGATGAAATATGGATCTTGGCCCACTATAAAATACTCCAAAGGAAAATTTGACGAATCAATGTAGAGGGTCGTTGATTTGAGTAAAATAGTGGGAGTAATATTTAATTAAAGTCCTAATTAAATATTATATGTCATGATTCTCACTCTGCATATTATCTTTCTGTGGTTTACCATGACATCACACACATTAAATAACCTGTCATTGTGATCTATCCTTGAGAAGGATAAGTTGTCTGGAACAAATTTTCTAGACTGGTATAGAAACTTGAGGATTGTCCTCAAGCATGAAAAGAAATGTCCTCAAAGGAATTGTTCCTAAGGAGACACCAACTGCAAGAACTTATAGGACTGACAAAGATGCTTATAAGAAGCATCAGGATAAAGCCTTAGATATTTTGTTGTCTTATGCTTGCTACCTTGACCCCTGAGTTGCAGAAACATCATGAAAGTCATGAAAGCATGGAGGCGTATGATATGATCATACACCTCAAGCAACTATATCAAAGGGCAAAGGCAAGACCATCTTGATAGTTCAAGATGGAAAGAGCAAAAGAAGCAAAGCAGCAAGTCCAAGGGCAAGGGCAAGGCAAGGGCAATGAGATTCCCAAGCTGAAAGCCTTGAAGCCTAGCCTAAGGGCAATGCGTCTAAAGAGGATACCTGCTTCCATTCTAGTGGGACCGACCATTGGAAGAGGAACTGTGCAAAATACCTGGAAGAATGAAATAATTACAAAGGAAGTGAGACAATCAAGAATTTTTTATCAAATGTAAACATTCTATATCCTATCTATTATCTACTATTTTATATGAGATTTTTCACATTTTTAATTAAATCAATTCATAATATGTAACATCAGTAATTCAATCAATTCATAATATTCAGCTATAATATTATAATTCAATCTATTCAAATCATCATTTTAATTCAATAGATAATATCTCACATTATGATTTCGTTCAACTATAAAATTGATAAGTGATTTTTTAAAAAATTAAAAATTAAAAAATTTAAGAAAATGACACGTGATAAGAAATTAATGCTGGAGGTTCGTAAATATTATATGTATAGATATCTAGTGTATATATATTTAAAAATACTTAGTGTATATATATATTCAATTTGCTCAAGAATCGCTACATTGTAAGAAAGAAATGCCCGTACTATTTTATATTAATAAAGAAATCACCTTTTCTAATCTCATTATTAGTTATAGCTAGTGCAGTGTGCAGGTGCATCATAGCCACTTAGGAGCCACACAAAAAACGAATGCATAGTAGAACTCCCCATAAGACTCTAATGAGGCGCATGTGATGATACATTGTAATTCATTAAGAGGATAAGATAGAAAGTACAGACATGTCTACTACCGCCATCAATCCCCACAATTTGGTTCCAGCACAAAGGTACTAGAACATACATATTTTTCTCTGTTTCTTGTTTTCTTATTTCTCACTTGGAACTTGGAATCTGTTGTATGTTCAATTTCTGAAGGTATCTTTTTTGCTTCTCGAGTTATTAGTACTATTGAATTGAAATTTTAGGGATGACCAAGATCTGCTTTCGGTATTGGATCTAGTTTAAAAAGCAACTAACCATTGTTTTCTACTTATAGAAGAATGAAATTCATGTCATATATATATATAGGGGGTGGTTGGTGTGACTGGTAATAACAGTGTGTCCTGGTGAGGTTTGCTACTGGGTAAAGAATAGTATGATTTTTTCAAGGTTTCAACCCAAATTGGAGGATAGAGGTAAGTGTTAAATCTCAAATTGGTATTCCACTTTGCATGCGTGAATTAAATTAGTCTTCCACTTTAATTTACGTTTAAAATAGTCTTTCACATTGCAATATGTGAATCAAGTTAGTTCTCTTGACATTCTTTTGTTATAACTCCGTTAACTTAGACTAATGTGGACGGTTTAATACAAATTTGACAAGTGACATTAATTCTAAAAATACATATAACTCATATTAGTCCTTCATTTTACTTGTTTTGAATCAAAATAATCATCTAGTCAAGAGAACTATTTTGATTTAAAAAAGTAAATTGGAGGACTTATAAGAGTTATGAATTTCTTGGATTACATGTTACTTGCTAAGTTAGTAATAAACAGTCCATATCAACAGAAATTAATAGTTATAACATAAAAAATAAATAGAGGACCAAATCGATTCACAAAGTGCAAAGTGAATGACTATTTTAAACAAAAATTAAAGTGAATGACTAATTTGATTCACGAATACAAAATGGAGGACCAATTTAAGATTTAACTCATAGAGGTAAACAATATCCTGGTGAGATTGGCTACTAGATAACGGGTTGGCATGAAAATTTCCCATTTGACCCGGGGGAGTTTCTGAGTCAACTACAAGTGATCCGGAAACTATAGGTGAATGGATATGAGTGTAGCTACAAGTGCTTTGGAGTAAGAAAACATCCACCTCTTCTTGTAGGGTACGCGATTCACCGTGGCAATTGGTGTGCTTATCTCATCCATTGTTTGTGTTTTATTATGTATCAATTGCTGCAATTGTTATGCGGCTTGTCCTGTTTCTTTTCTGTTTACTTTGTGGGGTGTTTGGTTATGCTGTTGATATGTTTAAAGTTAAGAAACACGGACACGATATATATATATATATATATATATATATATATATATATATATATATATATATATATATATATATATAATATTTTTTTTAGTAAAACTTCTTTTATTTTGGGTTAATAAAAATACATGTTTAATTTAAGTTTTTAGAGTCAAGTAAATTTAGGTTAGATTTGATCTTAAGTTTCTTCGTAAAGTATGAAAAGATAAAAAAAAATGTGTTCTGTCCACCGTGTACCCGACTTGTGTCTATAGTGTGTCACGATGTGTCCGATGCGTGTCCGAGTGTCCGATCTATAAAAGATTATTTTTTCTCGAATACGTACGGATGTGTGTCGGAGACGTGTCCATGTCCACCGAGTGTCGGACACGTGGAGACGCCTTAACATCGGTCTTTCCGTGCTTCCTAGGTTTAAAGATGGGCAATTTGTGTGTAGAATCAATTTGTGTCTGTGTACCGAAACCGAACCCCTGTCCGGTCTGGTTTTGAGATAGAAACCAGTTTTAAAAAACTGATAAAAAACCGGAAAAATCGGTCAACCGATGAAAAAACCGGTTGAACCAGTCAACTAATTTAAAAATAAAAATTTTAATTTTTTAAAATTTAATAATTATTTTATAATAAAATATAATATTAAATATGATATAATTATTAAAATTAAGGACTATTAAACTTCTAAATTTATTAAATGCTCTGTATTTTAATTTTTAATAAATATTTTTAATATATTTTAATTTTTTTATAGCATATAATTCATTATATGTATATATTGTTAGATAAATATATATTTTATATATGTTTAATTATATACTATTGAACTCCGGAACCGGAACTAAACTTGTGATGTATGGGGTGGGCTGATGATGCTGTTGTGACTAGGTGTGCTGACTGATGTCCATACTCTATATGCATGGTATTAAACTTTTATGTGCTTGTAACACTTGTTTTTTTCATGACTGTCGGTGGTTACTTTTTCTTGTGGTGCTTTGGTACTATATTCTTTTTTGAAAAAATATTTTTTTCATAATAAAAAATTAGTCAAAATAGTCAGTACAACATATAATACGTAATACATGTAATGTATATTATATATTATGCACATCATGCACAACATATATCACATTATACAACATCATATTTCTTTACAACATATAATATTGTTGTACATAATATGTAATATATATTGTGTGCAACATGTTATATATTGTGCACATTATATAATACTTGACGTGCATAACATATCAATTATTTTGATTGTTTATTCATTGTATATGTAGTCATGTTTTTTTTTTTTTTTTGGATGGGTTTAGGAGGTTTTTAATTGACATCTGGACGTTTAAAGTGTGATCTCCGGAGGGTTGATGGAATTGTGCGTTTTTCAGTTGCCGACGGCTCATTCTTTATCTATTTAAGAAAAAAGACCTTTGACTGTGAGGTCCACGGTAAACCATTTTGGAACATCTCAAATTATTTTTATTTTTATTTTTTTATAAAAAAATTAGGTGGTTAGTGATCAAAAGGACTTGAATCCACGTATTTCTCCTACAGGTTCTGGGTTTTTACCATATGTGCCACTCATTTAGTTGGCATATTAAATGAAAAGTTCAAACATGAGATAGCCTAGAAGAGTTAATTAAAACGTATAATTTGAAGATTCAAAGATTTTCGCTTATATTTTGTTATTAAAAACAAAAATGTTAGTCCTTGAAACATTTATCTTTTAACACATTAGTCCCTATAAAAATCGGTTTTTAACATATCTTTAGTCCAGGAAAAGAAATTAACTTTTCATATATTAGTCTCGAAGGGAAGAATGTTTATGTGATATTCTTGTTAAGGGCTTAATAAATATGATACGATGTGAAATTTTTTATAGCAGTTACTGTATATAATTTAATCTTTTAAGGAAGTGTTAAAAACGAAAATGTTTTGGTAATTAAAATGTTCATTTACTCTTTATTTTTGTTTTTATATTTATTTTATTTTCTCCTCAGTACAGCGGAACTAGAATCAATAATATCTTTCATAGATATAGTAGATTAACAAACAAATGTGTGCATTACCACTCTACACAGTCTGAAACTCTTACTACTTACTATATATAACATGGAATGTGTGCTATATGTATAGCACACATACGTATAGCACATATTGAACACTAGTTGGACGTATTTCTGTTGTACGATCAGCATTATTGTATATGAAACCGATAATGCTAGTCGTACAACAGAAATATGTTCGACTAGTATCCAACGTGGGCTATACATAACATGGAATGTGTGCTATATGTATAGCACACATTGAACACTAGTTGGACGTATTTCTGTTGTACGATCAACATTATTGCTTGTAAAGTTATCAAACTCGAGAACTAAATCTAATGTTTGATAACCATGAATACGAGTATTCTTCTCTACTGATCAAGATCCGTACAACATTGTTTTTTTTTAATTCTCAATTATATTTGTTCTTTCAGGTTATTAGGAAAAGTTGCATTGGTTACTGGTGGAGCCTCTGGAATTGGTGAAAGCATTATACGGCTATTTCATATCCATGGTGCAAAACTCTGCATGGCTGATGTACAAGACAACCTTGGAAACCAGGTATGTGAATCCCTTGGTGGTGAAGCAAACAATGTTTGTTTCTTCCATTGTGATGTAACAATAGAAGATGATGTTAAACAAGCTGTAGACTTCACTGTGAGCAAATTTAGCACCCTAGACATCATGGTCAACAATGCTGGAATCGCTGGGATGCCTTGTTCCGATATCCGCAATGTGGATTTATCGGAGTTTGAGAAGGTGTTTGATATAAATGTGAAGGGAGTGTTCAATGGTATGAAACATGCTGCGAGGATCATGATCCCAAAGAAGGAGGGGTCAATTATTTCTCTGTGTAGTGTTGCAAGTGTTGTGGGGGGACTAGGACCACATGCATATACAGGGTCAAAGCATGCAGTGTTGGGGCTTACAAGGAATGTTGCTGCTGAATTGGGAGCACACGGCATAAGAGTGAACTCTGTGTCACCATATGGAGTTCTTACAGGTATCTATTAATCTATCTGCATAAATAATTTTCAGGGCACATAACTCCATTAAAATTTGATGATTCTTCATGAGTACATATTTAACTCAATATTTTTGTAGGATTTTGATTCGTTAGCCAGAAAAATATAGGGTACCGATACCCAATACATGTATTGTCATGGTTTATAGATAAAATTAATTTAAAATTTTTTAATTTATATAACTGGTAATCTGTTAGGTAAGTGATCTTCAAAAATTAATTTAATTTATATTGATATTCTCTAACTTTATCAATTTATGAAAAAAAAAAACTCAATACATAATCTATCGCTAGAAAGAACACACGTTATACTAGAGAGAGACGAAGAAGAAATGTGATTGGGAATGAGACACATCTAGGAAGGTTGCGACCGCAACCACCGTGTTCCGTTGGTATCAAATTATATTTACTTTAGCATATATTAATAGGTTAAACATACAATTGGTACCGGTACCCAACAAAATATTGGGTACCGAATAAATCCCCATTTTTGTATGTTCGATCCACATTAAGATAAAAAGTATATGAAATTATTTTTGTTCTTTATTAAACTTTCTGAGTTTGGTAACATTGCAAGGCAGTTTAGTTATGAAAGTCGAATTAATTTTTAAACTATTACGAGTTTACTGTCTTACCACACAAAAATAAATTTATTCAAACTCACGATTTTGACAACTTTGTATTTATGTAGTATCATTTCCTTTTATTTTCTAAATTTACTTGATTTGTTGTCTTGTTGTCTTATAGGTTTGTCTATGGCTCATTTGCCGGAAGACGAGAGGACTGAGGATGCCTCAAATGGTTTTCGTGATTTTATGGGGAGAAAGGCAAACTTGCAAGGGGTGGAATTGACCACTCATGATGTGGCTAATGCTGTCCTCTTCCTAGCAAGTGATGAATCAAGGTATATCAGTGGAGATAACCTGATGGTTGATGGAGGGTTCACAAGTGCTAATCACTCACTCCGAGTTTTTAGGGAATGACGAGAGCCTTAGGCTAGAAATTCCTAGATGCTATGTAGATTTTATACAATAACTTATATGTCAAATAATACAAAGCGAAATGTTACTTTGATCCTTTATGTTATACGCGTGAGTCACTTTGGTCCCTCACTTTTTATATTGAGCAAATTAGTCTTTCATTTTATAAACTGGGAATCATTTGGTCCATCACTTTTTAAAATTAGTAAATTGGTCCTCCATTTTACAAATTGAGTTAAGTTAGTCTTTTTTCTTGTCCTCTTTGATCTCATGAGAGGGACTAACTTGACTCATAATTTGTATAATGGGAGATCAATTTGATTATGCTAAAGTGATTCACAGTTTGTAAAGTGGGGGCTAATTTACTCATTTTAAAAAGCGAGGGACCAAAATGACTCACATATATTAAGTGAAGGATAAAAATAACATTTCACTCGATAATATATGGTATAATCAAAAGATTTTTCTTACATTCGAAGCATCTAAGAATTTCTAGTCTTTAATGATGCATAGTTAATTTATAATTAAGGTAATGACGGGTAAGTGTTTATTTTATGCACGAACCAAGATTTGTTATTATTGATTAGCTAAACATGCATCACAAGGTCGAGGATCGGTCGCTAGCGCCTAAAAGGCACGCGCTAGCGACTTGGTGCGCGCCAGCGGCCATACAGGCACGCGCTAGCGCGTGCGCCATTAAGGACGGCCGATAGCGGCCGAGGGTTATCTGCTAGCGGTCAGTTCGCAGAAATTTCAAATTTTTATGATTTTCATGATTTTTGACGAATTTAGCCTTGGTTTATGATGGAATGTTATTGTACTGAATTAATAATGGAATTATCTCTATTGATATGCAATTGCAAGTGTATGATAGATAATTTTGTGATGATTGAATGACTATGTTGATTATGTGAATGTATTGCCACTGAATTGATGTGGATGAGTTGATATAAGTGCTAATTGCTAGGGATGCAATGATATGTGATGATGAATTTTGATGTTATATGATTTGATGACGTTATGGCTATGTCTGAGTTATTTAAAGATGTGAGATAAGTCTCTTAGGTCATGGTGAGGCGAGAAAAGTATACATTGTCCACAGATGAGAAGATTACTAGCGAGATAAGCTAGATGAGAAGTTTACTAGCGAGATAAGTTAGAAGAAAGAGATGCTAGTGAGTTAAGCTAGCTATGACTAGGCGAGTTAAGCCAGTCAAGAGCTGACCAAGCGTGTAAAGTTAGTCGAGTTATGAGTATTGAATTATTTACCTTGAGATAACTTATGTATGATATATGAAATGTTTAGGAGCACCTAGTACACCACACAATGAGATTTATGTGTAGGTATTATTTAAAAGGATTAGGCAAGACGCACGTAGGTTAAGGTTGCTTCACGATATATCCGTTTTCAACTAATAAATGAAATGAATACTTAACATGCTAGACCTATTTTTATAATAAATCTGAAGTGGCTGCCCCTACTGAGTTAACTTCCCAGTTACTCACATCTTCTGTTTCCTATATCCATAGTGAAACTAGAAGATCAGGATGCTGGAGTGGAGTCCCAGGAGGACCCAACGAAGAGCACTAGGAGTGCTCAGCAGTTTTATTTTTTTATGTACCAGGATTGAATTGTACCATCCGCTTTATGTTGTATGTTTTCAGTCGGACCCATGTAGCCGACAATACATATACTTTATTATTATGGATATGTATCTATGATGCTACTTATGTCTTTGTTTGTTGATGTGGTGTGTGTGAGATTTATGACATGTAATATTATTATTCATCGATGTATTAATCCTTTATATATTATGTATTTACGATGCGAAGCCCTTATTTGGGTCATAATGTATTTTCGAAACAAATTCCCGCGTACTTTCATGTATAATATTTTAAATTAGTCATGTCAAGCTATGAAATCAAGAAGTAACACAATGATAATCGGCCTAAAATGACTTAAACATTTTGGGATAATTATTAGGGTGTTACATAACTCGACTAGCTTTGCTCGCTTGGTCGACTCTTGACTGACTTGACTCGCCTAGTCATAGTTAGCTTAACTCATTAGCATCTCTTTCTTCTAACTTATCTCGCGAGTAAACTTCTTATCCGTGGACATGGTATGATTTTCTCATCTCACCATGACCTAATAGGCTTATCTCACCTCTTCACATAACTCAAACATAGCCATAACGTCATCAAATCATATAGCATCAAAATTCATCATCACATATCATTGCATCTCTAACAATCAACATTTATATCAACTCATTACGTCAATTCAGTGGCAACACATTCACGAAATCTACATAAATCTCATTTTCTTTAACTCAATATTCCATAATCACATAATCATTGATAAGACAACGATTTGGTAAGGTTGTAAAAATCTGTTGTCAAAATAATGCTAAAATTCCTCAACAATATGGGTGTAATCCAGAAATAAACATAAAAAAAACAACAATGTTTTCAAAAGAAAAAATATATTCCTAACAAATGGAAAAATAAAAATATTTTCGTCGAAAGAATTTCAAAAAGAAAAATTTTGAAAAGAAAAAATAATGTTCTCAGGAAAAAAGGACTGTAAGTGTTGGCTATGTCATGAACAAGGTCACTATGCAAACGAATGTCCAAAAGGGAGAGTAAAAAGAAAGAATTAAAAATGATTCAAATTGCTAATAAATTCTCATTAGAACCATTGGAAAAATCGGACGATGAATTAGAATCAATATACGAATATGTTTCAGAAAGCAGTTTAGAAAGTGAATCCGAACGCGACATTTATTACAATTAAACTAGCGAATAAATTTGTCAATGCATATATTGACACATGCGCAACAGTGTGTTTCGCCGATCCAAAACTTGTAACATCCCGATTTTCATTAAGTCATAATCGAGGGAAATTAAGTGTAATTGACCTTGGTTAGAATTTAATTAAGTTTGGGTGGATAAGTTTTTTCTAGTAAACCATTACGTGTTATGTGATCTAAGTGTATGTATGTGTGTTATATGATTTATGTGTATGAATATGTGTATTAATTGTATGTTATGTGAATTAAGTGTTATATGTTATTTATTTATTTTATTTTATTTTATTTATGTGCCTATATGTGTATTTTTAATTTATGTTTAAATATTAGAAAAGTTATATGAGCATTATAGTATTATTTTGGACTTTTTAGAGTGTTTTAGTAATTTTTAAGTGACGGTGGCCCCCACGGTGACTCTTGACCTAGCCACTCCATATATAAACACTAGTAACCATCTACACTTCAGAAAAACACTATTCTCCTTCTTCTGAGCCGCCATAACCATCTTTCTCTCAAGAGCTCCCTAAGCCATTGATACCCCAAACCACGAAACACCCATCAAACCTTACCCAATCCCGAAAATAAACTCATATTCTTAATTCTCTCATCAAGCCGGAGCTTTCTACCGATTCCGTTTTTCCGTTAAGAGTCTCTAGCATCATCGGACCATTTGTGGGGCTAGAGAGAGAGGGTTACAATGAGAGCAACGTCGGGAAAGAGTTTCTCTTTGCATATTTCGTGATTGTCTTCAAGAGGTAGGGGTTTAGACATTCTATTTTCGTGTATATTGATGATGATTTTATGAAATTGATGTTATGGTCGTTTTTCCCATTAGGGTTCATGAAAGGGTTATGTTTTGTGAAATTATTTCAAAGAGAAAACGTTTTTACCGATTAAAACTGTTGGAAAAGTGTTTCTATGAGTTAAATGTGTTTTTAGAAGTTTTTCATCAATTGAATGTTTAAAAATGACTTTTTGGGGAAAAATGACCCTTGAAATCGCGAGACTCTGCTGTAGGACGACGCGCAGACCGCCCCAACGGTGGGACAACTGCCCAGGCGGTGGCGTCCCTGCGCGAGACCGCCCCAGCGGTGGGACAACCGCCCAGGCGGCGCCGCCGCAGTGCAAGACTGCCCCAGCGGTCGAAGACCGCTCAAGCGGTGGCTACTGCACTGTCTCTCGCCCCTTTGTCCGAAAATTAACATGTTTTGACCCTTTTATGCTCCCTAATGCGTTCTACGACTTGTATAAGTGTTATATATGATTTATGCATGATTTAGATATGATTAGATAAGATGTAATATATGTCTATATGTTATTATAATATAAAAGTACGATTATATTATAATACATGTTATATATGATTCGTGTATGTTCATTATGTAATGTTACGAGTTGTATGTATGTTTAAATGCTATGATGTATATATAATTATTGTATGAGATATATATGTTATACTAAGTATATGTATTGCTTTTATGATGTGTTAAATTGTTTATGTGATTATACGATATAAATTATGATGAAATGTTCTGAAAGAATTAACTTTCTCACCCGGTAAAGGTTAAAAGATGTTCTGAAAGATACTCTGATGCTCTGAAAGATCTTTGTTAATTCTGAAATATTTGTGATAATTAAAAGACGTTCTGAAAGATATCTGATATTCTGAAAGATTAAAAATACTCTATAGCCTTCAGCTTGTGATGAGTGTTGTATGGAGGGGTGGCATCCTCGGCTGCAACTCCTTGAGGAAGGTGAACTGTACCCCCTCTTCCCCGTATGTGTTAGGATGAGTGACAGAACACCGAAGCGTCGTATTTCTCCGGTACTCTGGAGCAATTTAGAAGAAGGGTTTGAAAAAGGGTTTGTTGCTGAATTAATCTCAATACAAGCTTGGTAGCAAGTAGTAAGACTAACTCAGGTTGTCTTTCAAGGAATCTGTGTGGCAATTGTTGACTCAAACGTAGCAATAAATAAAAAAGGGGGGGTTTGTTGGTTTGCAAAGAAATTAAATTGGAGCAAGTAAAAAAAATTGAAATAAATAAATTAAACGCAATTGCAAAATAAGTAAATTGACATTAATTAAAAGAGACAAGAATGTAAAGAAACCTGAAGGTAAAAACTTGTATTAGAATGAATTGGAATGAACAAAAATGAAATTGGTGAAAATAAATAACACTGTAATTTAATAAGAACGAAAGGGAGCTTCAAAGAGAGGTCCCCAAAAATAAGGTTTGAATGGAAATTGCAATAATGAAAAATAAACAAAGTAGAAATTACGATAACGAGAAATAAATAAAATACCGGAACAATGAAATAACACTGAGAGATGAAGAGATGTCACCCGAATAAGTCGTAAAATAACTGAGAGCAAGAGAATTTATCCTAAATAATTATGCGGAACGATGAATAAAACGGTGTATCAAAGTAATGAAAAACGATGAACAAAAGATGATGAATAAAAGCCTAGAACCTATCCTAATTATAAAACCCAAACGGCGCTCTCCGTATGCGGGAAAAGAAAAGCTAAAACCTAAAATATATCTTTTCTAGGTTTGCGTGCGTTTTATATATAAAAGCATCCGCCTAAGTGTGTGACCCCCTTGCTTAACTCTTTCCCAGCGCATGAATTAAGTAGCGCGTGTGGGAATTGCAAATTGAAAGGACAGCTGGGGCGGACCTCACCACCGCTCGGGCGATCCGTCATCGTGTTGTGCTTTACGTGTTCCCGTTTAACTTGTACACGACTGCTGAAGTTTCAAAATCTTGTTTTCCCTTTGTTCCTAGTGTGAATCCAGTGCATTACTTAATTACCTGTCCCTGAAAATAGCCACAACACTAAAACAAAACACATCAAACGCACCAGTGGCATCAGAAAGAGTAATTAATACACAAATTGGTACTAGTGCTCTAAGAGACAATGTAAATTAAATCCTGCTTTAGAAACCAAGTTATATACAATTAGGAATACGAAATTGCTCAAATTATGGAGGAAAATATGTATGAAAACGCGGTTTATCAATGAGCTCATACCTAGGGGCCGAATTGTAGGAGTAAGGATGGGAGGGAGGCTTTGCCATGTCTCACAGATTCAAAGTAAAAGTTAATGACAAGATACTCTGAAAGAATGCTCTGATATATGTTCTGTTATGTTATATTTTCCCTGATTGTGATAGGAGCACATAGTACACTACACAAAGACCTTTAATCATGGTATGTTATATGTATTAAGTAAAATGAACAAGACGCACTTAGGTAAGACGTTCCGGGAAAAGATTTTTTTTAACTTATATCTGAATTGAACTCATTCATACTTCACTTATTTTATAATTAAACCCGGGACGACTTCCTCTACTGAGTCACTTCCCAGTACTCACCCTATGTTTTTCCCACCTTTTAGAGGAGCAGACAGAGCAGGATGTCGGAGCACACGAGGAGCCCGTGAAAACTTAGTTTATGATATAGTTCCTTAGATATCAGAGACATGTTTTATTTCCTTGTCAGATGTTATGATCTTTATGCTTCCACTACGTTTATTCATTTATTATGTTTTCTGAGTCCGGACCTTTGTTAGCCGGTAGCTATTTATTTACTCGTATTTATGGTGGAGTCTCATAGGTCACAGTTTTTGGCTTATGGGGTGAGACCTAGTATTTATTTCATGTTTGTTACTTGATGAGAGTTATTTATATGATGAGGTATTTTCAGTAGATGTTTGTATCACTTATATTATCGCTTATCATATGCGCAAAGCCCTTATTTTCTATTCCGCAAATGTTTACGAAAAATCTACTTCCGCCTATTTTCCGCATATTATATTTTAAACATAAAGATAAAACATGATAACAAGAGGTAACCCTTATGCAATAGCCCAAAATGACTTAAGCGTTAAGGGATATCTAGTAGGGTGTTACAAAACTCCCCCTAAATTGGAAGAAAATGATTAAACCATTGATAATAAGTATAGCTGATAAGTCTATACATGAAATTCACCACGTAGCAGTAATGGTTGAAATTTTCATAATAGGATATAGGATTTTTGTACCAACTGCCTATAAACAAAACTCAGGAATGAGTTTCATAATAGGAAACAATTTTCTTAGGCTACATCACCTTGTTTATTCAATAACTAACATATATGATCTTAAAAGCACATGTCGATACAACAATAAATCTATAGTTAGTTGATGGTTATTGTCGCAACTCCCATAAATTTAATTATTTATAAACCAAGTTCCCCTAATATAGCTTAGTGGAAACTAGGGTCGTCTCTCACAAGGAATGGCTAAGAGAGCAATACGCAAGACTAGTTGTATGACGGTTGTCACAATTGGGGTTTTTTTTTTATGCAAGAAAAATAGTTTGGAATACAATTGGAATAATAAAAACAATGGTTTAGGGGGGGACATTCATTAGGGTGTTTATTATTGGCTACAAAAGAATGCATGAGTTGATTAATTACGCCGGAGTTAGATCTAACTCCTTTGTTGTGATTCTAATGATTAATTGCCTAGAATGAGATTAATCAGTGAGATCTCACCTTTAGTTTCACTTTCAACAATTGTTAAAGCCAATCACATTAATCTAATTAAAGAGACTAATCAGCCAATTAATTAATCATTACCAAATCCTGATATGTCATGCATCAATTAATCAATTAACACATAAACACATGCCAATGAATTAGCCTAACTCAATCGAGTAAGCCAAGACAAAGGTTTAACACACAATTTAAGATCTCAAATTATATGCCAAGGTTTGATAATGAAAACTTATGCAAGATTAAGAACAAAGCCTCAATTTACCCCAATGATGTTCACACCCTCATAAACCACCAAGAGACTTAGCTACTCATGGAGGAAATAAAATGGCAGAAAATAAATTGGAATTAAAAGCAAAGATGGAATGAAGAAAGTAAATAACTTGAACAATAAAGAGGAAAAGTAAAGAGAAATAAATGCAAATGGAAAGATGGAAAAACGAATAACTGAATTAATTAAAGAGTAACTTACAAAACCCAAAGGGCTTGACGAATAACGTTGGAAATACAATGGAGAAGCTAGAGCTAGACTAGGAAAGAAGATGGAATCCTAATGGAGAAAAATAACTCTAACTAAAAGCCTAGGGTTGAAAGTAAGTAAAAAAAATATATGAAAGTAGTAGGTATGTAGAAGTGTGTTGTTTCTGATGCATTAGCCTTCTTTAAATAGAGTGAGCAGCCTCCAAACCCTAGCTTATTGGGCCCCCAGCTCGGCCTTGCAGATAGGTCTCTGCTGTAACAGAATTGCGGCGCGGCGCTGGGGCGCGTATAGCTCGCTAGGGCGCCAGTGCTGTGCACGTGATAGATTTAAGTGGGTTTCGCGCGCTGCAGCGCGCTGAGGGCGCTGGAGCGCTCGATGCTGGTTTTGAATTCCACTGCTCTGCTTCTTGCTCAGTTCCTGATGTCTACTGCTCCAATAATTCCTATGACCTGCACCAAAAATACGAAATATCCAAGATCAAGTGCAAAGGTCATCCTTGAATTGCAAAAACATCATAAAACTTGTTACTTTAGCCTTTATTTCCATTAAGCCCAAATTAATTCCAAACTATATTAAATATAATAAAAGGCTAAAATAGAGCAAAGAATTGCATACAATCATCAAAATTAAGGGCATAAAATATTGGCAAAAACTACGTTATCAAATATCCCCACACTTGAACAATTACATGTCCTCATGCAAAAGCAATGATTCCAAGCATCTCTCAAAGTAAAATATTGGCTAATACATCTAACACCTAAGTCCTAAAAGAAAAAATAAAATACTACAGATGATGGAAAGTTATTCAAAACAACACACCTTGGTCAGAATTATGCACACCCATAAACATATTACAAGTTGGCTTCAAGAGAAATTCGTGAGTTAAGAGAATCAGTTCATGTTATGTAGAGTTGGTTGATTGGCCCTCACCAGTGTGTTTTTCTCTCAATCACTCAGTGTTTAGGCTCAGCACTCAATTGGATAAAACACACAAGTATTCACATTCCATAAATTTGCTATACTCCTAACATTGCAATTTCACTAACATGGTGCATCAAGAGGTCTTTTCAGGGTTGTAACGGGGCTTGGGACATGTGTGGCATATATGGGAAGTGGACTCAATTCCAAGAAACTAAGACTTCATGGTTCGATTAATCCTAGATGACTTCTATTACTAAAGAAAAGATGGAAAGAGAAGAGATGGAGAGAATAGAAACACCCAAAATCAATAAACCCATAAATTCTTAATTTTAACATTCCCAAGGTTCCCAAATAGTTTCACATTAATTCCCAGGAACCCAACAACCTTTATTTGCAAAATTCACATTTTTTCTTTGATTTTTCTGTATTTTTCGATTTTTTTTTGAATGAATTCCTCATCCCAATTCCTTTGGTAATTGAAATGAGTTGGAAAAGAAAATAACAAAAGACCACTTATATACAAAAGTTACCCTTTACAGTTATATTCCCATATCTTACAATTTATTCCAGTGCACAATTTAACCCAATTTCCCCACACTTAAGACCTTTGCCCAATAATCAAACCATGTCCTCCTAGTTTCTCAGAAGGGATTTTTTCATTGTTTTTTTTGTCTTTGGCTTGTAATGAGCTTAGTAACAAAAAAAGGATAAAGGCTAAAATTGGCTACAAACAATGGGAATTGTGTATAGGTTGGCTATTTGGCTAAGTGGCTTTAAGATATAAAACAAAATCATGCCTCAATCACACGCAACATGTATAAAACGCAAAACAAGAATCAAGCAAATTCAGGAATAACAAATACAAGTGTGTGTGTGCCCACAGAAAGAAAGTGATCAGTTGATGTATTTAATCACAGTAAGGCTCAAGTCTCACAGGTAAGCCAAACAACCAAACAGAGATAAGACAAATAATTCAAACTCATATGGGATAATCATGCTAACATTTCTGAGTTAAATTCAAAGGGTAAGGCAATTTCAGACCAAAAGGTGCTATAAAGAAAACTACCCAATCATCTACCTAAAAACACATAAAAACAAAAGAAAATAAAAGAAAAGAAAAATAGTTAGGCATGCAATTATTTATGATAAATGTATATTTTTACCTATTTTTACCCCTTATATTTATCTTGTTGTATCATTTCAATTATTATAAAGTGTGCAACTAGCTAGTTTTGCTCTTAACTTCCTAATTGGCTCATTTGATGAAACTTTGCATAATTGTGTCTTTTTGGCACATATTTATGACCAAAGGAAATTAAGGTTGTGATTTGTGCATTTCTTGTTATATATGTGTGTTTATGTGTTTATATAATTATGTTGGTGTTATGTGTTTGTTAAGTGTTTATGTGATTGTATGTGTATTTATATGTTTGTATTCATAATTATATAAGTGCATATGTGTATTATTATGTAAAATGTTGTATATGTATGTTTATATGTTTGTATTATGGGAAAATGCACAATTCACACTGCAATTCTGGTTCTGATGCAGGTACCCTCGCTAGCGGATAAAGGCCTGTCGCTAGCGAGTGATCAGTGGAAGACTGGTCGATAGGGGCCACATGCTAGTCGCTAGCGACCATGCACCTGCAGAACGGGGACAATTTCAACAACCTCGTCCAATCTCGACTACCACTCAACCACGAAAATTTCTACCACTCCAGAACCTTAACCCAAGCGTGTGCGACCAAAACCCAAGTTCCGGACTCAAGAACCGCCGCCTGAAGAGCGAGATTGAACAATCTACGCCACTTTCAACCACCATCGGCGGCGGTAATCGGAGCAAACGGCAGAGACACCACCATCAAGGGTCAAGGTTCACTTCAGAGGTCCGTGACAGAGTTCGGAGAAGTGTCGCGCCACCACCGGACGGCCGCAGGAGCCACCAGCATAGATTCAACCATAGCAGCTCCCGAGACCGTCGCTAGCGGCCAACCTACAGCCGCTAGCGAGTGTGCATTGTCATGCTGGTCGCTAGCGACTAGTGCTTACTCGCTAGCGACCATGTCGCGCCAAGAACAGTGGACGGAGGCAGCTTTTCTATATATTCCAGCTCCCCATTCATTCATTCATTCATGCTTTCCTTAGGGTAGTTTAGAGAGAGGAGCTCTGACTTCTCTCTAGGTTAGGAGTAGTAGTAGTAGTAAATAGTAAATAGTGATTGTAATAGTAAAATCGTAATTTATTTTTACTGCACTGTTTTTACCGTTTGTACTATTCATTTACTTTTTACTGTATAATTAATTTACCGCTTCCAATTTATTGTTTTTATTTATTTTCATGCAATGTTAGAGTAGTTATCTAGTCTCGGTGTAGGATAGATCATCGGTTATGGTTCGTTAGTACTTGAGATCTTAGGTAGTATGTGATTCACCTAGTGTAGTCTCTCTATATAGCTCTGATTTTATATTGCCTAGTTTACTCGTACGGTTTAGTCGAGTGGTTGGCTAGGATAGCTGTGAGCATGCGTTTAAGTTCTCGGTTTAGAGGATGTCGATGCATGTCGAGGCTAGTTGGTTGATTAGGAATTGATCATCTGTTCGGACGTTGGTTCCTAGTTGATTAGAGAGCATTAGAGGTTAACTACCGGTTTAGGAGTTAGGTTTTGCATAGTGTCACACTAGATTGAGTCGCGAACTGTTTTGTGATCGAGTCGCCTAGGTATTCCCTTGGTGAGATTGGAGGTTTATTTAGTCTGATCAGGGGAGTACAGTTACACTACGAGTGCCACACGCTAGGAGTTGAGCGTAGTATTAGGGTCGACGATAGGAGAACCGTACCGATCGTCTCATCCAACACCGAGGCAACTTAGTTATTTATATTTCATACCTACTGTTCACATGCGCTTTTCCAACCCTCTTCTCATACAATCTGCTCATCCAGTCACCTGTCTGCGCTTCCTCTGAGAGACGACCCGAGTCAGCTTCCTTATACTACGTATTGGGTTGCCGATTCGGTAAACTAAACACCTTTTCCTTTTCCTTTTCTAAATTGCTCGGGTACCGGAGAAGTAACGACGCTCCGGCTCTCGTCAATTTACAAAAGCCAATTTTTCTACACCCTCCCCACACTTGAATGAGACACTGTCCCCAGTGTCAACAAATTAAAGAACAGAGAGAAGGGTATAGGAAGGACCTACGGAGGACTCAATCGACTAGGGCCGCTGGGGCGAGCTACGCGCGCTAGAGCGCTGGGGTAGTGTCCTTGCTTGCGCCAGAGCGCGGGAGTGGCGCTGGAGCGCGAGCCTGCTGCAATTTTCATGACAGCTGCTGTGCTGCGAATGGCTTGTCAATTGGCTTACTAATTAACTAAAAAGTAATGTTAATAAATGAGAAGACGATAAAGAAGAAACTATCTAAGTGCGGAAATAAAAATTTTGGTGGGTTGTCTCCCCCAAGCACTTTACTTTAACGTCCCTAAGTTGGACGGTTGACTGCTCATGTGGAATTAGGATCCTCAAGATGGATGATATCCATCTCATTCTCCTCTGTGTGCTGCTGATTTCTGTTGAAGATTTTCAATCTGTGTCCATTGACCTTGAATTTTGAGATGGATTTTGGACAGCAGATGTCCACTGCTCCATGTCGAAACACTCGGGATACAATGAATGGTCCATCCCATCTGGATCTGAGTTTCCCAGTCATCAGTTTTAACCTTGAGTTGTAGAGCAGTACCTCTTGTTCGTCCTTGAACTCCTTCCTGGAAATGTTACTGTCGTGGAACGCCTTTGACTTTTCCTTATATAACCGGGAACTCTCATAGGCCTCCAGACGCAATTCTTCCAATTCTTGTAATTAGAGCTTGATGGCTGTTGTCGTGTCAACCATAAATTTAATTATTTTTAAAACCAAGTTCCCCTAATATAGTTTAGTGGAAACCAGGGTCGTCTCTCACAAGGAATAGCTAAGAGAGTAATGCACAAGACTAGTTGTATGACGGTTTGTCACAATTGGGGGGGGGGGGGTTTGTATGCAAGGGAATTAAGTTGGGATAAAATAAGAATAATAAAAAACAGCGGTTCATGGGGATGGAACATTCATTAGGGTGTTATCATTGGCTACAAAAGAATGCATGAGTTGATTAATTACGCCGGAGTTAGATCTAACTCCTTTATTGTGATTCTAATGATTAATTGCCTAGAATGGGATTAATTAGTGAGATCTCACCTTTAGTTCCACTTTCAACAATTAGTAAAGCCAATCACATTAATCTAATTAAAGAGACTAATCAGCCAATTAATTACTCATTACCAAATCCTAATATGCCATGCATCAATTGATCAACTAACACATAAACATATGCCAATGAATTAACCTAACTCCATCGAGTAAGCCAAGACAAAGGATTAAACATACAATTTAAGATCTCAAATTATATGCCAAGGGTTGATAATGAAAACTTATGCAAGATTAAGAACAAAGCCTCAATTTACCCCAATGATGTTCACACCCTCATAAACCACCAAGAACTTAGTTATTCATGGCAAGAATTAAAAAGGCAAGAGTTAAATTGGAATAAAGAAAGCAATTAACAATAAAGAGCAAAGTAAGAAATTAAATGCAAATTGGACAGATGGAAAAACGAATAACTAGATTAATTATAAAAGAGTAACTTACAAAACCCAAAGAGGGCTGGACGAATAACGTTGAAATGTAAAGACGGAGCTAGAGCTAAACTAGGAAAAACAGAAATCCTAATGGGAAGCAAAAATAACTCAAACTAGGAAAAGAAAAGATGTAAAAGTGGAGGTGTTGAGAGGTGTTGTTTCTGATGCATTAGCTCCCTTTAAATAAGATGAGCAGCCTCCAAACCCTAATCAATTTGGGCCCCCAACTCGCTAGAGCGCCAGCGCTGTGCACGTGACGAGTTTAAGTGAGCCTCGCGCGCTGGGGCGCGCTATGGGCGCTGGAGCGCTCGATGCCGGTTCTGAAATCCACTGCTCCGCTTCTTGCTCAGTTCCTGATGTCTACAACTCCAATAATACCTGTGACCTGCGCTAAAAATACAAAATATCTAAGATCAAGTGCAAAGGTCATCCTTGAATTGTAAAAACATCATAAAACTTGTTATTTTAGCCTTTATTTCTATTAAGCTCAGATTAATTCCAAGTTTTATTAAATACACTAAAAGGCCAAAATAGAGCAAAGAATTGCATACAATTATCCAAATTAAGGGCATAAAATATTGGTAAAAACCACGTTATCAAATATCCCCACACTTGAACAATTGCATGTCCTCATGCAAAAGCAATGATTCCAAGCATCTCTCAAAGCAAAGCATTGGCTAATACATCTAACACCTAAGTTCTAAAAGAGAAAAAATAAAATCTACAGATGATGGACAATTATTCAAAACAGCACACCTTGGTCAGATTTATACAATACCCTTAACATGTTATCAGTTGGCATTAAGAAGAGCTCATGAGTTAGGAGAATCAATTCATGTTATGCAAAGTTGGTTGATTGACCCTCACCAGTGTGTTTCTCTCTCAATCACTTAGTGTTTTGGCTAAGCACTCAATTGAATAATTCACACAAGTATTCACATTCCATAAATTTGCTATACTCCTAACATTGCAATTTTACAAACATGGTGCATCAAGAGGTCTTTTCAGGGTTGTAACGGGGCTTGGGACAGGTGTGGCATATATGGGAAGTGGACTTAATTCCAAAAAACTAAGACTTCATGGTTTGATCGATCCTAGATGACTTCTATCACTACAGAAAAGATGGAGAGAGAAGAGATGGAGAGAATAGAAATACCCAAGATCAATAACCCATAAATTCTTACAATTAACATTCCCAAGGTTCCCAAATATTTTCACATTAATTCCCAGGAACCAAACAACCTTATTTGCAGAATTTACATTTTTTTCTTGATTTTTTTTTTGTATTTCTCGATTTTTTTTTGTTACCTCATCTCAATTCTTTTGGTAATTAAAATGAGGTGGAAAAGAAAATAACAAAGGACCACTTATGTACAAAAGCTACCCTTACAGTTATATCCCAATATTTTGCACTCTATACCAGTGCTCAATTTAACCCAATTTCCCCACACTTAAGACCTTTGCCCAATAATTAAACCATGTCCTCCTAGTTTCTCAGAAGGGATTTTTTTCATTGTTTTTCTGTCTTTGGCTTGTAATGAGCTTAGTAACAAAAAGGGATAAAGGCTCAAATTGGCTACAAACAATGGGAATTGTGTATGGGTTGGCTATTTGGCTAAGTGGCTTTTAAATGTAAAAACAAAATGCAAAACAAGGATCAAGCAAATTCAGGAATAACAAATACAAGTGTGTGTGCTCACATAAAGAAAGTGATTAGTTGATACATGTAATCACATTTAAGGCTCAAATCTCACAGGTAATCCAACCAACCAAACAGAGATAACACAAACAATTCGAACTCATATTAGATTATCATGCCAACATTTATGAGTTAAAATTAAAGGGTAGAGCAATTTCAGACCAAAAGGTGCTATAAAGAAAACTACCCAATCATCTACCTAAAAACACATAAAAATAAAATAGAGAAGAAAAAGAAAAAGAGTTAGGCCTGCCATTATTTACAAAAGCCAATTTTATCTACACCCTGCCCACACTTGAATGAGACACTGTCCCCAGTGTCAACAAATTAAAGAACAGAGAGAAGGGTATAGAAAGGACCTACGGAGGACGTAATCGTCCAGGGCCGCTGGGGCGTGTGACAGGCGCCAGGGCGCTGCGGTCGTGTTCCCGCGGGCGCTAGAGCGCGTAAGGCGCACTGGAGCGCGAATCTGTTGCAACTTTCATGACAGCTGCTGGACTGCGAATGATTGTCCAATTGGCTAATTGCTTACTGAAAACAAATGTTAATAAATAAGAAACAACAACGAAAAAGCTATCTAAATGCAGAGATTAGATTTCGGTGGGTTGTCTCCCCTAAGCACTTTGTTTTAACGTCCCTAAGTTGGACGGCTGACTGCTCATGCAGATTTTGGGTCCTCAAGATGGATGATATCCATCTCATTCTCCTCTGTATGCTGCTGATTTCTGTTGAAGATTTTCAATCTGTGCCCATTGACTTTGAACTTTGAGTTGGTTTTTGGACAACAGATTTCCACCGCTCCATGGGGAAAGACTCTAGAAACAATGAAAGGTCCATCCCATCTGGATCTGAGTTTCCCAGCCATCAGTTTTAGCCTTGAATTGTAGAGCAGTACTTCTTGACCGTCCTTGAACGCCTTCCTGGAAATGTTACTGTCGTGGAATGCCTTTGACTTTTCTTTGTACAACCAAGAACTTTCGTAGGCCTCCAGACGCAACTCTTCCAATCCTTGTAATTGGAGCTTCCTGTGCTCTCCTACCAAGGTTAGATCCATGTTGCACTGCTTGATCACCCAATAGGCTCTGTGTTCTAGTTCCACAGGCAAGTGACATGCCTTTCCAAAGACAAGTCTGAAAGGGCTCATGCCCATTGGGGTTTTGAATGATGTTCTGTATGCCCACAATGCATCATCTAGCCTTAGACTCCAATCCTCCCTGTTGGAGTTCACTACCTTCTCCAAGACTCTTTTGATCTCACGGTTGGTGTAACATCCCGATTTATCAACCTTGCCATGGTTAAGATTAACAACTCGGAACATCATTTTTTTTATTTTTTTTTTATACATATACAGAATAGGAATATAGTAAACGGGGTAAAACTCAACAAGCCATGACATTAGGTTCCTAATATAATAAACGATGTACTGGGAATACTTATATAATAATAGAAACATAACCAAGAGATAAAGGTAATGTATGTGTACATAAATGGCCCTCTGTATACTGAATTGGACCAATATCTGATGAAAGTGCATGTACAGAATCAAAATCTCAACCTACACTGAGGAGCGCTGCCGCTTACTCAGTGGTACAACTCAAAATGAGGCGACTAACTACTAAACAAAAGAAATCTCCACTATACGACCGCTCGACTGTCTACTGCTGCTCCTCACCCTCTAGTATATCTTCTTCGGGATCCTCCTCCTCTGATGAATCTGCTCCAGGCTCGCCAGGTACATAATCAGGCTCAGGTTCCTCCTCTGGGTCTGAGTCCTCTGCCTCGACCGGGTCCTCCTCCGCTGGTGGTGGTGGTGGTGGAGATGCTGCCTGAGCTGGAGCTGCGTCATGTCGAGGGGCTGAGAATCTTCGTGTGAGATCTGGTAAGAAGAACTGTGGGGTACCAGGGACGTGGTGCGTAACCGAAATCAAGCCGGTCTCTGGGTCGTACGTAGACAGTCCAAAAACATAAGGTCTACGTGGAGGGGGTGGAAGCTGACCCATCTAGAATTTGACATACGAAAGAAAGAGAGGGTAAGACTCGAGAGTCTTAGTGAGTTGCGTAAAGCACATGGATCAACGTGCTCGTATGACAATTCTAGTCAATCAAAGTAATACTCTTTCTTTTCAAAAGGTGGTACTAGTTCCAAAATTATGAGTCCTTACCTTGATTGATCAAACATCTTAAGGATCCGTTTCTAAGGGAGTTTACGTTTTCACTAGGTTCTCGCATTTCTAGCAACCTACGTAAATATCAACTATAAGGTTGGTTTCACAATTTCCTCGTAGGCCGTACTACGAGTCCACTGGTCCATGCCTCACATTCGATATTTCTTCGTTCGTTGAATTGAAGGTTAGCAGTTTCTCCACTTTTCATGTAAGTGTACACTATGACCCTCGAATGTGTATCCGGTCACAAAAATCCTCGGATTGCAAGTCCGGCATCATGGCCCAGCCATGGAAACTCTAACTCCTCGGATAACACCATTCGGCATCACGGCCCGGCCGTGGTACCATATGCAAGTCGGGACTATGTGTCCCTCAAATATGCTCTGAGTCCTAGACCGGGAAGTCTTGACCTTGACCACAGCTCCGTTCTCGCCTAAACTTTAAAGGTTCCTTGATTCAGAGGTGTCTTGTGTCAAAAGAGTCCACTGTCGTCTAGTCCACATGTCCCATAGGTCCAATGCACCACCATCTAGTCGATTAAATGGTTGGATCCAAGCTAACCAGAAATTCAATTGAACGGATATAACAAGCAGCAGTTATAATTATACAGTTAACAAACACATGTAGCATCCTCGGGTACTCATCCGGACAAATTCCAGGAATTCCTCCGAGTCGTTCATGCAATTCATAATACAATCTCAAGGACAGTACAACCATCATGCATGAGTACAATCTTATACACTAGCATTACCATTTCACATTATTACTCTAATCTACAGATTTAGTATATAGCAGCAGATATCTTGATCACCCGGTAATACTACTGAGTAGTAATATCGTTGCATAGCAATAGTAGTTTATGTTTGATTTAGTTATTAGCTTCTCAGTTCTCACAGTACATAGATACATATATATATATACTGGTATTGCCTTGTTCTGTATATTTAATAATTCGCTCATACTGTTACTAGTTTTAAGAAATAATTATTGCTACTAGTTTTAAGAAATAATTATAAAAATATTTCGTAGTTTATATAATTATTTCTTAGTTTATTGATTATAAAAATAAATTATAGAAATTGATCTAGCTTCGGTGCACCAGGAATCGACGCAGCGCATGGCAGGCCACGACTGCGCGATTCCCAGCGCCCGGCGCCCTGCGTGCCTCGCACGCCCGCGCCCTGCGCTCCCAGCGCGCCTCGCGCCCTACGCGTCCTGCGCCTCCCGCGCCCCGCGCCCGTGCATCCTGCGTCTCGCGCCCCGCGAGTCTTGCGTCTGCGCGCCCCGCGCGCCCCGAGCGCCCCGCGCCCCGTGTGCGTCCAGCGTCTGCGCGCCCCGAGCGCCCCGCGCCCGTGTGGGTCCTGCGTCTACGCGCCCCGCGCCGTGCATTGCGCGCAACGCCTACTCTATGTACGTAGTGCATGAAGTAGTTTCCAGGTATGTAACTCTCTAACTCCAATTTCTATCTAAACTATTAAATCTTCTTATCATCATTTATTATTCTTAAGGCTTATGAAATCATGGAATCGGATAGATAATCATTCAAATTTCAAAGAAATACTCACATACAGAATCTAGAAACCATTTTATAGTTTATTCTAACATCTGCATACCTATAAATATATTACTAATTACTTTTGAATGGTTGCAGGGCTATTTGGAATCAGATTCTCGTGCTTTTAGTTAACATACTGTGTTCACATACATGAACGAATACTAACCAAATTCAGAAACTCAGAGAATCATACATGTTGGATTTGTGGACATCAGGAGCATATGTAAAAATCATCAGATTAGTTTAAACATGGAAGAGTTGCAGGCATAACTATAAACAGAGTAACTTATGGTTGACAACATCTTCGTTAAAATATATATTTCTAACTTGCAATTGAATAAAGAACATAAACATGCATCAGATTTCATTTTATTGAAAGAAGAAGAACAAAGCAACTCACTTGTGAAAATGAACGAGGGAACGTAACGAAGAGTTTTGTCTGAATTGATTTTTACAGAGTAACGTGAGTGTTCGGAGTGTTTGTGTCTTTCAATTAACGAAGCTTTTCTAATTATAAAGAAAGCTTTCCCTCCTTCGAAGGAAGCTCAAGCTGGTGGTGGCTCCGTCTCATGGTGCAAGTAGGTGGTGTTACAAGGTGGAGTCAGGGCTAGCAGGTCGTGGCTTCCAGCAAAACTCCGAGGCACCAAAAAGAAGTCAGATGACTTCTCTGCACAAGCCACGTACGCTGATACTCCGGGAAAAATAAGATGTGAGTGTTTTATGGTTCCGAGTGGTGTGATGGTGTATATTCACCTATAGGGTGGTCAAGAAAAATGTGTAGGATAGGTGTGGTAAATTTGGTGATAATCGGGTGAGTATGGTTTGACCTATTTTTCTCTTTAATGATACTCAAAGGGTCACGTTATTGTTTAATACACGTATGTAATTATGTTATAAACGTAATAGTGATACCTCATACAAAATTATCGCAATAATTATATTGATAATTAGTTGTTAATTTCTAACTAATAATTATTAAATAATATGTTTAAGGCAAGGGTGTTACAGTTGGAGACTTCTGCTTGCCCGTTAGTTTGGGGGTGATAGGCAGTGGAGATCCTACGAACAACGCCATACTTACGGAGTAGGGCATCCATGCTCCTATTGCAAAAATGAGTTCCTCTGTCACTAATGATGGCCCTTGGTGTTCCAAACCTGCAGAAAATATTGGACCTAACAAAAGCAACTACAACTGCAGAATCATTAGTTCTGGTGGCAATTGCTTCCACCCATTTTGAGACATAATCCACAGCGAGAAGGATGTAAACAAAACCACGAGAGCTAGGAAGTGGTCCCATGAAATCAATTCCCCACACATCAAAGATTTCGCAAAATAGTAAATGTTGTTGGGGCATTTCATTTTTCCATGAGTTATTTCCAGCTCTTTGGCATTGCTCACATGATTTACAGAACTCATAAGAGTCTTTCTTAATGGAAGGCCAGTAAAATCCACAGTCAAGGATTTTCCTAGCAGTGCGGTGTGGTCCAAAGTGGCCTCCGGTAGGCCTAGAATGACAGAAAGTTAAGATTGATTGGAATTCCATGTCATCCACAGAACGTCTAATTACTTGATCAGACCCGAGTCTCCACAAATAAGGTGCATCCCACAAGTAGTATTTGCAATCACTTTTGAATTTCTGTACTTGGGATTTTGAAAGTTTTGATGGGATAACTCGGCCTGCCAAGTAATTGGCAATCGATGCATACCATGGAATAATATCAACCTTAAGCAAGTGATCTTCAGGAAAAGAGTCATTAAGTGGAAGGGGATCATTGGGAATGTGCTCAACTCTACTCAGATGGTCAGCAACCAAATTGAGAGCACCACTCCGATCCCGTATTTCTAAATCAAACTCTTGTAAGAGTAGCATCCACCTAATTAACCTTGGCTTGGCTTCAGGTTTCTTTAAAAGATATTTTAGAGCTGCATGATCGGAGTATACCACTACCTTGGAACCTAGCAAATATGATCGAAATTTATCCAATGCAAAAACAATGGCTAAAAGTTCTTTTTCAGTAGCGGTATAATTGGATTGTGCAGCATCTAAAGTGCGAGAAGCATAATAGAGGACATGAGAAACCTTACCCACCGATTGGGCTAGTACCGCGACCAATGCGTAGTTGGAAGCGTCACACATGAGTTCAAATGGCAGCGTCCAGTCCGGTGGTTGAATCACAGGCGCGGTGGCGAGGTGCTCCTTCAATTCGTCAAATGCCTTCTTGCATGCATCATCGAACTGGAATTCTACTTCCTTCTGCAGTAGCTTGGTCATGGGTAGTGCAATCGTACTGAAGTCCTTGATGAATCTCCGATAAAATCCTGCATGACCCACAGGTGGATCAACGGCAGTATCCTCCGTTTCAAGCAATTCGTTCTCCCTTGTTGGTTGAGATGACTTGAGGTCTTTTAGTGCTCTCCCCGATCTCAACTGAATAGCAAGTACATTCCCCTGGCTATCAGAGATTCTCCCGCTCCCTCTCATTTGGTTGACCTCATTCTGCAGATTCATCATCATATTCTGCTGCTCCATGAGTAGTTTCATCACATCACTAAGAGATGGCTCAACAGATACGGGAGGTGCAGGTAAGGGCAATAGTGGAGTTGGTGGAGATATAGGCACTAGGGCTTGAAACTGCCCTTGATGGGAAGGTTGATACCAGACTTGCTGCTGTTGAAATTGGGGCCTTCCCGGAATCATGCTCGTGGTTGCCACCATTTTTGTTCCTTCTTGAGAGTTTAGGCACTGGTCAGATGCATGGGAATCCAGAGAACATACCCCACACAACACAGGTTGACTTGGGGTTCCCGCGTTGGTTTGGGTAATGGCCAACTGCTTCATGAAGATGGCAATCTCTTCCAGTTTCTGGTGTAAGCCACCACCTTCCGGTTGAGCTACCTCATTCACCCCTTTGGTCACGGCAGTTGCCCTTGTGCCAAACTGCTGTGAATTCACAGCCATGTTTTCGAACAGGATCCGTGCATCTGCCGGAGTCTTGTCCATCAAGGCACCACCACTAGCAGCATCGATCATGCACCGGTCCATACCCGTCAGACCCTCATAATAATATTGGATCAGGAGTTGTTTAGAGATCTGATGGGTTGGACAACTTGCCACTAGTTTATTGAATCTCTCCCAATACTTGTAGAGAGACTCACCCTGGAGTTGGCGGATGCCACTGATGTCCTTCCTTATGGCAGAGGCCCTTGAGGCTGGGAAGAATTTCTCCAAAAAGATCTTCTTCATGCCAATCCAGGTGTTGACAGCTCCATTTGGCAGGTTCAGGAACCATTGCTTCGCCTGACTGTCCACAGAGAACGGAAAAGCCCGAAGCTTCACATGTTCCTCGTTGACTCCTCTTGGCTTGAGAGTTTCACACACCACATGGAATTCTTTGAGGTGCTGGTGTGGATCCTCTCCGGCCAAACCTTTGAACTTAGGAAGCAAATGAAGAATCGCTCCTGTAAGCTCAAATTCGGCATCCAACCTTGGGTAGGCGATCCCCAGAGGTTGTTGAGTGAGATCCGGGGCTGCGAGTTCTTTCAAGGTAAGCTGATGGTCTCCCATGGGTTGAACTAAAACCTGAAACACTAACAAATAGATCAGAAAGTTCAAGACCAATGGACAGCAACGCGGTACGCAGAACTGCAACTTTTCAGTTCGCAGCCCGCGCTGGAGCGCTGTATACGCACTGGGGCGCAAGTATCAGCAGCAGACTCAGCTGTTCTTAGAACAGCGAGTCTGGGAAGAGTAAAATTAAAAATAATAAACGAAAATAAAGTGCAAAATAAAGGAAAATCTTTTTTGTTGTTTTTATTTTTGGAAGAAACAAAGAAAAAATAAAAGAAAACGGTTATGTACACTATTCACAAATCAAACAACTAGTGATTACTTTCATCGCCATTCCCCGGCAACGGCGCCAAAAATTTGATGGTTGTTGTCGTGTCAACCATAAATTTAATTATTTTTAAAACCAAGTTCCCCTAATATAGTTTATTGGAAACCAGGGTCGTCTCTCACAAGGAATGGCTAAGAGAGTAATGCACAAGACTAGTTGTATGACGGTTTGTCACAATTGGGGGGTTTTTTTATGCAAGGGAATTAAGTTGGGATAAAATAAGAATAATAAAAAACAGCGGTTTATGGGGATGAAACATTCATTAGGGTGTTATCATTGGCTACAAAAGAATGCATGAGTTGATTAATTACGCTGGAGTTAGATCTAACTCCTTTGTTGTGATTCTAATGATTAATTGCCTAGAATGAGATTAATTAGTGAGATCTCACCTTTAGTTCCACTTTCAACAATTAGTAAAGCCAATCACATTAATCTAATTAAAGAGACTAATCAGCCAATTAATTACTCATTACCAAATCCTAATATGCCATGCATCAATTGATCAACTAACACATAAACATATGCCAATGAATTAGCCTAACTCAATCGAGTAAGCCAAGACAAAGGATTAAACACACAATTTAAGATCTCAAATTATATGCCAAGGGTTGATAATGAAAACTTATGCAAGATTAAGAACAAAGCCTCAATTTACCCCAATCATGTTCACACCCTCATAAACTACCAAGAACTTAGTTACTCATGGCAAGAATTAAAAAGGCAAGAGTTAAATTGGAATAAAGAAAGCAATTAACAATAAAGAGCAAAGTAAGAAATTAAATGCAAATTGGAAAGATGGAAAAACGAATAACTGGATTAATGATAAAAGAGTAACTTACAAAACTCAAAGAGGGCTGGACGAATAACGTTGAAATGTAAAGACGGAGCTAGAGCTAAACTAGGAAAAACAGAAATCCTAATGGGAAGCAAAAATAAGTCTAACTAGGAAAAGAAAAGATGTAAAAGTGGAGGTGTTGAGAGGTGTTGTTTCTGATGCATTAGCTCCCTTTAAATAAGATGAGCAGCCTCCAAACCCTAATCAATTTGGGGCCCCAACTCGTGCAGATAGGGTTTCTGCTGTGACAGAGTTGCGGCGCGGCGCTGGGGCGCGTATAGCTCGCTAGAGCGCCAACACTGTGCACGTGACGAGTTTAAGTGAGCCTCGCGCGCTGGGGTGCGCTATGGGCGCTGGAGCGCTCGATGCTGGTTCTGAAATCCACTGCTCCGCTTCTTGCTCAGTTCCTGATGTCTACAGCTCCAATAATACCTGTGACCTGCACTAAAAATACAAAATATCCAAGATCAAGTGCAAAGGTCATCCTTGAATTGTAAAAACATCATAAAACTTGTTATTTTAGCCTTTATTTCTATTAAGCTCAGATTAATTCAAAGTTGTATTAAATACAATAAAAGGCCAAAATAGAGCAAAGAATTGCATACAATCATCCAAACTAAGGGCATAAAATATTGGTAAAAACCACGTTATCAGAGCTTTCTGTGTTCTCCTGCCAAGGTTATATCCATGTTGCACTGCTTGATTGCCCAATAGGCTCTGTGTTCTAATTCCACTGGTAAGTGACACGCCTTCCCAAACACAAGTCTGAAAGGGCTCATGCCTATTGGGGTCTTGAAAGCCGTTCTGTATGCCCACAGTTCATCATCTAGCCTTAGACTCCAATCCTTCCTGTTGGGGTTCACTACCTTCTCCAAGACTCTTTTGATCTCACGATTGGAGACTTCTACTTGCCCGTTGGTTTGGGGGTGGTAGGCTGTAGAAATTCTATGAACAACCCCATACTTACGGAGTAGGGCATCCATGCTCCTATTGTAGAAATGAGTTCCTCTGTCACTAATGATGACCCTTGCTGTTCCAAATGTGCAAAAAATATTGGACCTAACAAAAGCAACTACAACCGCAGAATCATTAGTTCTGGTGGCAATTGTTGCCATCCATTTTGAAACATAATCCACAGCGAGAAGGATGTAAACAAAACCACGGGAGCTGGGAAGTGGACCCATGAAATCAATTCCCCATACATCAAATATTTCACAAAATAGTAAAGGTTGCTGGGGCATTTCATTTTTCCATGAGTTATTTCCAGCTCTTTGGCATTGCTCACATGATTTACAGAAGTCATACGAGTCTTTCTTAATGGAAGGCCAATAAAATCCACAGTCAAGGATTTTCCTAGTAGTGCGGTGAGGTCCAAAGTGACCTCCGCTCGGCCCAGAATGACAGAAGGTTAGGATTGATTGGAATTCCATGTTATCCACACAACGTCTAATTACTTGATCAGCCCCGAGTCTCCACAAATATGGTGCATCCCACAAGTAGTATTTGCAACCACTTTTGAACTTCTCTACTTGGGATTTTGAAAGGTTTAGTGGAATAACTCGGCCTGCCAATTAATTGGCAATCGGTGCACACCATGGAATGACATCAACCTTTAGTAAGTGCTCTTCAGGGAAAGAGTCATTAAGTGGAAGGGGATCCTTGGGAATGTGCTCAACTCTACTCAAATGGCCAGCAACCAAATTAAGAGCACCACTCCTATCCCGTATTTCTAAATCAAACTATTGTAAGAGTAGCATCCACCTAATTAACCTTGGCTTGGCTTAAGGCTTCTTTAAAAGGTATTTTAGAGCTGCATGATCAGAGTATACCACTACCTTGGAGCCTAGCAAATATGATCGAAATTTATCCAATGCAAAAACAATGGCTAAAAGCTATTTTTCGGTAGTGGTATAATTGGATTGTGCAGCATCCAAAGTACGAGAAGCATAATAGAGGACATGAGAAACCTTACCCACCGATTGGGCTATGACAGCGCCCAATGCATAGTTTGAGGCGTCACACATGAGTTCAAACGGTAGCGTCCAGTCCGGTGGTTGAATCACAGGTGCAGTGGTGAGGTGCTCCTTCAATTCGTCGAATGCCTTCTTGCATGCATCATCGAACTGGAATTCCACTTCCTTCTGCAGAAGCTTGGTCATGGGTAGTGCAATTTTGCTGAAATCCTTAATGAATCTCCGATAAAATCCTGCATGACCCAAAAAAGAACGAACTTCCCGCACACTGGCGGGGTAAGGCAGAGAGGAAATAACATCTATTTTAGATTTGTCTACCGAAATTCCAGCTTTAGAGATGACATGCCCATGTACCACACCTTGTTTGACCATAAAATGACATTTTTCGAAGTTTAAAACAAGGCGGGCAGAGATACATCTTTTTAAAACTTCTTCCAAACTATGCACGCAGTCATCGAAAGAGGATCCAAAGACAGTGAAATCATCCATAAATACTTCCATGCAATTTTCAAGAAAATCAGAGAAGATGCTTACCATACATCTTTGGAAAGTACCTGGTGCGTTCCACAGCCCAAATGGCATGCGGCGGTAGGCATATGTACCAAAGGGGCATGTGAAGGTAGTTTTCTCTTGATCTTCAGGAGCGATTTGGATCTGGAAGTATCCGGAGAACCCGTCCAGGAAACAGTAGTGTGACTGGCCTGCTAGCCTCTCCAGCATTTGATCAATGAAGGGTAGAGGGAAATGATCTTTCCGGGTGGCTTGATTAAGTCTCCGGTAGTCAATGCATACCCTCCAACTATTCTGAATTCTTGTAGGAATGAGTTCATTGTTCTCATTGCGCACTACAGTTATTCCTGACTTTTTGGGCACTACTTGCACTGGGCTGACCCACTGACTGTCGGAAATGGGGTAGATGATACCCGCGGCCAGCAACTTTGTGACTTCTTTCTTTACCACGTCAAGATTCAGAGGGTTTAGCCTTCTTTGGGGTTGCCTTACTGGTTTGGCTTCATCTTCCAAAAAGATGCGATGAGTGCATGTAGAAGGACTAATACCCTTGATATCTGCCAACGTCCAACCAATCGCCTCCTTATGACCCTTCAATACATTGACGAGTCTCTCTTATTGCTCAGATGAGAGGTCATTGGCGATAATTACTGGCTGGTTCTGTCCTTCTCCCAAAAAGGCATATTTGAGGTGTGGGGGAAGTGGTTTCAACTCCTCTTTAGGTGTGTCTTGCCCCCTTCTTTTGAGTCACCTGAAATAGAGAATACCTTGGCAGAAGAACAAGTATTATATCTTGAAATGGAGTCAGGAATAGAAAGGGTCTGTTCAGAATTGCAGATAACAGCAGAAATTGAATTTTTTGTACTGCGAACGTGCGCTCCGGTGCCTAGGGGGCGCTCGGGCGCGAGTTCCTGCTGCAAAATTCCAGCAGCAGTGTTATCGCTCCCAGTACAGGTAGGATCTGTCTCATACTCAAATTCATCAGTCAAAACTGAGTATTCTTGAGGTATCCCCAGGGACAAATCCATTGCTAAACAATTTTCACAAAGATCCTCACACTTTTCACAGTCTGGACAGTTGAATTCAAAGTCAAAGTCTAGCCATGAGTCGAAGCCATTCGAGATACCATTAATATTGTTTTCAAGTAGAGTTTCCATGATATCCAATGCGAAAACAAAATGGTTCTCGGATGGAAACTTTATGGCATCTTTCAAATTAAATTGAACTTTGAATTCCCCACATTCCATAGAGAGGCTACTAGCATGGACATCAATCTTGGCTTTAGCAGTCTTTAGAAAGGGTCTACCAAGGATTAATGCTTGCTGGTTACACTCTCCATCTTGTGCCATTTCCAATACATAAAAGTCGGCTGGAAAAATTAAATCATTTACCTTAACCAATACATCTTCCAGGAGGTCGTCCGGTTTTTTTATGGTGCGGTTGGCCAATTGAATAATCACACCTGTGGTTTTGAGTGCTCCAACATTCAGAGCTTGATATGCCGACCTTGGCATGACATTTATGGCTGCACTCAAATCAGCCATGGCTTCCCGGAATTGCATGTTGCCAATGGTGCATGGAATGGTGAATGTGCCAGGATCCTTGCATTTCTGTGGGAGGTTTGGAGTGATTATTGAGGATGCGTTCACCCCAAATTTTACCTTTTCATTCCCTTTAAGTTTCCTTTTATTAGTGCATAGTTCCTTCAAAAACTTGGCATACTTAGGAATTTGCTTGATAGCGTCAAGCAAGGGAATGTTCACCTCTACACTTTTGAAGATGTCCAATAGCTCCTTGTCTAGTTCCACTTCCTTCTTCTTCTTTTCCACCAAGGTAGCTTGCGGGAACGGAATTGGAGGTTGGACTATGTCTGGCTCCTTTGGAGACAGCTCAGAGGTTACTTCTATTGTAGGTGAACCAGTCTCAGTATTCTCCGTTTCAAGCAATTCACTTTCTCTTGCGGCTAGAGGTGTGGTTTGAGATGATTGGGGTTCCTTAAGTGCTCTCCCCGACCTTAATTGAACAACAAGTATACTTCCCTTGCGGTCAGAATGACTCTCGCCTCCTCTCATCTGATTGACCTCATTCTGCAGATTCAACATCATCTGCTGTTGCTCCATGAGTAGCTTAATCACATCACTAAGGGATGGTTCAACAGACAGGGAAGGTGCAGGCAAGGCCAATCGTTGGGTCAGTGGAGGTAGATACGTGGAGGTAGCCGCCACCATTGTTGCTTTGTCTTGGATATGTACGTATGGGTCGGTTACATGGGAGTCCAGAATACATACCCTACATAACGTTGGCTGGCTTGAGGTTCCCGTTTCAGCTTGGTTGATGGCCAATTGCTTCATGAATGTTGCAATTTCATCCAGCTTCTGGTAGAGGCCACCATTCTCCTGTTGAGCTACCTCATTCACCCCTTTGATCACAATATTCACCCTTGTGCCGGACTGCTGGGAGTTAACCACCATGTTTTCGAACAGGATCCTCGCATCAGCCAGAGTTTTATTCATCAAGGCACCACCACTACCGGCATCGATCATGCACCGGTCCATCCCCGTCAGACCCTCATAGTAGTATTGGATCAGAAATTGTTCGGGGATCTGATGGGTTGGACAACTCGCCACTAGTTTATTGAATCTCTCCCAGTACTCATGGAGAGACTCATCTTGAAGTTGGCGAATGCCACTGATGTCTTTCCTTATGGCGGCTGCCCTTGAGGCTAGAAAGAACTTTTCCAAGAAGATTCTCTTCATGCCAATCCAAGTCGTGACAGCTCCGTCTGGCAGATTCAAGAACCATTGCTTCGCTTGACCGTCCAGGGAGAACGGAAAAGCCCGAAGCTTCACGTGTTCTTCGTTGAGTCCTTTTGGCTTGAGAGTTTCACACACCACGTGGAATTCCTTAAGATGTTGGTGTGGATCCTCTTTGGTCAGTCCATGGAACTTAGGAAGCAAATGGAGAATTGCTCCCGTAAGCTCGAACTCAGTGTCCAGCCTTGGGTATGTGATTCCCAAGGGTTGTTGAGTGAGGTCAGGGGCTGCAAGCTCTTTCAAGGTGGGTTGATGGTCTGCCATGATAGAATTCAGACCTGAAACACTTAGCAAATAAATCAGCAGATTCAGGACCCGTGCGCTGGGGCGCTACACAGGCGCTAGGGCGCATGTGTCAGTAGCAGACTCAGCTATTCTTGAAACAACAAGTCGGGGTGAACAAGAGGTAACCCTTATGCAATAGCCCAAAATGACTTAAGCGTTAAGGGATATCTAGTAGGGTGTTACAAAACTCCCCCTAAATTGGAAGAAAATGACTAAACCATTGATAATAAGTATAACTGATAAGTCTATACATGAAATTCACCACGTAGCAGTAATGGTTGAAATTTTCATAATAGGATATAGGATTTTTGTACCAACTGCCTATAAACAAAACTCAAGAATGAGTTTCATAATAGGAAACAATTTTCTTAGGCTACATCACCTTGTTTATTCAATAACTAACATATATAATCTTAAAAGCACATGTCGATACAACAATGAATCAATAGTTATTTGATGGTTATTGTCGCAACTCCCATAAATTTAATTATTTATAAACCAAGTTCCCCTAATATAGCTTAGTGGAAACCAGGGTCGTCTCTCACAAGGAATGGCTAAGAGAGCAATACGCAAGACTAGTTGTATGACGGTTGTCACAATTGGGGGTTTTTTTTTTGTATGTAAGAAAAATAGTTTGGAATAAAATTGGAATAATAAAAACAGTGGTTTATGGGGGGAACATTCATTAGGGTGTTTATCATTGGCTACAAAAGAATGCATGAGTTGATTAATTACGCCGGAGTTAGATCTAACTCCTTTGTTGTGATTCTAATGATTAATTTCCTAGAATGAGATTAATCAGTGAGATCTCACCTTTAGTTTCACTTTCAACAATTTTTAAAGCCAATCACATTAATCTAATTAAAGAGACTAATCAGCCAATTAATTAATCATTACCAAATCCTGATATGTCATGCATCAATTAATCAATTAACACATAAACACATGCCAATGAATTAGCCTAACTCAATCGAGTAAGCCAAGACAAAGGTTTAACACACAATTTAAGATCTCAAATTATATGCCAAGGTTTGATAATGAAAACTTATGCAAGATTAAGAACAAAGCCTCAATTTACCCCAATGATGTTCACACCCTCATAAACCACCAAGAGACTTAGCTACTCATGGAGGAAATAAAAGGGCAGAAAATAAATTGGAATTAAAAGCAAAGATGGAATGAAGAAAGTAAATAACTTGAACAATAAAGAGGGAAAGTAAAGAGAAATAAATGCAAATGGAAAGATGGAAAAACGAATAACTGAATTAATTAAAGAGTAACTTACAAAACCCAAATGGCTAGACGAATAACGTTGGAAATACAATGAAGAAGCTAGAGCTAGACTAGGAAAGAAGATGGAATCCTAATGAAGAAAAATAACTCTAACTAAAAGCCTAGGGTTGAAAGTAAGTAAAGAAAAGATATGAAAGTAGTAGGTATGTAGAGGTGTGTTGTTTCTGATGCATTAGCCTTCTTTAAATAGAGTGAGCAGCCTCCAAACCCTAGCTAATTGGGCCCCCAGCTCGGCCTTGCAGATAGGTCTCTGCTGTAACAGAATTGCGGCGCGGCGGTGGGGCGCGTATAGCTCGCTAGGGCGCCAGTGCTGTGCACGTGATGGATTTAAGTGGGTTTCGCGCGCTGGAGCGCTTGATGCTGGTTTTGAATTCCACTGCTCCGCTTCTTGCTCAGCTCCTGATGTCTACTGCTCCAATAATTCCTATGACCTGCACCAAAAATACGAAATATCCAAGATCAAGTGCAAAAGTCATCCTTGAATTGCAAAAACATCATAAAACTTGTTACTTTAGCCTTTATTTCCATTAAGCCCAAATTAATTCCAAACTGTATTAAATATAATAAAAGGCTAAAATAGAGCAAAGAATTGCATACAATCATCCAAATTAAGGGCATAAAATATTGGCAAAAACCACGTTATCATTAGAAAAGATAAAAATACCAACCACTACGATGAATGAAATTTTAAAATTCTAAACCAAAATTCGAGAATGTTATTTAGATCTACATTTTAAAACAAATCTCCCAAAAGAAGAAATTCTAGAAGAAGTGTATTCAAAAAATCCTTTGGACGTTAAAAATACTAACAAAGAGTTGGTAGGTATAAGATTAAAAGACCCTAATAAGGAGGTCAATGTACCAAATAGGATGCCATATTCATTAAGAGACGGAGAAGCATTCTCAAGAGAATGTAGAGAACTTCTAGAAAAAGGAATAATAAGACTAAGTAAGAGTCTTTATGCTGCACTAGCATTTTATGTTGAAAATCATAATATAATGAAATTAAGCAAGGAAAATGAAGAAAGGTAATCAACTACAAAAAGATGAACGAAACAACAGTAGGAGACGCCCATAAGCTTTCTAGAAAGGATTCTATTCCTGAAAGAATTAAAGGAGCACCATGGTTCTCGTTTATTGATGCAAAACCAGGTTATTGGCAACTACGCCTAGATGAAGAGACAAAGAAGTTAACAACTTTCACATGTCCGTCAAAAGAATCCACGAGAGTCCTCCTGTATGAATGAAATGTTTTACCATTTGGGTTAAAACAAGCACCAGGAATCTATCAAAGATTCATGGAAGAAAATCGTAAAGATTTAAATGATTTTGTCTTAGTTTATATTGATGATATATTAGTATTTACTAAACAAGATAAAAAGGACACCTTAAAAAATTATTAATAGTCTTTAAAAAGATGCAAAGTGTAACACCCTGATTTTCATTAAGTCATAATAGAGGGAAATTAAGGGTAATTGACCTTGGTTAGAATTTAATTAAGTTTGGGTGGATAAGTTTCTTCTAGTAAACCATTATGTGTTTTGTGATCTAAGTGTATGTATAAGTGTTATACGATCTATGTGTGTTTATTACATGTTATGTGGCTTAAGTGTATGGACATGTGTATTCATTGTATGTTATGTGAATTATGTGTTTATGTGTATGTTTTTTATGATGGTTGAGGTTAGGGGTGATATGTAGAGGTTATAGCACGAGTCAGGACGTTTTAGACGTGTTTTGGGGCTATTTTACAGCCCAGTAATCGATTATAGAAGGTTGATAATCGATTACACTGCACAGACTTTCGAATCTGTGCATTTTGACAGGCTGTAATCGATTACAGATTCGTGGTAATCGATTACAGACTGCGCAGTAAGGGTTTTTAGTGCGTTTTAAGTTACGTATGGGCCCCACGATGACTCTAAAACCATATATTGTAAGACCCCAAAATCCTAATCATGCTTTAATCGGAGGGATTTAGTGAAAATCGCCTCGATCAAGGCATAATTGGGATATACGTGTATTAGGATGTATGTTTGACATGTATGATTGACTAAGTATGTGTTATGTGTATTATGTGGAAAAAATGTGCATTAGAAATGGTAAGTACATCGCATAAGGTTGAGAAGTTAGTATAATACAAAATTGAATCAATAATGATGATTTAGGTAGGGAATTTAAGAAATAAATGGTAATTTTAGTAAGAGTATGTTTGCACAAGTGTATAAGTACTAGTAGGAATTGTTGGTAAAGGTTTGGATGATTAGATGCATTTAGGAATTTTTGGAGTATGATGCTTGCTGCTACTGTCATGTAGCAGTACTCATCGCTAGCGACCAGCTTAGCTCGCTAGCGGATGAGTCGGTAGAGATCCCTCGCTAGCGACAATAAAAAGGCGCTAGTGGGTAATGCGGTGAGAACGGTCGCTAGCGACCGCGAAACACACGCTAGCGACCAGCTCGATGACAGAACAACATTTCTGCAAAATTTTGCATTTTTCTCAAGCCCCTCATTTTTTTATTATTTTTCCTTACTCCCTTCGTCACTAAACACTTCCTTCACCTAAAGGTAAGCTCCCTATCATCAGAAACACAATCTTAAACTCCCAAAACACTTCCAACCACAACCCCAAACCTCCATAACCTTCAAACCACACAAACCTCATCACCACTCCACTCAAAACTCAACTCACTCATAAACTAACCCCATATTTGAGTTTCTCATCTCATTTCCTTTATTCTGAACCGAACATAACTCATCAGAGGTCATAGGAGTGTCATCATCATCATCAAAAGCTAGATAGATTGTTAAGCAAGTAGCTCAAGGAAGAACAAGGTGATTCTTGGTGTTAGAGGGTTAAACTACAAGAGGTAGGGGTTTAGATTTATGTTATAATGCATATTTGTGTGTTTTCATGCATAAGGATCAGTTAGAAATCATTATATGCTCGAGTATGAAGGCTGTTCTGAAACTGGTTTGGATGTAGAGTCGGGACACGCGCTAGCGGCCAAATCATAGTCGCTAGCGAATGATCACGCGCTAGCGACCATACATTAGGCGCTAGCGAGTGGTCGTGCGTTATTGGACGCTAGCGGCCACAGAGGACGCGCTAGCGGCCATTTCGCAGAATTCTGCAGAATTGTTTTAAAAATGCTGAATTTTATGATTTTGCATTTTAATGATTTCTAACCCTTTTCTGAGGATCTAAACTACTATAACAAGTTTATTATATATGTTTAACACAGATAATGGTGATTATGAAAAGAATCAAGCAAATTAAAAAGAAAATGACATGTAGATGCAATTATGTGCAAAATGATATGTTTTCAAGGGAGTTATGAAATAAGCATGTTGTGAATGATTTATATTTAAATTCCAGAATAAGATATTCAGTTGTGTATGTGCTTACATGTTGTAATGCTATGACAAGTCAAATTATGATAATTTGAATATGAAAGGAAGACAATAGTAGATCAAGTAAGCAATTGTAACCTTCGGTCACTAGTGTCGTCAGTAAGGGATGATTGGCAAACCTCAGTCACTGACACCACTGGTAAGGGAAGGTGAGAAACCCCTCTTTCCCCGTGTGTCTAGTAAAAACTAGAGAGATATGAGCTCATAGTCTTGAGATTTGGTGATGTGGAGGTAGACAGAGATAAAAGGGTAGTGCCAATTCAAATAAAGGTATAATATGCACCTATCAAGGATGAGTCTATGTATATGCATTAGTCAGAAATTAAATATGTAGTGGTACTTTCAGATTTATATATAATGCATACATATTAATCAAGACGCATATAGGTAAGACACTCCGGATCTAAATTGATTTATGAAAACTCCAATAAAGTAGATCTTGCATACTACATTATTTCTATATTAAACCGGAGTGATCCCCCTACTGAGTCCGTGGAGCTCACCCTATTCCACCACTTTTGTTTTAGATACAGACAGGGGTGCCGGTACTTCTACAGGTTGAGCGTTTTGGAGCTTACGTGAAGATTAAGTTTTAAAGCTCTGGAGCTTAGGACTATTAGTATTATTTTTGTTACATCTTGTATTTGTACTTTATGATCTATGTCACTTTTTGAGAACCTTTAAGGAAATTGTAAGTGGCTGTACAAGCTTATGATTTTCTTAAAAGTTCACCACTATATACTTATATTATCTATGATAATTATGACATTACATGTATCTCAGATATTGTAATACTTTACTATGTACATGTGGGCCACCGTTGTGTAATCTGATGTTATGTATTTGTAATGAGTAGTTTGAGTAGTTTTTCTCAGAATGATATATTTATTCATATCAGTTATACCGCACAAGCCAAGTTTTTAAACTTCCGTTTCTTTTGAAAAATAAACCGGCCCTATTTTTCGCATATTATTACTTTACTCAAATTTAATCTCTGAAACAAGATGTTAATTTCCGATAATTAACTCAATATGACTTAAGTATAAAGAGGTAATTATTAGGGTGATATATATACCCAAGCCACCATGTGAGAAACCCTAATCCTCACTTCAGAAACACTCCAAACACTCTCTCTAATCCTTGTGCCTCCATTGTTCTTCGTCTCTCTCAAGAACTCAAAGCCATAACCATTCCAAACCACGAAACTCACATCAAACCTTACCCGTTCACGAAACCGATCACATATTTGTAATCCTCACACAAAGATACACCTTTCTACCGATTGCAAATCATCAATAGGATTCATATTCATCACTACACCGTCTGAGGGTCTAGAGAGAGAAAGTTAGAACGAGGGTTTAACCGGGATAGGATCGTCTCTACGTTTTTATTTGAATTTCTTCAAGAGGTAGGGGTTCTAGGCATTCTTTATTCTCTGTAATTTCATGCATGGTGATGCGTTTTGGATGAGATTATGGTTGTTGTTCGTTTTCCCATTAGGGTTCATAAAAGGGTAATGTTTTACCGATTGATTTTCAAAGAGAAAGAGTTTTTACCGATTGAAAAGTGTTTAGAAAATATTTTACTGATTGATTTATGATTATCTATGTTTTCTATTGATTGGGGTGTTTCTAGATTAAAGTTTTAGCCATTGGCTCTTGAAAACCGTGTTTTAGAAACCCTGAAATCTGATTTCTCGTGTTCGTAATCGATTACACAAGTTCGTAATCGATTACGAGCTGAGAATTTCCAATCGCGAGAAAACATAGTTCTCTGTTAATCGATTACAGAGGGGTGATAATCAATTACAGTAATCGATTACAGACCCGTGGTAATCGATTACAGCACTGCAGATTTTACGAAAATTAACTGTTTTGACCCTTTATGTGTAACACCCCGACTTTTATTAAGTCCTAATTAAGTGAGATTAAGGGTAATTGACCTTGGTTAGGATTTAATTCGGTTTGGGTGGATAAGTTTCTTCTAGTCAAACCCTTATGTGTGATGTGATCTAAGTATGTATATATGTGTTCATTCTATGCTATGTGAATTACGTGATCTAAGTATATATAAGTTTACTTCTTAAAACTTTCTTTTCTTAGAAAGATGTTTTACTCAGAAAGTGATTTTGAGAGTTTGCAGCGGAATGAGCTTTCTGAGAAAGTTAATGTTCTGAGAACTTTATCTTTCTAAGAGAGTTTCTTTCTAAGAGGTTTAAGAAAAGATTTTGAGTTTGATGTTTCTTAACCGTTTTCTGATTTTAATTTAAGCAATTTTAACAATTGAGTTAAAGTTAAGATCGTATTTGAAGTTTTCTTGATAATAAATGTAAAAGAGAGTTTAAGAGAGAAAAGCTTAACACAAGAGAATTTTTATACTGGTTCGGTTTTAACTAACCTACTCCAGTCCTCAACCTCCAGTTGAGAGTTCCTTTGGATATTTTTCTTAAAGTGCCTTCCCAGACAACACTGCCTTTGACACGTAAAGGACTTCCACCACTTCAAAACCCAAAGTGGATTTTCCTTGCCTCTACACGAGGACTTCCTTGCCTTAAACAATTAAGGACTTTCACTTGCCTCGACTCGGGGACTTAATTTGCCTTAAACACGTAAGGACTTTCACTTGCCTTAAAACAACTAAGGACTTAAACTACCTTCAAACAGCGAAGGACTTTTAGAGTTTTTCGAATGAAGTTTGATTTCGAAAACTGCTACTAAGATTAAGATACAGACTTAATTTTCTCTTAGTAGACTTCTAGATTTAACTTACAAATGTAAGAATTTACTCCAATACAAAGCTAGAAGATTTTTCGCAAAGTTTGAAGAACAACTTAAGCTAAGTTGTCTTTCTGAGAAAGTTATTTGTTTTCGCAAATGATTTCAATTCAGCAGAGTATTTGCACAGTTAATTAATAATTTTGAGCGCAAGAATTTCGTCACAATGCTCTGCAATTGAACTCATATATATGGGCGTTAAAGAGCCGCGAAAATAGAAGCTGTCACTTTGCTGATGTGGCTGTGTCTTTCTCAGAACGGCTCTCTGCTACAGTCAACGCGAATTAAGGAACTTTTCAGAGCTGCACAGTGCGCGTGTTCCCACGTTCTTGGCTTGTTGTAACGAGCATTCTGAGGATGAATGCGAATCCATTGAGTCTTGACACTAGGTTGCTTCTTAGTCCAACTTTCTGAGTGCTGTACGGACTTTTGAGGCAAACCTTTTGAGGGAAGACCTTTCTGAGGATCACCAGTCGCAAGGTCTTTTGAGACCTTTCTGAGGCGACAGTGTTCTTTCCTCAGAAACACACTTTCACCTTCTGCGTTTCTTAGACACCCTCTCTGATATCTTTAACGTTTTGATTTCATCATTTAGCCCTTGAGGTTACTCGTTGTTTGTCTTGATCTTACTCATGGAATTGCATAATTTTAAGCTTTTGAGACACTTGAGCACACATGTTAGTAGAACTTTAAGTAAAATTTTTATACTTATGGCTTACTTTGTTATCATTAAAACCTTTATATCTCTAAGAGAATTATTAAATTCTCTTAGAAGGGTTCCGGAGCTTACAATCTCCCCCTTTTTGATGATAACAACTTAAGTCTTAAGATAATAGTTTTGCTTAAGTTCTTTTTGTGTTTCTGAGTAAGTTTGTTACTTTTTCAGAATGCACTTTTGCTTTCTTAGAGATTAACATTGCTTTCTGAGAGAAGGCATTGTTATCTTTCTTAGAAGGCTTTGATAATCCACAATTAAGATATACAACATATGAACACTGATTAGATTATCAAGTATATAGCATGTATTTCTTGATGAATATGATATGAATTGTAGAAATACCAGGCTAATAAAACACGAGATACCAAAAACAAGAATGATATTTCATTGAATTTTAAATGATGTTTACAAAAATTTTTGGCTCCCCCTAAATTTGTTACTCCCCCTAAGTCCTAGGCTTAGTATTTACATAGCCAAAGTAAAAATATTATCTTTGTCTACTCCCCCTTTGTTACATCAAATAGGGTGGCTAATATAAACGCCATCACAGACTTAGAACTACTGCTTCCTAGCCATATAGCGAAGGAGCTTGCACATCTCCATCAGAATATCAGCTTGACCCACATTTGGAGGGCATTCTGGAGGTATCTCATATGAGGAGGTAGAAGGCTGTTGCGAAGTAGAGGGTTGTGTCGGAGGAGGACGAGAGACTTCAACCTCAAGTACAACATCCACGAGATCCCTCTTTTGATATGCAGGAATATGATCATCTTCTTCCACAACTTCTTCTTCAATAGCAACGACTTCAGTTGAAGGGTTCATCTGAGTATCCTCAGAAGCTTGAACCAACTCCAAGTTGGAGGCTTGTGCAGCTGATGGTTGAACCATTGTTCCAGAGGTCTGAGCATCTTTTCGAATGTGGAGATTGAAGGTGGAGATTTGTTGATGAATTTCTGCAATCACCCTTGTCTTCTCAGACCGACCTAGTAAAGGTCGAAAATGCACAAATGGTGGAGTCATTACCATCCTTCCCAACTGAAAGCCGGAGCCAATCATAGAGTCTGTTAGAGAGAATGTTGGACCAGGTTGATCATATAGGGGAGGAGCCATCTCAGTCACATCAAAGTGATGACCCAGGAGTCCCTTCTGAGAGGCTTTCTCAGACCGAGTCCTTCCTAGGGAACTTGTGGTAGCAAACGTCTCTGAGACATGAGTAGCGTTAGTTGCTACCTCTGAGCTGAGCCCAGTGCTGGTAGTTATTGGCACTTCAACATGGGTAGAGACATGGGCTTCCTCATGTTCTTTAGGGGTCTCAGAAGAGACGTGACCAACAACAGAAGTTCGTTCCTTCTGAGATGAGGAGGGTGGAGTTTGTGGTTGTTGTTGTTGTTGTTGTTCTCCTTCACAGGTTTTCTCAATCTCCTTCTGAAGGTGATGGATTTGTAGCGTTAGCTTCTTGGGTCGCAGAGGGTTGATCAATTACCTTCTGGACATCCAACATCTTCTGAGCCAAAGACTCAGCATCTGCACCAGTAGCTTCCTTCTCTTCTTCAGCAGCAGCGACAGCAGTAGTAGCAAGTTCAGATGCTACTGGAACAAGTTCTTTTCCCGTCTCCTTAGGCGGGCTCTGTTTCTGAGCGGTTTTAAGACCCACTCCTTTGTGTGTTTTCCCCTAATAATACAAGGAATGAAGGAGTTTAGTTTTAAAATTAGTGGGCATAAAACGAGAAACAGGTTTTTGAAGATAGATAGATGAAGATGAAGATTTAAGAAAAGAAGGTGGAGTTTTAGAGTATGCTTTTACCAATCGACCGCGCTTCCTTTTGCTTTCGATTGGGACGTCTGGAACTTTGAGGGTAGGGGAGGCTTTCCTCTTTCTGACGAAAGGCTGATCAGATGTGGTCTCCTCAGAATCTGAGCCACCTCAGACTCCTTCTTAGGTTCCTCAGAAGCCATGCTCCTTGTAACCCTTGTAGGAGAAGGGTGGATGGTCTTATTCTTCTTTCTTCCTTTAGAAGGGTCAGCTTCCTTGCTCTTTCCTTTATCGGCCTTGGAAGGCCTTTTGGAGCTGGCAGCAGCCTTAGAAGGCTTTGCTTCCTCCTTCTTCTTAGGTGCCCTGATTCTGGTACCTTCTTCTTCTTGATATTGTTGAAGGTGACCATTGTGAACTTGCTGTTGTTGAAGACGTATTCATAGTCTTCAAGAGGGAAGGAAAGATGATTAAAGATTTTCGTCAGAATGTAACACCCTACTAGATAGCCCTTAACGCTTAAGTCATTTTAGGCCATTTCATAAGGGTTTCCTCTTGTTATCATGTTTTATCTTTATATTTAAAATATAATACGCGGAAAATAGGCGGGAGTAAATTTTCGAAAATCATTTGCGGTATAGAAAATAAGGGCCTTGCGCATAAATACAACGATAATAATAAGCGATACAAACATCTACTAAAATACTTCATCATATAATAACTCCCATCAAGTAACAAACATGAAGTAAATACTAGGTCTCACCCCATAAGCCAAAAACTGTGACCTATGAGATTCCACCATAAATATGAGTAAATAAATAGCTGCCGGCTAACAAAGGTCCGGACTCAGAAAAAATAATAAATAAATAAACGTAGCGGAAGCATAAAAGTCATAACATCTGATAAGGAAATAAAACATGTCTCTGATATCTAAGGAACTACATTATAAACTAAGTCTGCACGGGCTCCTCGTGTGCTCCGACATCCTGCTCTGTCTGCTCCTCTAAAAGGTGGGAAAAACATAGGGTGAGCACTGGGAAGTGACTCAGTAGAGGAAGCCGCCCCGGGTTTAATTATAAAATAAGTGAAGCATGAATGCGTTTAATTCGGATATAAGTTGAAAATCAATCTTTCCCCGGAACGTCTTACCTAAGTGCATCTTGTCCATTTTATTAATTCGTATAACATATCATAATTAAAGGTCCATGTGTAGTGTACTATGTGCTTCTATCACAATCAGGGAAAATATAACATAACAGAACATTTATCAGAACTTTCTTTCAGAGCATCTTATCATTAACTTTTACTTTAAATCTGTCAGACATGGCAAAGCCTCCCTCCCATCCTTACTCCTACAATCCGGCCCCTAGGTATGAGCTCATCCTAAAACATACGGGGAAGAGGGGGTACAGTTCACCTTCCTCAAGTGAAGGAGTTGCAGCCGAGGATGCCACCCCTCCCTACAACACTCATCACAAGCTGAAGGCTACAGGGTATTTTAATCTTTCAGAGTTTCAGAGATCTTTCAGAACGTCTTTTAATTATCAGAAATCTTTCAGAGTTAACAGAGATCTTTAAGAGCACCAGAATATCTTTCAGAACATCTTTTAACTTTTACCGAGTGACTGAGTTAATTCATTCAGATCATTTCATCATAATATATATCATATACTCACATAAACAATTTAACGCATCATAAAAGCAATACATATACTCAATATAACATATATATCTCATACAATAATTATATATACATCATAGCAATTAAACATACATATAAACGTACTTTATAGCTCATATAATCATATATAAATCATGCATAAATCATATATAACATTTATACAAGTCGTAGAACACATTAGGGTACATAAAAGGGTAAAAACATGTCAATTTATACTCTTTAACATCATGGAATAAACATAGCACATTCACTTACATACTCTGACATCATGGAGAATAAATAAATACAACTCTTTATCAAATAAACATGATATACAACTACTTATAAATATTATTCTCAATGCTTCTATACCTTTCATGTCATATGATCTTGTTTATTTTATTATTATTTCATACTTATACTTTATTCTAGTTTTACTTGTACTTTATACTCTACCCTTAAGTATCTTGTAAACTCTTATATTTTATTCATCACCAATCTTGTCTTCTATACTATTATTGTTACTATTACTATTATCATTATATATCATATATTATACATGTTGTTGTTCTTACTGTATTATTCTTTTATTATTATTATTAGGGTTAATATTTTATTATTATCTCTACCTGTTATCTACCTATTATTAACTAATATACATGCTAATAGGTATAAGTTTATGTAATAATAATATGTAATAGTAATATACCTATACAAATAAACTGTCTTTTATATATATATATATATATATATAGAAAACCAAAAAAACCAAGCGCAGCCATGCGCTGATGCGCATACCAAGTGCTCGCAGCCTTACACATATATATATATATATAGAACCACATAATAATAATAATAATAATAATAATAATAATAATAATAATAATAATAATAATAAGCCACGAAAATTCCCAATGGGAAAAACGACCATCACATTAATCTCATAAAATCATCATCAATATGCATGTAATTAGAATGTCTAACCCCTACCTCTTGAAGACAAAATGCTAGAATGCAAAGAGAAACCCCTTTTTTCCCGACGTTGCTCTCGTTGGAAACCTCTCTCTAGCCCCACGAACGGTCCGGTGACGCCGGAGACTCTTAACGGAGAAACAGAATCAGTAGAAAGCTCCGGCTTGATGGGAGGATTAAGAATATGAATTTATTTTCTGGATTGGGTGAGGTTTGATGGGTGTTTCGTGGTTTGGAGTATCAATGGCTTAGAGAGCTCTTGAGAGAAAGATGGCTATGGCGGCTCAAAAGAAGGAGGAGAGTGTTTTTCTCAATTGGAGAGGGTTACTAGTGTTTATATAGGGAGTGGCTTGGTCAAGAGTCATTGTGGGGCCCACCGCCACTTAAAATACTAAAACACTCCAAATCCCCCCAAATAATACTATAATGCTTATATAATTTTTCTAATATTTAAATATAAATTAAAATACACACATAGGCACATAAAATAAAATAAAATAAAATAAAATAAATAATAATATATAACAGTAACATTATCTAATAACATCATGTAACTCATATAAATATTTTATATCATCATTCCTAACCTCATGCATCATCTAAATATCAATTAAAACTCATATATGCATCCAACATACTCTTCCACACACAATGAACACTCACATAAATACAGATAATTATCATGACATATAATTTACACACGTAATTCACATAGCATAGAATGAACACATATATACACACTTAAATCACGTCACACATAAGGGTTTGACTAGAAGAAACTTGTCCACCCAAACCGAATTAAATCCTAATCAAGGTCAATTACCCTTAATCTCACTTAATTAGGACTTAATAAAAGTCGGGGTGTTACACAAAAGGCTTCCATATGGTAGACTTGTAAGAGCCCTCTTGGGATGCGCCTGATGCATCATGTAGTTGATCATCATCCTGCCGAAATCCACCTTATCTTTCTTCAGCAGATGATACAACAAGCAGGCATCCATCGTGGTGACGTTTCCCATATCACCAAGTCGTGGGAGAAGTGTGTGTTGCAAGATTGAGAAGACAATTCGTGCTTCTTGAGTGAGATGAGGTACCTTTACTGCTTTTAGGGGTAGATCACAGCTTCCAGTGAGTAGATTCACCACTTCTTCCTCAGAATCGCTAACTTCTTTGACCCAATCAGGGTCATCAGCTATGACAGCTCCACCATTCAAGGTCATGAAGACCTGGTTGATGTCAGCAGAGGAGAAGCGAATTTTGTGTTCAACTACCAAACTTTTTACTCCTTTATTGCTAGATCTTTCTATCTGAGAATAGAAGGCTCTAACCAAATTTGGGTAGCACACATCTCCTGAGCACATCATCGCAGGCCACCCAGGTTGGCTAAGAAAAGTTAGTTGAAGCTCGTCCACCTGGTTGTAGACGTTCAAGGGAAGAACCCTGCCCATGGCCAGGTTGCGAGGAAGGTAGGTTTTCTTAAAGAGAGATTGCATCTCTTCTTCCTCATATAGGATATCTTCAGTAACTTCTTTCAGTTTGTTCCTCAGCATTCCTTTGATTTCTCCGGTGGTGGCCATTTTTGAGAGAAAGAAAATATTAAGTTTTGAGAAAAGGGTGAGAGAGAGAGGAGAGATGAGAACAGAGATGATAGAGAGAAGGAAGAAGGCGAGAAGATAGAGAATCGAGGAGATAAAAAGACAGCGTTTTGGTAGGGTTTGGAAAGCAAAGTTCTCAAATGGAGCAGTGCTTTGCGTATTTATAGAACTGGCTAGAAACTAGTTGTTTCTAACACATACCCAAAAGTTATCGTTGGTAATTAATTCTCGAAAGACATCCTTCTGAGAGAGGTGATCCTTCTGAGAAATGCACCTTCTGAGAGAGGTGATCCTTCTGAGAAATGCACCTTCTGAGAAAAATTTTCAGAAGGCTTCCTTTCTGAGAGAAAGGTCTTCTGAGAGCAAATTTTCTCAGAAAGAGTTTTTCACTTAAGTTTGCTCAGAAGCTTAGTTCTAATTTTGATATCTCAGATTCTAGACCTAGGACTAAGGGGAGTTTCTAAGAAAATAATTTTTCAAAGTAAAGTACTTAGAAACGTCTTAGGCTCAGAAGCCCTTTCAGAACATTAAAACGATCCTCGGGTAAGGGTTTTGTGAATATATCTGAGATTTGATCCTCAGTATTCACAAATTTTATTTCAAGATCACCATTTTGCACGTGATCCCAAATAAAATGATGTTTAATATCAATGTGCTTAGATCGTGAATGTTGAATAGGATTCTTTGCTAAGTTAATTGCGCTAGTATTATCACAGTAGATGGGAATTTTTTCATACCTTAGCTGATAATGACGCAATTGATTCCTAATCCATAGTATCTGAGTGCAGCAATTTGCTGCAGACACATACTCAGCTTCTGCAGTTGATAATGCAATTGTATTATGCTTTTTGCATGACCAAGTGATGAGGCATTTTCCGAAGAAACAGCAACATCCACTTGTGTTTTCCGATCGATTCTGTCTCCAGCGTAATCAGCATCACAATATCCTACAACATCAGAAGAGAAACCTTTCTGGTACCAAAACCAAGATTAGTAGTTCCGATTAGATAACGTAGATTTCTTTCAACAGCAGTCAAATGTGATTGCTTAGGTTTGGATTGAAATCTAGCGCAGATACCAACACTTAGTTGGATATCAGGTCTAGAGGCAGTGAGATAGAGAAGAGAGCCAATCATGCCACGATAGTTGCTTTCTGAGACTTTCTCACCATCTTCATCCAAGTCAATTACTTGAGAAGGATGCATGGGAGTGCTCATAGGCTTGGCTTTATCCATCAGAAACTTCCTTAGAAGCTCTTTGGTGTACTTCTCTTGATGTATAAAAGTCCCCTCCGACTCTTGCTTGATTTGCAATCCTAGGAAGAATTTTAACTCTCCCATCATGCTCATCTCAAATCATCTCAAATTCTCCTTGCATAAGCTTGGAGAATTCTTTGCATAGGCGTTCGTTGGTTGCACCAAAAATAATGTCATCGACGTAGATTTGAACAATCAAGAAGCCAGAGTCTTCTGAGAGACTGAACAGAGTGGTGTCAACTTTCCCTCTAGAGAATTCGTTTTTAAGCAAGAACGAGCTCAATCTATCATACCAAGCTCTAGGAGCTTGTTTTAGACCGTAAAGAGCCTTTGTAAGCTTAAACACGTGTTCTGGGAGTGCATCATTCACAAAACCAGTGGGTTGTTTAACGTAAACTTCCTCAGAAAGGTACCCATTCAAGAAGGCGGATTTTACATCCATTTGATAAAGTTTGAAACCTTTGTGTGCAGCAAAAGCTAGCAACATCCTAATGGCTTCCAATCTTGCGACTGGAGCAAAGGTTTCATCGTAATCAATCCCTTCTTGTTGGTTGTACCCTTAAGCAACCAATCTGGCTTTATTTCTCACGACTTGACCATTTTCATCAAATTTGTTTCGAAACACCCATTTAGTCCCAATGACACTTTTGCCTTTGGGCTTCTGACTAAGTTCCCAAACTTGATTTCTCTCGAACTGGTCTAGTTCTTCCTCCATGGCATTTACCCAGCTAGGATCATCCAACGCCTCCTTTATGGGATTCTGGTTCAAGTTCAGAAACCATAGTAATATTTGTGTAGTTCTTTCTGGTTCTCACACCTTGATCAGGATTCCCAAGAACTTCATTCTGAGAGACGTGTTTCAAGTCTCTTGAACCTTTTTGTCCCTTAGGGATAAAATTCTGAGAAAATGCCGCAGAAGGTTCTCCTTCTGAATCATCAGAAGCTTGTCTTTATGAGAATCTAGATTCCATTTGAAATGGAGAGGTAGATCCATCAGGTTCTGGAGCTTCAATGATGTCTTTACATTTCTCTCTAGATGGAGATGAGTTTTCCATTGGTTGAAAATCACTCTCATTATCTATAAGAATTTTTTTTGGTTTTCTCAGAAGAGATGTTGAGTTTTTCAAACTCTTCTTCTAAGTTAACACCTTTCTGAGACAAATCGTTACTGAGTTCTTTGAACTTAATATGGATTGTCTCTTCAACACATTTTCTCCTCTTGTTGTAAACTCTATAAGCCTTAGAGACATGGGAGTATCCTAGGAAAATTCCATCATCGGATTTGGGATCAAACTTAGCTAGTTTGTCCTTTGTGTTGAGTATGAAGCATAAAGAACCAAAAACATGAAAATATGATATGTTGGGTATTTTGTTCTTCCATAACTCGTAAGGTGTCTTCTTCAGAATTGGTCTTAAAACGACCCGATTCTGAATATAGCATGAGGTATTTACAACCTCAGCCCAGAAACCTTTGGAAAGTCCACTTTCTAAGAGCATTGTTCTAGCCATCTCTTGAAGGCTTCGATTCTTTCTCTCAGCCACTCCATTTTGCTGGGGAGTTCTGGGAGAAGAGAATTCATGAGCAATGCCCAGATTTTCACAAAACTTCTCGAAAGCATGATTCTCGAATTCACCTCCATGATCGGAGCGTATGGTATGAATATGAGAATCCATTTCAGTAGAAACTCTTTTCGCAAATGCTTTGAATTTTTCAAATGTTTCTTCCTTAGAGGCTAGGAAGTATACCCAAGTGAATCTGGAATATGAAAGTGTATGTGTGCACGAGAAGGGGGGGTTGAATCGTGCAAGTTTTAAAAATTACTTCTTAAAACTTTTACTTAGAAAGTTGTTTTTACTCAGAAGGTAGAATTAAGAGTTTGTAGCGGAAATTGCTTTCTGAGAAGATTAAGTTTCTGAGAACTTAGTCTTTCTGAGAAAGTTCCTTTCTGAGCAATTTTAAGAAAATGACTTTACGCTAGAATTTCTTAAACGCTTTCTGATTTTAATCAATAAAGTTTTCACGAGACTTCTTAATTAAAATCGTGGCAAAGTTTTCCTCAAAGATTTATGCAAGTAAAGAGTAAGGGAGAAAAGCTTAACACAAAGAATTTTATACTGGTTCGGTTATAACCAACCTACTCCAGTCCTCAACCTTCAGTTGAGAGTTCTTGGATATTCTTCTTAAAGTGCCTTCCCAGACAACACTGCCTTTACCAAGTAAAGGACTTCCACCACTTCACAACCCGAAGTGGATTTCCTTGCCTCACACTAGAGGACTTCCTTGCCTCCAACACTAGAGGACTTCTTTGCCTTAATCACTTAAGGACTTCCTTGCCTCACACTAAGGACTTCTTTGCCTTAAACACTTAAGGACTTAAACTTTGCCTCAAAACACTTCGAGGACTTAAACTGCCTTCAAACAGCGAAGGACTTAGCGTTTTTCGGAAAGTTGTTTTTGCTTTGAAAACCAACTACTAAGATTAAGTTACAAACTTAATTTGACCCTTAGTAGACTTCTAGATTTAACTTACAATTGTAAGAATTTACACCAATACAGAACTAGAAGATTTTCGCAAAGTTGAAAGAACAATTCCGTAAAATTGTCTTTCTGAGAAAGTTCTAAGTTTTCGCAGATGATTTTCAATTCAGCAGAGTTTTTGCACGTTTAATCAAGAGTTTTTAGCGCAAGAATTTCGTCACAATGCTCTGGAATTGAACTCATATATATAGGCATTAAAGAGCCGCGAAATTTAGAAGCTTTCACTTTGCTTATGTGGTTGTGCCCTTTTCAGAACGGCTCCCTGCTACAGTCAGCGCGAAATGAGGAACTTTTCAGAACTGCACAGTGCGCGTGTTCCCACTTCCTTGGCTAGTTGTAGCGAGCTTTCTGAGGCTGCTTGCGCTCCCTTGAGTCCAGACACTTGGTTGCTTCTGAGTCCAACTTTCTGAGAGTTGTACGGACTTCTAAGGCGAATCTTCTGAGGGAAGACCTTTCTGAGAACTACTAGTCGCAAGGTCTTCTGAGACCTTTCTGAGGCGACAGTGTTCTTTCCTCAGAAACATGTTTTCACCTTCTGCGCTTCTGAGACATCCTTTCTGATATCTTTGGCGCTATGATTTTATCAATTGATCTCGAGGCTACTTGATGTTTTGTCTTGGTCTTTACTCATGGTATTGCAATAATTTAAAGCTTTCTGAGACACTTAGCGCACATATTAGCAAAACCTTAAGTAAAATTTTTATACTTATGGCTTACCTTGTTATCATTAAAACTTTCATAACTCTAAGAGAATTATGCCTAATTCTTTCAGAAGGGTTCTGGAGCTTACAATCTCCCCCTTTTTGATGATAACAACTTAAGTCTTAAGATAATAATTTTGCTTAAGTTCAGAAGTGTTTCTGAGTGAGTTCACAACTTATTCAGAATGCACTTTTTCTTTCTTAGAACTTAACATTGCTTTCTAAGAGAAGGCTCTGTTATTTTCTTAGAAGGCTTTGATAATCAACAGTTAAGGTATGCAATGTATGATTACTGTTTGAGATTATCAATTACATAGCGTGTATTTCTTGATGAATATACGTATGAAATTCAGAAATACCAGGCTAAGTAAATCAATAGATGCCAAATAATTAAGAATAAGCATAGAATTAAGTAAAAACATGAGATGTCAAAATAATGATTTTTCATTGATGGTTTTGTAGAGATACAAAATATTTTGCTTCCCCTAAGTTGTTGCTCCCCCTAAGTCCTAGCCTAGTGTTTACGTATAGCCATACAAAAATTTTATCATTTATCTACTCCCCCTTTGTTACATCAAAAAGGGTGGCTAAGACATAAACGCCATCATTGACTTAGAACTACTGCCTTCTAGCAATGTAGCGTAGCAACTGGCATATCTCCATGAGAATCTCGCTCTGAGTCGCATGCGGAGCGCATTCTGGAGGTAGTTCAGAGGAAGTGGAAGGCTGTTGAGAAGATGAGGGCTGAGATGGAGTAGGACGAGAGACTTCAGCCTCAAGTACATCATCGATGATATCCCTCTTTTGATATGCAGGAAGTTCTTCTTCTTGGACAGCTTTGTGTTCAATAGCAGCGAGTTCAATAGAAGGCTGCCTTTGAGTGTCCTCAGAAACTAGAGCAAGGTCTTGATCGGAAGGTTGCCGAGCTGATGGTTGCTCCAGTGCACCAGAAGTCTGAGCATCTTCGGAGAGGTTGAAAGTTGAGATCTGGCTATGTATGGCTTCAATGCACTTCAACTTCTCAGTTCGACCAAAGAAAGGCCGAAATTGCACAGAGGGTGGTGTGACTACCATTCTTCCCAGCTGGAAGCCAGGACTAATCATCGAGTCCGTAATCGAGAAGGTAGGACCCTGTTGATTGAAGGATGGAGGATGAACTTCTGTGAGATCGAGAGGAGGAACCGCTGGTTCCTTCTGAGAGTCCTTCTCAGATAGAGTGCCTTCTAAGGAACTGTGTGCAACAAATGCCTCAACTGCTGCAACTCCGGCAGCCATGGTAGCGTCAGTGCCCACCTCTGAGCTGAGCCCAGTGCTGGTGGTCCCTGGCACTACTTCATGTGTTGAGACATGAGTTTCCTCATGTTCCGAAGGGATCTCAGAAGAGAGGGGACCAACCTCAGAAGTTGGTTCAAGTAAGGCTTCCTCATGCTGTAGTTGTTGTTGTGGCTGCATTTGAGCAGCTTCTGGAGTCTCAAAAGGTTGATCCAGTTCCTTCTGGACATCAAGCATCGTCTGAGCCAATGACTCAGCATTTACAGTAGCAGCCTCAGTTGTGGTTGTCTCAGAAAGTTCCACCATAGAAACCTCAGATGGCTTCTTCTGGGGCTCTTTCTTGGAGCTTCCAGCATCTGGAGTGCGATGCTCAATGCGGAAGCTTGCCGCATCTCCTTCCTCAGAAGAGGAATCAGCAACATTTCCTCCATGCCCCTGAACGTCTTCTCTGGGAGGAGAGACATTCCCAGAGGGGGAGGAGTGATGAGATGCTTCTGCTTCTTCTTCAACAGCAGCAGCAGCAGTAGTGGTGGTAGTGGCAGCAGCAGTAGCAACTGCGACAATTTCTTTACCCGTCGGCTTCGGCGGGCTCTGTTTCTTAGTTGTTTTTATCCCCACTCCTTTGTGAGACTTTCCCTGATAGTTCAAGGAATGCAGGAGTTTAGTTTTAAATTTTGTGGGTTTTAGACCAGAAACAGAATCAGAAACAGGAATTGAAGTAGAGGAAGATTTAAGAAAGGAAGGTGGAGTTTTAGAGTAAGCTTTTACCAAACGACCACGTTTCTTTTTCCCTTCTGGTGGCACGTCTGGGACTTGGAGAGTTGGAGGTGTTTTCCTCTTTCTGGTCATGGGTTGCTCAGACGTTGTTTCTTCTGAGTCTGTAGCAGCCTCAACAACCTCAGGTTCCTTCTGAGGAGTCTTCTGAGCTTCTTCAGAAGCCATACTCCTTGTCACCCTTGTTGGAGAAGGATGAGTCACCTTTTGCTTCTTCTTCTTCTTTTCTGAAGGATCGGAAACCTTTTCCTTTCCTTTTTCAGCCTTAGAGGGCTTGTTGGGACCAACAGCTCCCTTAGAAGGCTTTGCTTCCTCCTTCTTCTTCTTGATGTTGTTGAAAGTGACCATCGTGAATTTGCTGTGATTGAAGACATACTCGTAGTCTTCAAGTGGGAAGGAGAGATGGTTGAGAATTTTGGTCAGAAGGCTTCCGTAAGGTAGACTTGTGAGAGCCCTCTTAGGATGAGCTTGGTGCATCATGTAGTTGAGCATCATCCTTCCAAAGTCTACTCTTTCCTTCTTCAGCAGGTGGTACAGTAGGCATGCATCCATGGTGGTGACGTTCCCCATGTCTCCAATCCGAGGGAGAAGGGTATGCTGGATAACTTAGAAGATGATTCTGGCTTCTTGCGTGAGATGAGGCACCTTCACGCCCTTGAGTGGTAGACTGTTGCTACCAGTTAGAAGTGTTACCACTTCTTCTTCTGAGTCATCTACCTCCTTGACCCATTCTGGGTCGTCGGCGATGACAGCACCACCATTCAAGGTCTTGAAAATTTTGTTGATGTCAGAGGAGGAGAAGCGGATCTTTTGATCAGCAATCGTGCTCTTGACCCCTTTGTTGGTGAACCTTTCGATTTGCGAGTAGAAGGCCCTTACTACATTTGGGTAGCATACATCCTCGGAGCTCATCATGGCTGGCCATCCAGGTTGCTTCAGAAAAGTGAGCTAAAGTTCGTCCACCTGGTTGTAGACATTGAGAGGCAATACCCTTCCCATGGCTAGATTCCGTGGGAGATAGGTCTTGTGAAATAGGGATTGCATTTTCTCATCCTCGTAGAGGATGTCTTCTGAAACCTCATGAAGGTTGTTTCTCATTAATCCCTTAATTTCTCCAGAGGAGGCCATTTTAAAAAAAAGTTTTAAGTTTGGAATGAGATGAGGGGAGATAGAGAAGGACAAGTGAGTAGAGACAGCAGAGAGAGAGAGAAATGGAATATGAAACAGATGAAGACTGGAAAGTGAGGAGAGGATTTGGCAGAGTTTTGGTATGTTTTAAGCGCAAAGTGCTCAACTGGAACAATGCCTTGAGTATTTATAGAACTGGCTTGTAACTAGCCGTTTCTGACGCTTGTCCCAAAAGTTACCGTTGGTAACTTGTTTCTCGGAAGGTACCCTTCTGAGGGAAGTGGTCCTTCTGAGAGATGCTCCTTCTGAGAAATGTTTCAAAAGATCTCCTTTCTGAGGGATGAGTCTTCTGAGAACAAATTTTCTCAAATAGAGTTTTCTGTGTTTATCCTACTTCTAGCTCAGAAGCTTAGTTCTATTTTGTTGTCTCAGAGTCTAAACTAGGACTAAAGGGGGTTTCTAAGAAGAAAAATTCTAATTTCAAAGTACTTAGAAACGTCTTAACTTAAGAAGTCCTTTCAGAACATTGAAACGATCCTCGGGTAAAGGCTTTGTAAATATATCTGAGATTTGATCCTCAGTATTCACAAATTTGAGTTCAATGTCGCCTTTTTGCACATGATCCCGAATAAAATGATGTTTTATATCAATGTGCTTAGATCGAGAATGCTGAATAGGATTCTTACCTAAGTTGATAGCACTTGTATTATCACAAAGGATAGGAATTTTGGTGTACCTTAATTGATAATCAAGTAGCTGATTCTTAATCCAGAGCATCTGAGAACAGCAGTTCGCAGCAGACACGTATTCAGCTTCAGCAGTTGATAGGGCGATCGTATTTTGCTTCTTGCAAGACCAGGTGATCAAGCATTTTCCAAAGAAGCAGCAGCAGCCACTTGTGCTTTTGCGATCGATCCTATCTCCAGCGTAGTCAGCATCACAATATCCTACAACATCAGAAGAACAACCTTTCTCGTACCAAAGACCAAGATTAGTAGTTCCACTTAAATATCGTAAAATTCGTTTAACTGCAGTTAAATGTGATTGCTTAGGCTTAGACTGGAATCTGGCACAGATCCCAACACTAAGTTGAATATCTGGTCTGGAGGCAGTTAAGTAGAGAAGTGAGCCAATCATCCCTCGATAGTTGCTTTCTGAGACTTTCTCACCATCTTCATCCAAGTCAATTACTTGAGAGGGATGCATGGGAGTGCTCATGGGTTTGGCCTTATCCATCAGAAACTTCCTCAGAAGTTCTTTGGTATACTTCTCTTGGTGAATAACTGTCCCTTCTGACTCTTGCTTGATTTGCAATCCTAGGAAGAATTTTAATTCTCCCATCATACTCATCTTGAATTCACCTTGCATAAGCTTGGAGAATTCTTTTCAAAGGCATTCATTGGTTGCGCCAAATGTTATGTCATCAACATAAATCTGGACAATCAAGAAGCCAGAGTCTTCTGAAAGTGTAAAGAGAGTTGTGTCTACTTTCCCTCTTGAGAATCCGTTCTTAAGCAGGAAAAAGCTCAATCTATCGTACCAGGCTCTTGGAGCTTGTTTCAGACCATAGAGAGCTTTTGTAAGCTTAAATACGTGATCCGGGAATGCATCATTCACAAAACCAGGAGGTTGTTTTACATAAACTTCCTCAGAAAGGTATCCATTCAAGAAGGCAGACTTAACATCCATCTGATAGAGTTTGAAACCTTTGTGTGCAGCAAAAGCTAGCAACATTCTGATAGCTTCCAATCTTGCGACTGGAGCAAAAGTTTCATCGTAGTCTATCCCTTCTTGTTGGTTGTACCCTTGAGCAACCAATCTAGCCTTGTTTCTCACGACTTGACCGTTTTCATCAAGTTTGTTTCGAAACACCCATTTAGTCCCAATGACACTTTTGCCTTTGGGCTTCTGAGTTAGTTTCCAAACTTGATTTCTCTCGAATTGGTCAAGTTCATCCTGCATGGCATTTACCCAGCTAGGATCATCTAACGCCTCTTCTATGGAGTCTGGTTCAAGTTCAGAAACCATAGCAAGATTTGTGTAGTTCCTTCTGGTTCTTACGCCACGTTCTGGATTACCCAAGACTTCATTCTGAGAGACGTTCTTCAAGTCTCTTGAGCCTCTAATCCCTTTAGGAGTAGGGTTCTGAGAAGGAGACACAGAAGGTTCTCTTTCTGAGTCATCAGAGGCTTGACCTTCTGAGAATCTAAATTCCATTGCATTTGGAGAAGTAGATTCTCTAGGTTCTGGAGCTTCGATGATGCTACTAGATTTTTCTTTAGATAGAGATGGTTGTTCCATGGGTTGGAAGTCAGTCTCATCATCTATAAGAATTTTCTTTTTGGCTTTCTCAGAAGAGATGTTGAGTTTTTCAAACTCATCTTCTAAGTCTGCATCTTTCTGAGACATGTCCTTACTAAGTTCTTTGAACTTAATATGGATTGTCTCTTCAACACATTTACTCCTTTTGTTATATACTCTGTAAGCTTTAGAGACTGAGGAGTATCCTAGGAAGCATCCATCATCGGACTTAGGATCAAACTTAGAGAGTTTATCCTTTGTGTTGAGAATAAAACAAGAAGAACCAAATACATGGAAATAAGAAATGTTTGGTATTTTATTCTTCCATAGCTCGTAAGGAGTCTTTTTCAGAATTGGTCTCAGAAAGACTCGATTCTGAATGTAGCATGAAGTGTTAACTGCTTCAGCCCAGAAACCTTTTGAAAGTCCGCTTTCTAAGAGCATTGTTCTTGCCATCTCTTGAAGGCTTCGATTCTTTCTCTCAGCTACTCCATTTTGTTGAGGAGTTCTGGGAGATGAGAATTCGTGAGCAATGCCCAGATTTTCACAAAACTTTTCGAAAGCATGATTCTCAAATTCACCACCATGATCTGATCTAATGGCATGAATGTGCGAATCCTTTTCAGTTGAAACTCTTTTCGCAAATGCTTTGAACTTCTCAAAAGTTTCTTCCTTAGAAGCTAGAAAGAAAACCCAAGTGAATCTGGAGTAATCATCCACTATGACAAGACCATAGCGTTTTCCAGAGAGGGAAGCCGTTCTGGTTGGTCCAAAGAGATCCATGTGGAGCAGTTCCAGTGGTTTCTGAGTAGAAATACCCCTTTTACTGGGAAAGGAAGCCTTGGTCTGTTTCCCTCTTTCACAGAAGTCGCAGGTTGCATCCTTCTGATACTTAATGTTGGGAAGGCCCTTTACAAGTCCTTTCTGAGAGAGTTCAGAAAGAAGTCTCATATGGGCATGACCAAGTTTCTTATGCCATAGCCATTTGTCTTCTTGGACAGAGACAAGGCACTCCACGTTTTGATCCTTTAGATCATCCAGATGGATAACATAGATGTTACCAACACGTTTTCCTTCCAGAACAATCTTGTCATTTGTGAGATTAATCACATGACAATACTTGGCTTAATAGATTGTGAGTTAAGCCATCGACCAAAAGTACATCTGAGATTTGATGAGAGGAATCCTTACCAACATCTCCTATTGCAGTGACTCTTCCCTTAGCACCATCACCGAATCGCACTGTTCCGCCTTTCTTGGGCTTGAGACTTCTGAACCAGTGCTTGCTTCCAGTCATGTGCCTCGAGCAGCCACTGTCAAGGTACCACTGCTCATCGTGGTGGTGGAGCAGCGCTTGATGATGTACCTGCAGTCACAAAGTTAACAGATTTAGGTACCCGTTCTTTGTTGGGTCCTTGCTTGTTAGCTTTCTTGGACTTTTGCCTTCTTTTCTTAGAAGGGTCATGGTTTTGAGAGTCAGAGACCTTTTGTTTGCCCTTTTCAGAAGCACTTGCTTTCTGAGAAGTTTTACCCTTCTGAGAGGGGTTAGTCTTCTTAGAAGGCTTTGCTTTCTGAGTTTTCTTTTGAGCCTTCTGAGGCTTAGAGATTTTTCCTTTTTCCAACATAGGACATTCTTCAGAACCATGGCCACTTTTAAAACATGTGATGCACGTGCGAGGTGATTTAGTTAAAGATTGATCAATATCATTTGGTTCGAAGATTTCTTCATAACCAAGTCCACTCTTATCCTTGTAAGGTCTTTGACCACCAAGCAAGAGTGTCATCATTTTTTCACCCTTGACCATCTTAACTAAGTCAGAAGTGAGAAGCTCATTTGTCTTTTGTAATTCTATCAAAGCCAGTTCGGCTTTTTCAACAGTTACAGAAGACATTGTTTCTAAAGCTTGATAGAGGTTGTGACTTTCAAGATATCTATTTTTAAAGTCATATCTTTCAAGCCTTAGGTTCTCTACTTCTTGAATTAGTCTAGCATTTTCAGCTTCTAAGTGTTTAAAAGACTTTCTTAGTTTGCTGAAATTGTTAGCTAATTCGTTTGAGTCTCTCAGAAGCTCTTTATAGAGTTCTGAGATCTCATTGTATGAGTATGAGAGAGGAGGAGAGTTTGGTACCTCTTCTGACTCAGATTCTGTTTCCAGAATATAGTCAGTACCGGCCATGAAGCAGACATTAGCTTCCTCTTCACTTGCTGACTCAGAGCCTTCCTCTTCTGAGTCACTCCATGTAGCAGCCATTGCCTTCTTCTTCTTCTTGGGAATGAACTTCTTCTTTCCCTTGTTCTGAGGGCACTCCGTTCTGAAGTGGCCCTTTTCTCCACAGCCGAAACATGTGGCATCAGAAGGTTTTGACTTTCCTTTTCTAGGGGTGATCTCTTTGTCTTTGCTTGGTCTTCTCTTCCAAGCTTTCTTCATTTTCCTTACTAGAAGAGAGATGTCATCTTCATCGGAATCTGAGTTTTGATCGTTTTCAGACTCATATATTTCTTCAGCCTTTAGGGCTTTTGAAGTCTTTTTGATCTGACTTTTCAGAGCCAGAGCTTTCTGAGGTCTTGAGGATGAGGATGGTCCTCCAAGCAGTCCTTCAAGCTCAATCTCGTGAGTTCTGAGTGAGCCAAACAATACATCTAAACCCAGCTGGTTTAGATCCTTTGCTTCTTGGATCGCTGTCACCTTTGGGCGCCACTTGGCAGAGAGGCTTCTGAGAATTTTCCTCACCATCTCAGCGTTGGAGTAGGTCTTTCCCAAGACCTTTAGCTGATTTATGATGTGGAGAAACCTTATTGACATGTTGTCAATGGTTTCCTCAGGTTGCATGCAGAAGGACTCGTACTTATGTACGAGCATTGATACCTTGGTTTCCTATACTTCATCATTTCCTTCATGCAGCATGTGTAATCTCTCCCAAATTTCTTGAGCGGTGTCACACGACACAATCTTGTCGTATTCTACCTTGGGCAAGGCGCAGAGAAGAATGTATTTAGCTTTGAAGTTGAGTTGTATCTTCTCCTTCATCTCTTGAGTCCATTCGTCCTTAGGGACTCGTCTTGTATAGGTTCTGAGTGCTGGAGGTGCCACTCCTGGCTCAGCGTCTGTTGCAACTACAGCATCCTCTGTAATTGTCTGCAGAGGCTGATAGTCTCCATTCTCGATCCTATCCCATAAGTCCAGACTGGTGTGCTTGATGAATAGCGTCATCCTGTCACGCCAGTAGTCGAAGCTGTCTCCGAGAAACATCGGAGGTCTGTTTATTGAAGCCCCATCTGATATGAATGCAGCTGGTGAATTCATATTTCCCCATCTGATGCCAATTGAAAGTGTATGTGTGCACGAGAAGGGGGGGGTTGAATCGTGCAAGTTTTAAAAATTACTTCTTAAAACTTTTACTTAGAAAGCTGTTTTTACTCAGAAGGTAGAATTAAGAGTTTGTAGCGGAAATTGCTTTCTGAGAAGATTAAGTTTCTGAGAACTTAGTCTTTCTGAGAAAGTTCCTTTCTGAGCAATTTTAAGAAAATGACTTTACGCTAGAATTTCTTAAAAGCTTTCTGATTTTAATCAATAAAGTTTTCACGAGACTTCCTAATTAAAATCGTGGCAAAGTTTTCCTCAAAGATTTATGCAAGTAAAGAGTAAGGGAGAAAAGCTTAACACAAAGAATTTTATACTGGTTCGGTTATAACCAACCTACTCCAGTCCTCAACCTTCAGTTGAGAGTTCTTGGATATTCTTCTTAAAGTGCCTTCCCAGACAACACTGCCTTTACCAAGTAAAGGACTTCCACCACTTCACAACCACCCGAAGTGGATTTCCTTGCCTCACACTAGAGGACTTCCTTGCCTCCAACACTAGAGGACTTCTTTGCCTTAATCACTTAAGGACTTCCTTGCCTCACACTAAGGACTTCTTTGCCTTAAACACTTAAGGACTTAAACTTTGCCTCAAAACACTTCGAGGACTTAAACTGCCTTCAAACAGCGAAGGACTTAGCGTTTTTCGGAAAGTTGTTTTTGCTTTGAAAACCAACTACTAAGATTAAGTTACAAACTTAATTTGACCCTTAGTAGACTTCTAGATTTAACTTACAATTGTAAGAATTTACACCAATACAGAACTAGAAGATTTTCGCAAAGTTGAAAGAACAATTCCGTAAAATTGTCTTTCTGAGAAAGTTCTAAGTTTTCGCAGATGATTTTCAATTCAGCAGAGTTTTTGCACGTTTAATCAAGAGTTTTTAGCGCAAGAATTTCGTCACAATGCTCTGGAATTGAACTCATATATATAGGCATTAAAGAGCCGCGAAATTTAGAAGCTTTCACTTTGCTTATGTGGTTGTGCCCTTTTCAGAACGGCTCCCTGCTACAGTCAGCGCGAAATGAGGAACTTTTCAGAACTGCACAGTGCGCGTGTTCCCACTTCCTTGGCTAGTTGTAGCGAGCTTTCTGAGCCTGCTTGCGCTCCCTTGAGTCCAGACACTTGGTTGCTTCTGAGTCCAACTTTATGAGAGTTGTACGGACTTCTGAGGCGAACCTTCTGAGGGAAGACCTTTCTGAGAACTACTAGTCGCAAGGTCTTCTGAGACCCTTCTGAGGCGACAGTGTTCTTTCCTCAGAAACATGTTTTCACCTTCTGCGCTTCTGAGACATCCTTTCTGATATCTTTGGCGCTATGATTTTATCAATTGATCTCGAGGCTACTTGATGTTTTGTCTTGGTCTTTACTCATGGTATTGCAATAATTTAAAGCTTTCTGAGACACTTAGCGCACATATTAGCAAAACCTTAAGTAAAATTTTTATACTTATAGCTTACCTTGTTATCATTAAAACTTTCATAACTCTAAGAGAATTATGCCTAATTCTTTCAGAACGGTTCTGGAGCTTACAGAATAATCATCAACTATGACAAGACCATAGCGTTTTCCAGAAAGAGAAGCCGTTCTAGTTGGTTTAAAGAGATCCATGTGAAGTAATTCAAGTGGTTTCTTTGTAGAGACCTCACTTTTACTTGGAAAAAAAGCTTTGGTCTGTTTTACCTTCTCACAGAAGTCGCAAGTTGCATCCTTCTGATAGTTGATATTAGGAAGGCCCTTTACAAGTCCTTTCTGAGATAGTTCAGAAAGAAGCTTCATATGAGCATGACCAAGTTTCTTATGCCAAAATCACTTGTCTTCTTGGACAGAGACAAGACACTTCACATTTTGATCCTTTAGATCCTCTAGATGAATAACGTAGATGTTACCAACTTGTTTCCCTTCCAGAACGATCTTGCCGTTAGTGAGATTAATCACATGGCAGTATTTGGCATAAAACTCAACCTTTAGGCCTTTGTCACAGAATTGACTAATACTTAATAGGTTGTGAGTTAGACCATCGACCAAAAGTACATCAGAGATTTGGTGAGAATTGTCCTTACCAACATCTCCTATCGCAGTGACTTTTCCCTTGGCTCCATCACCAAAGCGCACGGTTCCACCTTTCTTGGGTCTGAGGTTCTTGAACCAATGCTTGCTCCCGGTCATGTGCCTTGAGCAGCCACTGTCCAGATACCACTGCTCATCTTGGTGGTGGAGCAGTGCTTGTTGATGCACCTACAGACACAAATTTAATAGGTTTAGGTACCCATGTCTTATTGGGTCCTTGCTTGTTAGCTTTGTTGACCTTTCGTCTTTTTTTCTTAGATGGATTATGGTTCTGAGACTCAGAAACTTTCTCCTTGCCCTTATCAGATGCTTTTGCTTTCTAAGAAGGCTTACTCTTCTGAGAAGAGTTAGTCTTCTGAGAAGAGTTAGCCTTTTGAGACTTTTTGACCTTCTTAGCCTTTTTGGGCAGAGAAGTTTTTCCTTTACTAAGCATGGGACAAGTCTCAGATCCATGTCCCTCTTTGAAACATGTGATGCACATGCGATGTGATTTAATTAGAGATGGATCAAGATCATGGGGTTCAAAGACTTCCTCATATCCTAGTCCACTTTTATCTTTGTAATTAAGGTCTTTGACCTCCAAGTAAAAGGGTCATCATCTTCCCTCCATTGACCATCTTAACTAAATCAGAAGTGAGAAGCTCATTAGTCTTTTGTAGTTCTATCAAGGATAGTTCAGCCTTTTCGACAGTTACAGAAGACATAGTTTCCAAAGCTTGATAGAGATTATGTCCTTCAGGATATCTTTCTTTAAAATCATCTCTTTCAAGTTTCAGGCTATTCACTTCTTGAGTTAGTTTCACATTTTCAGCCTCAATTAATTTAAAAGATCTTTTAAGAGTGCTGAAATTGTTTGCTAACTCATTTGAGTCTTTCATAAGATCATAATAGAGTTCTGAAAGCTCATCATATGAGTATGAGAGAGGAGGAGAGTTTGGTACCTCTTCTGACTCAGATTCCGTTTCCAGAATGTAGTCAGCATCGGCCATGAAGCACACGTTTACTTCCTCATCGGTTGCGTGCTCAGAACCTTCTCCTTCTGAATCACTCCAAGTAGCAGCCATTGCCTTCTTCTTCTTAGGAATGAATTTCTTCTTTCCTTTGTTTTGGGGGCATTCTGGTCTGAAGTTCCCTTTTTCTCCACAGCCATAGCAAATGGCTTCAGAAGGTTTTAGCTTGCTCTTCCTTGGTGTGATCTCCTTTACCTTCTTAGGTCTGCTTTTCCAGGCCTTCTTCATCTTTCTGACTAGAAGGGATATATCATCATCTTCTGTTTCTGAGTCTGGTTCGTCTTCTGACTCAGAAACTTCTTCAGCTTTGAGCGCCTTGGAAGGTCTTCTTACTTGGCTCTTGAGAGCCAGACCCTTCTGAGGCTTAGATGAGGAAGATGGTCCTCCAAGCAATCCTTCCAGCTCAATCTCATGTGTTCTGAGAGAGCCGAATAATACATCCAAATCAAGTTGGTTCAGATCCTTTGCTTCTTGAATTGCAGTGACCTTTGGGCGCCATCTTGATGAAAGGCTTCTGAGAATTTTCCTTACCATTTCAGCATTAGAGTAATTCTTTCCCAAGACATTTAGCTGGTTGATGATGTGAAGGAAATGTATTGACATACTATCAATTGTCTCATCTGGTTGCATGCTGAAGGATTCGTATTTATGCACGAGCATGAAGATTTTGGTCTCCTTGACTTCATCGTTTCCTTCATGTCGGTTGTCCATTCAGCTTTTGGCATCCTTCTTGTGTAGGTTCTTGGCGCTGGGGGTGCTGCTCCTTCCTCTGCATCAGCCGCAACAACAACTTGCTCTGTTATTCTTTGTGTTGGCTGATAATAACCGTTCTCAATTCTATCCCATAAATCCAGGCTTGTATGTTTGATGAACAAGGTCATCCTGTCTCGCCAATAGTCGAAGCTATCCCCAAGGAACATGGGTGGTCTATTGATGGAGGCTCCATCTGAGATGAATGCAGCTGGTGAGTCCATGATACCTTCTTGGATCTTTTGCCTTGACACTGTTATGTGCTCAACCCCTTAAGGACCGAGCTCTGATGTCAATTGAAGGTGTATTTGTGCACGAGAAGGGGGTTGAATCATGCTAGTTTTAAAAATAACTTCTTAAAACTTTCTTTTCTTAGAAATCTGTTTTACTCATAAAGTGATTTTGAGAGTTTGCAACGGAATGAGCTTTCTGAGAAAGTTAATGTTCTGAGAACTTTATCTTTCTAAGAAAGTTTCTTTCTGAGAGGTTTAAGAAAAGATTTTGAGTTTGATGTTTCTTAACCGTTTTCTGATTTTAATTTAAGCAATTTTAACAATTGAGTTAAAGTTAAGATCGTGTTTGAAGTTTTCTCGATAATAAATGTAAAAGAGAGTTTAAGAGAGAAAAGCTTAACACAAGAGAATTTTTATACTGGTTTGGTTTTAACTAACCTACTCCAGTCCTCAACCTCCAGTTGAGAGTTCCTTTGGATATTTTTCTTAAAGTGCCTTCCCAGACAACATTGCCTTTAACACGTAAAAGACTTCCACCACTTCATAACCCAAAGTGGATTTTCCTTGCCTCTACACGAGGACTTCCTTGCCTTAAACAATTAAGGACTTTCACTTGCCTCATCTCGAGGACTTAATTTTCCTTAAACACGTAAGGACTTTCACTTGTCTTAAAACAATTAAGGACTTAAACTGCCTTCAAACTGCGAAGGACTTAGAGTTTTTCGAATGAAGTTTGATTTTGAAAACTGCTACTAAGATTAAGATGCAGACTTAATTTTCTCTTAGTAGACTTCTAGGTTTAACTTACAAATGTAAGAATTTACTCCAATACAAAGCTAGAAGATTTTTCCCAAAGTTTGAAGAACAACTTAAGCTAAGTTGTCTTTCTGAGAAAGTTCTTTGTTTTCGCAAATGATTTCAATTCAGCAGAGTTTTTGCACAGTTAATTAATAATTTTGAGCGCAAGAATTTAGTCATAATGCTCTGCAATTTAACTCATATATATAGGTGTTAAAGAGCCGCGAAAATAAAAGCTTTCACTTTACTGATGTGGCTGTGTCTTTCTCAGAACGACTCTCTGCGACAGTCAGCGCAAATTAAGGAACTTTTCAGAGCTGCACAGTGCGCGTGTTCCCACGTTCTTGGCATGTTGTAACGAGCTTTCTGAGGATGAATGCGAATCCATTGAGTCTTGACACTAGGTTGCTTCTTAGTCCAACTTTCTGAGTGTTGTACGGACTTCTGAGGCAAACCTTCTGAGGGAAGACCTTTCTGAGGCGACAATGTTCTTTCCTCAGAAACACACTTTCACCTTCTGCGTTTCTTAGACATCCTTTTTGATATCTTTAACGCTTTGATTTCATCATTTAGCCCTTGAGGTTACTCGTTGTTTGTCTTGATCTTACTCATGGAATTGCATAATTTTAAACTTTTTGAGACACTTGAGCACACATGTTAGTAGAACTTTAAGTAAAATTTTTATACTTATGGCTTACTTTGTTATCATTAAAACCTTTATATCTCTAATAGAATTATTAAATTCTCTCATAAGGGTTCTGGAGCTTACAGTATATGATGATTAATGATGAGATTTATATTATGAATGATTATATTATTATATGATGTATATGATTATATGAATAATTGTTATATAAAGAGATTAATGTGCAAAGTGAAAAGAAAGTTAAGACACACAGAATAGCCTATCCGTTCGTGGCAAACGTTACAGGGGGTTGGCAACCTCGGTTGTAACGACTCACTAGCGGAAGGTGAATTTCCCCCCTCTACCCAATATGGATAGGATGAGCTCATACCTAGGGTCGGCGATGCGGAGGCACAGGAGGGTGGGCAGGCCAAAACAATGTAAATGATCTACTAGCACCAAAAGGGCGTGCTCTAAACAAGATAGATCCACAGGCATACTAAGTATACTTAAAATACTCAAGATAAAATAAGCAAGAGATATAATTTATTATTGCAAACAAAGAATGCTAATTTATGCTATATATTTGAATATTTGACAGTTGAGCACTTAGTACACTACACATGAGTTATTATTTATGTTATTTAAGTATGTATTTAATTTAAAAGGAACAAGATGCACTTAGGTAGTCGTTCCGAGACAAGATTGTTTTGAAACTAATAACTGAAATGAACTCATTCATGCTCACTTATTTAATCAATAAACCCGGAGCGGCTCCCCTACTGAGTTACTTTCAAGTACTCACCCCACGTTATTTCAAGCATTTTAGACGATGAGCACCAGCAGGATGATGGAGCGAGCTTGGAGCCCGCGCAACCTTAGTTTAGCTTCCGCTTTATTTATCAGACATTATTATTATTTGATTGTTTCATTTATGGATTATATTTTGGATTTGTTATTATTTCCTAGTTTATGCTTTTGAGACCGGACCTTTGTTAGCCGGCAAGTACTATTTAATTTATGGATTGTATTGGTGGAGTCTTGTGAGTCTCAGTTTTTGGCTCATGAGATTACACATATTATTATTATTTCCTGATGTATGTTATGGGAGACTATGATTGGTTATTTTATTACAATAAGATTTATTCAGGATTATTTGCTTCCACACCTATATACGTGGTATTATTTCGCATGACCTTTATTTTCTATTCCGCAAACGATTTACGAAAACTTCTCCCACGTATTTTCCGCGTATATATATTTTAAATATAAAGATAAAACATGATAACATGAGGTAACCCTTATGAAATGACCTAAAATGACTTAAGCGTTAAGGGCTATCTAGTAGGGTGTTACATTATGTACCCTAATGCGTTCTAAGACTTGTATAAGTGTTATATATGATTTATGCATGATTTATATATGATTATATGAGCTGTAAAATATGTTTATACGTTATTATAATATAAAAGTACGATTATATGATAATATATGTTACGTATGATTTGTGTATGTTCATTATGTAATGTCATGAGTTGTATGTATGTTTAAAGGTTATGATGTAGTGTTAAGTTTTGATATTGTGATATAGTGCTATGTACATGTTAAAGGTGTAATGAAAAGTTAAAGTAAAGTACAGTAGCCTTCGGCATTACAATGAGAGTTGTTAAGGGAGGAATAACAACATCGGTATTACAACCTCATTGTTAAGGGAAGGTGAAATACCAAGATAAATATGTTATATGAAAATGTAAAGTTGATATATGATAAAACATTGTAGCCTTCGGCATTACAGTGAGAGTTGTTAAGCGAGGGATGGCAACCTCAGCATTTCAACCTCATTGTTAAGGGAAGTTGATACCCCCCTCTCCCCATAAGTTTAGGATGAGCTCATGCCTAGGGGTCGGTGTAGTGGAGGTTACAGGAGGGCGGGCATAGGCCAAAGATTAATGCAAGATTAAAGTTTAAGAAGAGCTAAAGTTATATAGAGTGTTATGACATATTCTTTTCCTTATTGATATTTAGAAGCACATAGTACACGACACAGAGACCTTTAATTATGATATGTTATATGTATTAAGTAAAATGAACAAGACGCACTTAAGTAAGACGTTCCGGGAAAAGATTGTTTTAAACTTGTATCTGAATTGAACTCATTCATACTTCACTTATTTCATAATTAAACCCGGGGCGCCTTCCTCTACTGAGTTACAATATGTACTCACCCTATGTTTTCCCCCACCTTTTAGAGGATCTGATCGAGCAGGATGTCGGAGCATACGAGGAGACCGCACAGACTTAGTTTATGATACAGTTCCTTATTTATCAGAGACATGTTTTATTTATTTGTTCACATACGATGGCTTTTATGCTTCCGCTACGTTTATTTATTTGTTTATATTTTCTAAGTCCGGACCTATGTTAGCCGGCAACTATTTATTTTACTTGTATTTATTGTTAGTCTTATGAGTCTCAGTTTTAGGCTCATGAGATAACACCTATTACAATTTTTTACTTTCTTGGTTGTATGATTGGGGAGATTATGTTTGTTTATTTCATTTATTTAATGAGGTATTATCCAGACCATATCATGTGTTCTATATATTATCGCTGTATTATACGCAATGCCCTTATGCTTATATTCCGCGAATGATTTACAATAAATTCTCCCATGTATTTTCCGCATATACGTATTTTAAATATAAAGATAAAACATGATAACAGGAGGTAACCCTTATGAAATGGCCTAAAATGACTTAAGCATTAAGGGCTATCTAGTAGGGTGTTACACAAAGAATATGGTCTAATTCTGAGTAAAAAGAAACCAAAGATTGCTAAAGAAGAAATCAAATTTCTTGAACTAATATTTTATGTACAGGGAAAACTGAAATTACAACCCAATATAGTCAAAAAAATCTATATGTTTCCCGATAAGATTATAGATAGGAAACAATTTCAAAGGTTCTTAGGATGTATCAATTATATCTCCGATCAAGGTTTTCTGAAAAACATATCAAAAGAAACAAAGAAATTATTTCCTAAAATAAGTCTAAAAAAGGCTTGGAGCTGGGAAGAAAAAGATACATCACAAATACAAAGAATAAAAGAACTTTGGAAAGACCTTCTAGAACTCTATGTTCCAAAGGAAGAAGATTATCTAATAGTTGAAACATATGCTTTAAATACAACCTGGTTTGGTTGTCTAAAAGCACGAAAAGCTATTAAAAGCTTAGATAATGAAGAATCTCCTGATTCTAAGAAATCTTCAAAAAAGATTAAAGAGTTTCTTTGCAGGCACATTTCAGGTACTATCAGCCCAACCTAACAAAGATATCCAACTCATGAAAGAGAAACAATTGCAGCGATCAAGACACTGAAAAAGTGGAAGATTGACCTTTTACCGAAGGAATTCACCCTGAGAACATATTCAAAATACTTAATGGGACTCATCCATTACAACCTCAACAAAGACTACAGTCAAGGGAGGCTAGTTCGGTGGCAATTAGCTCTGCTTCAATACCCAATCAAAATTGACTATCTTAAAGGAGAGAAAAATATCATAGCAAATACCTTAACAAGAGAATTGAAGCCACAATAGCAATGCTCCAACAACAGCAACAACAACTGAATCAACAAATTTCTATTGAAATCCAAGACGCACAACAAATACAGAAACAACTTGAAGAAAAGCAACAGAGGATCATTCAACTTAAAAGATAACTAAAAAACATTGATCATATTCTACAAACTCTAACCACATCAGAGCTCGGTAGGCTAACCATGGTGGACGACAATGCAAAAATTACTGATGAAAAAATTATTCAAAATTTGTCCCAAGAAAAGAAATACTATGTAATCTTTAATTGTCCCATGAAAGCAATTTACAATGCTTGGGAAAAAGCAGCACCCTACATTCAAGGAGATTCTCTGATCCTACATAGAAGCTTCAAGGTCCTCAAAGAAGCATAGAAAGCCCTAGAAGAATTCAAAGAACAAAATCCAAAACATGTATTCAAACAGCAAACATGACAACCACAATAAAACGAGAAGGAAAAGTTCCAGCGACAGCATCGGCCCAAAAAATTAGGAATATAATAGTCAGTAACATTCCAACGAAGGCAGGAGTTGTTGAAAAGAAAAAATTCTGTAAAATGACTCTTCAACAAACTCTTTCTACAATCCTCAAGTGGACTGAAGAAAAGAAGACAACTTTGGGATATTATCCCACTAACAAAGAATAACTAACCAAATTAGTTGTTTTTCCAGAAGCACCTGCTCAAGATATTTATCAGTTTTTCCAATATGGATTAATTGTTTCAATAATTATCTTTAAAGATGTTCAAGTTATTAGTAAATTCCCATCCAATTTTATTGAGGCGGTTCGTAAGTTCAAAAGAATGGTCGATCAAAATAAACCAAGAGATATATCTTTCAAGTTCAGAAGTAGTCAACCCATATTCAACGAAGAAGGAAACTGCGTGGTCCCATCATATCATGGAGTTTTATATCAGTCTTCGACAACAAATTTCAACCCTCATATGAGATAAAGACATTCGAAGACTATGAAGACGAAGGGAGACTAGCAAGTTCTCTCGCAAGGATCTATCAAAGGATCCGAAACATTTCTCTAGAAGATCATGTAAGAGTAAACTGCAAAAGTAGAAACACCCTTCTCATTTCAAATCAAAAGGGAAAGATCTCGAAAAAAGAGATGAGATGGCTAGTAGAGTGTGAGTCAGCATTCTACGACTTTACTGGCCTCCTCGAAAAACTCCCATTTGGGATAAGAAGGCATCTTTACCAGCTCATAAAGGATTGTAATAATCATAAATGCACTATCTGTGAACAAGAGATGTCGGTAGAAGACAACAACAATAGTGAAGCCAACAACGTGGAAAGCAGCAATCAGATGGGACAACAACGCTTTACAGAAGACAACTCATCAAAAAAGTCCCTATAAATTATTGTATGATGATGTAAGCGCTTACATCATGCTCCAATAATGTAGTATGAAGCAATTATCCAAGGGTAAGGATGTGATTTGTCCATCAGACCCAGAGGATTATAAATAGGCCCTTAGAGGCATTAAGGAGAGCACGATGTAAGAAGACAACTAAACAAAGGAGTACTCGCAGCTCAGGAAAAGCAAGGAGGAAAGAAGTCTTAGGCAGTGAGAAAAATCTCCATCTGGAGATACTTGTAAAATAAATAATCTTTCCTCTGGAGATAAGAGTGTGTAATCGTTTCAAATTCAGTAAAAAGAGAAATCTTTTCTGCTAGTACTTCAGAATCCTTCTCTTATCAATTAAATCTGAAATTCAGATAAATATAGTCATGTTATCATGGATTATTTAGAAAGCCTAGAAATATCCGAAGAATCAAACTTCTATAAGGTATCAACACTAATTGATAGTGAAAAAAGAACAATAAAAAGTTCAGATCTATATTTAAAAACCAAAACAGATTTTGATAAAAAAATCAGTTCTTGAAAATATTTTTAATAGAAAAAATAACATGTACTACGGTAGGATTCAACTTGAATATCCTATAGAAATAATATCAGACCAAGGAGAACTATAAATAATATTATTAAATGAAAAATAGATAGTAAATGAAATAAACAAAATCAAAGACCGATCAAAAAGAAAAATCCAATGAATCCACCTAAGTACATTTTAAATTCTGGCCAAGTCTACCTGTTTTGAAAACCTAAACACACCCATAAGCCTAGCAATCTGCGATAAAAGGATTTTAGATCCAGTAGAACAAATAATAGGCATAGCCCATGGAAACCTAGGACATTTTATGGTAAAATTCAGCACCGATTTAGGATACGCTATACCCCTCTCATAAAAAAACGTAGGGCGTTCTCTAAGTTTAGCCTTTAAATTTCACAGACAGAAACTAATGGTCGAAGGTGACGAACCCTTTTCAATAACCTATGCACTTAACTATGCATTAAGAAATAGTCATTACAGCATAACCTTTTGAAATAGGGAAAGAATTTATATCGATGAACTCTTTCAAAAAATCATTAAAACTGAAATCCAAAGGCACAAACCACTCGAAAGACCAAAATCACTCTTATTAGAGAACTCAACAGATGAAGGCCCTAGAAGATCTTTTCTGCAGATAAGCAAAGCACCTAGGAGATCTTCTTCTTTACAGATAAGGGAACCAAGCTTATAAGGACCTTTAAGCCTATCTAGAATAGAAAAATAGGAAGAAAGATCTGAAATAAAAGACTTAACTGAAAAGATAAAATGGTTAGAAGAAACAATTAAAGAAAAATTATAATGGTATTAACTATAAAAAAAAAGTAATCAAAATATAAGGGGAATTAACACTAGAACGTAGGATACACTGTCTTACTTTTTGTGAAATTAATTCTAAAACGTTAAAAACTTTAAAAGAAAAATTAGCAAACGAAATGCATAACATAACCCAGCAACTAAAATACTGGAAAAGAATTAAAGAACATGCTGAGTCAAATCTATAAAATTCAGAGTTTGATGTATCTAAAATTAATACAAATTAGAATTATTTTAAGAAGATACTATAAAATCAAGAAAAAAGTACTAAAAAATATTGAGGATGTAACAAGAGAAATAAAAGATTTTGAAATATACGGACTTTCCACTGTAACATCCCAATTTATTAACTATGTCATGGACATAATTAACAATTTGCAATTGTACAAAACACCCAAAAACCCCATATTTTTTTTAAGTAAAATGTATTTTCGCAACTCGGTGTAACAGATAAATCGATATCGAGACTCTAAAGCCATGACCAATCAGATTCAATAGCACGAATAGATATCCTGGATAAGCGTATAGAATAATACTAGAAAAAGCCAATAATATAATAAAGGCCCATACAACAATGACCATGATATTACTATTTAACATAAGCATCAGAATGAAATGTAAAAGGTCCAAGTGTATCAGAATCCTGTTTAATACATGCTGAGAAATTAAAGGAGCTGACATGATCAAAATAGACAAGTCTAAAATCCTGGTCCGAATATACAAAAGAGAACTCAGGTAAAACTGTAGGGTTATCAGTGCATATACATGTCATAAAGAGTCAAATCCCACAAGGGGTACAAAAAGCTCCATAATATAACTTATAAAAAAAAGGGAAAGAAATAAGCGTCAGCTGCACATCAGTTAGGGGGGGTCATGGTCAGCGCATCATCTACTAGCACTCATGGCATCCTCGCTCATGTCTAAGCCCGCGGCAGGGGAAGACACCTCAAACTCCACTAGGATGTAGTCGACATCTGGCCCGAAATCTGCTGAGTCGTTACTCTGGTAGCCCTCATCCTCCTCTGGGTCCGACTCGTCCGACTCCGAAGTGGGAGAAGGTAGCGGAGGTGGTGGTGGTGGAGAGGCAGGCACAGGTGTCGGCGCTGGAGCTGGGGTAGGAGCAGGGGCAGGAGCAGGGTACCTTGCGACTAGCTCTGGGATGAAGAAACGTTGTACCTCGGAGATGGTGAACGCAACTGTCACCGCACTGGTGGCCGGCGTGTAGCTGGCCCATTCAAAATCATACGTCTCGTGGTACGGCGGGGGCGGCGGCGGCAGCTGCTCCATCTAGAATCGAATCATCGGAAAGAGAGAGCGTAAGACAGGGATGTCTTAGTGAGTTACATTGAGCACACGGATCTACGTGCTCGATGTTATCGATTCTAGCCAGTCAAAGTTATACTTGTTCCAAAGAGAACTTTAATTTTCTCAAAAACTCAAGTGCTTACTTTGACTGGACCAAACAACTTAGTGATCCGTCTCTAGGGGGAACCTAAGTGTCTTTCTAAGTTCTCGCGGTTCCCTCAACGTACAAATAATGCTCACCCTCTCGTATATCATCACAGCCGACCATATCAATCTCATACTTATCGTAATCACAAAATCAGAATCTAACAGCAATATAAATTATTAGGCAACATGTCGTAATTGCTTAACATCATTTACACCAATAAAACATACACAAAGATATTTCAAATTGGCATATCCGTTACAACTTTGAGGTGTATCCGAATACACCTAGCTCCCAGATACCCTCTAATGGCATATTCGAATACACCCAACTCCCGAATTGATGAGAACGTCATACCCGAACTCACCCAACTTCCCAGGCAGTCGTTATGAGCATACCCGAACTCACCCAGCTTCCCGGGCAGCCCTAAACACTTCAATCTTCCAAGTTAGTACAACCATATGCAAATGTACAAGTCTCTACTTAATCAACTCAATAACCAAATAATTATATGCATTACGGGACATATCTTCACTTCTCATAAACAACTCATAATCAACTAAATCGAAAAGGGAGGCATTCTACTTCACACATTATCATAACATTAATTTACATCATATCATCCCATTAATCAAATCAACCATAAAAATTATGACCATCACACATCATTGCACATACTTTCAAAATTCCTAGTTCAAGGACTCTTAATTTCACATCTCTAAAGTCTTAAGCATGTACGTCGATTTCATAGTTGCATGTACTTCGCAAATTCACATATAACATAACATATCCTTACTATTATCATGGTTATGTGTTACATTCTCCTAAAACGCGCCATATAGACTTCTCACGCAAATTTTAAATCATTTAGGCATGCTCATGTACATACAAATGTTAGACTTCTCTTTAAAACTCTTAATAATCGCTTTTCGAGCGTCAAAATTCACAAACTCTTTATTTAGCACATAAATACGGGTATTCAACATAATTAAACTTCCCTTCATTATTTACTCATGCACTCCATTGACTTAGGGGCTACTACATGCAAATTTTCACAATTCTCAGTACCTTTGATTTAAAGTATATGAAACACTTTATCTAAGGCTCATTTCTTAATTTTAATTCAAACACTAGACAAAGGTTATTTGAAATTTATTTCCTTTATAAGTACTTAATCTTGGTGACACTTTATTCACAAAACATGTATTCCTTTCACAAAAGCATTTTCATGAGTATATGTCATTTTCCAAAGAGTTCTCACAACCTTCAACAACTCAAAATCATACAATTACATACTTATATATATATATATATATATTTATTCACAAGGCTAGGGAAAGATTTAAACATCACATAGCATATTTTCTCAAAGCTCAACACATATATACAAGTAGCAATTAATTTCAGGAAAACGATAAAACGTGGGGCTGCGAAACTGTCCCCTGCCACAGAGCTGACCGCCATGTGTGGACCTGATGACCAGGCGCCTGGGCGGTCTCAACAGCGTCTTTTTGCCCAGTGCGAGGAGCAGACCGCCTGGCGGTCGCACCACTGCCTGGGCGGCCCGATACTGCAGAATCAACCTTCAAACTCCATTCTCACACCCCTAAACCTCAAGCAACCCAAAGACAATACATAAAACACCTCATTTACCCTTTCTCAGTACATAGCACAACATCAGAATACATTAGCTTGCTTCAATGCACAAAGACTCACACAACCCTGATAATCGCTAAAAGTGTTGTTAATTCTTTTAGCTATAATCAATTTAGAAATTAAGACCAAGTTTCCCAAAAAGGTAATTGAATTAATTAACTATAGAGTATAGTTAGTTAACCCAAGTCATTTCTCAAAGGAGGCCTAAATATTTGATCTTAATATGTATAGTATATGTAAATAAAGTTTGGGATTGTGTAAGATATTGTGTAACTATGAAGTATAAGATATTAACAAGATAAAAGATGTCTTGGTGTTGAGTAGTGCATAAAACCATATTTTCCCTATCATAAACTCACATAGGCATTTTATCAAACACATGGGGTAAAATCTACACATGCATGGAAAATAAATAACTTAAGAGATTCTAATCCAAACCAATTAAGCTAAATTAACCTAGACACATGCAAATCCAATTCTAAATCAAGAATAGGCCCAACTCTCCTAGGGATGGGTAAAAGATATTAATCCAAATCAAAAACCCAAAACCCCACAACACAAATTAATTCCCCAATCAAGGAATTAATTTACATTCAAGAGTGCAACCAAAACTTGCAAGCATTAATCCACACACACAAATTTTAATAGCATTCAACCAAGAAAATAGGGAGCAACCCAAAAAGTTAAAACAAATAGTAAGCTTCAAGAGAAAATGAGTTTCTAGCACTATGACAGAGCACCGGAGCGTCGTTATTTTTCTGGTACTCTGGAGCAATTTAGAAGAAGGTTTTGAAAAGGGTTTGTTGCTGAATTAATCTCAATACGAGCTTGGTAGCAAGTATTAAGACTGACTCAGGTCGTCTCTCAAGGAATCTGTGTGGCAATTATTGACTCAAACTTAGCAATAAGTAAAAGGGGGGGTTTTGATTTGGTTTGCAAGGAAATTAAATTGAGAAAAGTAAAGGCGATTAAAATAAAGAAATTAAGTGCGAGTGCGAAATAAGTAATTTGGCATGAATTAAAAGTGACTCGAAAGTAAAGAGAACAGGATTAAAAACTTGAATTGAAAAGAGCTCAGAAAGTAAAGAGATTGCTGAATAAAAACTTTATATTAAAGAAACGAGGGAGAGATTCAAGGTGAACTCTCCCTAAGAACAAGGTTTTAATGTAAAGGCAACAACTGAAAATAAGGAAGAGTAAAGACAATGAATTAAAATGGATGCTCAGAACAGTATATAAAAGCTGGAAATAAAGAGTGCCAAAAACGAAGACGGTGAACGAAGAACTGAGAGCTCTGGAAAAGTAAATCCTAAATTAACAGAGTGCCAGCACCAGAGTGCATACAAGAGCCAGAGGACTGAAAACTAGATGTCTAGAACTAAGCACAAAGGGACTATTTATAAAAATCCCAACTGCTGCTGTCTTGGGCCGCTGCTGCGCTAGGTCATCCCGCACACGACCGCCTAGGCGGTCGCACCACCGCCTGGGCGGTGGGTCAAAATTCAGCGCACCCAGATGTGGGGGTTACGCGCGCATGACTGCCTGGGCGATGTGTTCTCCGCCTGGGCGGTTGGTGCGTTGCTGTGAGCAGTGAGTCAGCTTTCCTTGGTTTCCAGACGCAATTTCCAACATATCTTATGATTACCTGTTCCTGAGAAGCCACAACACTCTCAAAAACATATCAAACGCACCAGTGGCAACAATTAGAGTAATTAATACGCAAAATGGTACTAATACTCGAAACGGTAATGCAAATCAAATATTGCGTAAGAACCCAATTTAAGCATGATTGAGAGCATACAATTACTCAAGTTATGAGGAGAAATTAGCATGAAAATACGGTTTATCAAACCTCCCCACACTTGAACAATTGCATGTCCTCATGCAACACAGAACCAAGCAATAGATACAGGATTCCAGCACAGCAGACAAACAAGATAGCAAAGAGGGAAACAGAGCTAGAGCTTGCAGACATGGTTAGCAACAGACAATGGTAGTAGTGAACTAGTAAGATAATACAAGTTTCCAATTAATATTCACAGATATGTTGGCAATTTCATCAAAAGCAAGTAATGAGCAGGAGAATCAGGTATGAATGCATGATCAGAAAGATGCTAAGCCTCACAAGGATATAATTCACTCAATAACACTCAGGTGTATAGGCTAGTCCCTAGAACACACAACACTAACACTCTTCCTCAGACTTGCCAAAGATGAGAATAGCCTCTCAATTCAAACTTGATGCATTAAGAAACATGCCACAGGGTTGTAATGGGGCCAAGGCACAGGTAGGGAAATATGGGAGTGTGGACTGAAGTGGAAATTAAGATCTCATGGTTCGCCTAGTGTAGAAATTAATATATTACATAAGCACAAAGATTGTGAACCAAATATTATATGCCACAAAACTCATTCTTGGCATTGGTGGCTCCAACTATATACAAGGAGCTATAAAAACAACTTTATTTATTTATTTATATTTTTTTTTCCATTTTTTTATTTTATTTTATTTTTAATTTTTTGTATATATATATATACAGAGAGAATAAGATAAGCTTTTTATTTTCTTTCCTACCAAATACCCAAGCATTGTACACAAACCTTTCACCCCCACCAGTTACCCAATTTTCTTCCTTTGCAAGCATGTAAGAACCCCCAATCTCCCAATTAAGCATCATAACCCCCAAATAGTATACAAAATAAACAATGTTCACTTAACCTCCATAGGGTAATCATTGTTTTTCACTTTTTTGGCTTGTAATGTGGCTAATATGAACAAAGGGGAATAAGGCTCAAATTGGCTATACAAGGGTAATTACAAGGGTAGGTCTATATGGCAGTGGGCTGAACAAAAAGAAAAAAATAATGCATGAGTCTATCATTTACTTCAAGTACAGAAGAGTTGGCTATTTGGCAAGTCTAGGATCGGTGTACCTGTGTGTGTGTGCAATAAAAAATAGTGCTGTTGAAGGCTCAAAACTAAGGGTACACAAGCATCATACATGCATCCAACCAAATTCAAATTGCTCACAAACTAAGAACATATGCACCACAATTGCCAACAGTTCAAAATTTTAATTAAAACACAGGAAACCAGTATCAACTACCTACTTCACCATCAAAACAGAACCAGTACTAGCAGCTAACCAGTCTCAGCAGATAGAATACTAATGAGAAAATAGAGATAAAAGAAACAACTAAAACAAAATTTAAGAAAAAGGAAAGAAAGTGTTACCCCTCCCCACACTTGGGTTTGTCACTGTCCTCAGTGGCATTGTCAGGCTCCATGGAGAGTGGTATGTGACATAGCATTATTTGTATTGATTATTTCCCTCTTGTATGCATGTAATTTGACCACTTTTGAGATGAATGAGCTACTTTTGCATCATATTAGGCATTTGGTATTTGATTGGAACTTTGTGCATTTTCTCAGCATTTTGTGCTTTGTGATACTATTCTGTAATTTGTCTATAACTTGAGTTCTAGAAATTGGAATTTTGTGTTATTTGTCTTGTTGGAAAGCTTAGACACAGGTCTACAAAGTTGATGAAGAACTTGAAAGCTGATTCAGACCATAAGGATTCCAAATTGGAGCTTCAAGTTGAGTCAATCTTGCTGCAGAATTCTGGACAGCAACCCGGGACAGCAAGTGTTGCAGAAGTCATATCTGGAGCTACACATGTTGAAAACACTCCATTTCAGTTGCATTGGAAAGCTAAGGCACAAGGCTTCATTTCATCTTCAGAGCTCGAAAGCAATTGAAGTCTCCAAGGAGCTCAAAAGTTGACTCAAAGTTGCTGCAGCGAATGTGACAACAATCTGGAGCAGCACTCAGTATTTTGCCTATATCTGGAGCTACACTTACTAGAATTGGATGATCTTGGTGGCTATGGAAAGCTGAAACATAGAGCTACAACTGTGCTTCAGGGCTCGAGGGCAGAAGCATCCATTATAGGCTTCAGAAATTGGCTGCAATATTTCGGGCAGAAGCTTAGTTTTGCTGAGTTGCCTTAAGTGTCATAATTTTGTGCATTGTCCATTGTACCCTTGCCTTATGTGTTGTATTTGTTTAGTGTATGGGCTTTTTAAACATTTCCACCTTCTTTTATGTCTATTTAAGTCCTACATCAGATTTGGAGGGAACACTTTACATTCATTTTTTACAATTCAAGTTTTAGAATTACATTTTTTCTCTCTTTTTTCTCTCATTTCGTTTTTCTCTCTTCTCCCATTTTCTTCTTGCTGATTTCTCCATGATCATGGAGAACTAAGCTCATAGCTAGCTTGAGGATGGAGGATTGTAAAAGATATTGAGATTAGCAATGTGATTTAGGTATTTCTTGTATTTCTTTCATGATTCATTCAAGAATTTCGAGTTCTCTCTTCTCACCTCTTCTTGATTTATGATTCAAGAATTATGAAGATTTTCTAATTCTTGAATTATGAATCCACGGCCATATTGCCTATCCTATACATTGCCCTTGCAAGCCCCTTTGAGCCATATATCTCATTCTTTCATCTTAGCTCATCATAAGCCAAAAAAGTGAAAAACCATTTTACACCCTACCTTTGGAAAGTGGAGTAGCATTGGTTTTATCATCTTGCATGCTTGAGTCTAAGTGTGGGGGTTTGCCATGGAAGGCAAACTTCTAAGTGTGGGGGAAGGACACCTTGGTTGTTGATTGTACTATGTGTCTTTGTTGCATTGTATATGTGATCTTATGTGTGGATTGTTGTATGTGAAAAAAAAAAGGAAATAAAGAAATAGAAGCACACAAAAGCAAAAGCAAAGTTAAAAAAAAAAAAAGAGAAAAGAAATTCAAGGTCAAAGAGACCTAGTGTTTTAAGTGTGAAATGTAAAAAGAAAAAAAAAAAAAAAGAGCAAAGCTATTGTGCTTTTGTGTGCTTGGTTGCAAAAAGTGAAATCTATGCATTGTGTTTGGGTGGAATTCCCCCTTGTGTTTAATTGTGACTCATGCTAACCAATGCTAGTCTTATTTCCTTAGGTCTTTAGCTCACTTTCCCATACATTCCACACCCTCACCTTGGCCTCATTACAACCAAAACAAAGACCTCTTGATTCTTGGATGCATTGAATACTAGTAGTGGAGATTTAGAGGTTTGGCAAACCTATGTTGAATGCTTGGTCCAACAAGAGTGTTGAGAGGAAGACAAGTCCACCATAATAGTGAGTTGAGAGCACACACACCCATTGAGGTCCATACATTTCATCTATGCATTTTAAGGGATTTTGCTTTGCTTGTGTATTGTACCCCCTTGACATTGGAATGCTTGGTTGTTGGAAACTATTACCACTTCAAATTGCTTTCTTGGTCTTGAGCCAAAACACTTTTGGATCATTCATTGAAATTCAAAGTAGCACCTCTTGATTTCCCTCTTTCTCATTAGGTGGTTAACTTTTAATTCTTAGTCTTGCATGGGGACATGCAAGGGCTAAGTGTGGGGGAATTTGATATAGCATTATTTTTATTGATTATTTCCCTCTTGTATGCATGTAATTTGACCACTTTTGAGATGAATGAGCTACTTTTGCATCATATTAGGCATTTGGTATTTGATTGGAACTTTGTGCATTTTCTCAGCATTTTGTGCTTTGTGACACTATTCTGTAAGTTGTCTATAACTTGAGTTCTAGAAATTGGGATTTTGTGTTATTTGTCTTGTTGGAAAGCATAGACACAGGTCTACAAATTTGATGAAGAACTCGAAAGATGATTCAGACCATAAGGATTCCAAATTGGAGCTTCAAGTTGAGTCAATCTTGCTGCAGAATTCTGGACAGCAACCCGGGACAGCAAGTGTTGCAGAAGTCATATCTAGAGCTACACATGTTGAAAACACTCCATTTCAGTTGCATTGGAAAGCTAAGGCACAAGGCTTCATTTCATCTTCAGATCTTGAAAGAAATTGAAGTCTCTAAGGAGCTCAAAAGTTGACTCAAAGTTGCTGCAGCGAATGTGACAGCAATCTGGAGCAGCACTCAGTATTTTGCCTATATCTGGAGCTACACTTACTAGAATTGGATGATCTTGGTGGCTATGGAAAGCTGAAACATAGAGCTACAACTTTTCTTCAGGGCTCGAGGGCAGAAGCATCCATTATAGGCTTCAGAAATTGGCTGCAATATTTCGGGCAGAAGCTTAGTTTTGCTGAGTTGCCTTAAGTGTCATAATTTTGTGCATTGTCCATTGTACCCTTGCCTTATGTGTTGTATTTGTTTAGTGTATGGGATTTTTAGACATTTCCACCTTCTTTTATGTCTATTTAAGTCCTACATCAGATTTGGAGGGAACACTTTACATTCATTTTTTACAATTCAAGTTTTAGAATTACATTTTTTCTCTCTTTTTTCTCTCATTTCGTTTTTCTCTCTTCTCCCATTTTCTTCTTGCTGATTTCTCCATGATCATGGAGAACTAAGCTCATAGCTAGCTTGAGGATGGAGGATTGTAAAAGATATTGAGATTAGCAATGTGATTGAGGTATTTCTTGTATTTCTTTCATGATTCATTCAAGAATTTCGAGTTCTCTCTTCTCACCTCTTCTTGATTTATGATTCATGAATTATGAAGATTTTCTAATTCTTGAATTATGAATCCAATTGATTAATAATTCTAGAGATTTCTGAGTTATTGATCAATAAATTTAAGTTGAGAGAACATCTAGATCTAGAGATTTCTGATCTAGAAAATTGAATTGTTGAGCTTCAATCTTGATACCTTGAGTTAGGTTTTGAGATTTTAGATTTAATTCAAGTGTATTAAGATGAATGTTTGAAGATTTTCATAAGAACTTGGATCTGAATTCAGATTTGAATTTGGATTTGAAATTCAATTTAATTCTTGAAAGGATCATTGAGAGGATATTGAATCAATGATATATGTTTTATAATTCGAATTCCTTGAGCTAGTGTCTTCTACCTATTTGATTAAAATTCTGTTTGAATTTTCTTATTTCTGAAATTTAATGCTAAAATCCCCAAACCTAACTTTGCATAATCATTTTTCACTTATTGAATTCCTTGGGAAAATGACCTAGGTTTTCCATTTGTCTACAAGTTACCTAGTTTTAATTTGATTCAATTCGGCAGTTGAGCAGTATGCACACCCTGAGTTCTCAGATCCAACCAACTCAGGTGTGCCCCTTCGACCTGCTGCTGCAGGCTACTCATCCTCATCATCATCGTCAAAACGATGCTGCGGGTCAAGCATCAGAGCCCGCATCTGCCGTATGGTCTCTCTCTAGGATGCTCGTAGCTGCCCTGTGAGCTCGCCTTGCATCCGCTCGAAGCTGGTATCCATGTGGGTCATCAGAGTAGTGCACATAACATCAAATGAAGAAGGGCCAGGGCCATCAGCACGTGGGTCAGCAATATCAGGGACCTCACGGGCAGCTGCGGCGGCGGCTGCGCTCCCTGGCTCTCCGCTCTGTCGTATCTCGCTGAATCAACCCAGTGACGCCCACTTTCAGGATGTCTCCCTGCCAATCATCAATATCTTCTCCTGGCACCCCTGCCCGCTCAGCCATGGTGGAGATCAAAGCAGGGTAGGGGAGGCTGCGGAAGCGAGCACCGTCGTGGACCTTACTCATAGCAGTGTATATAATCTTTGGCACATTTATCCATGAGTTCCCCAAAATAAGATAGACGAGAATGGCATCATCAATAGTGATATCTGAATGGTGAGAGTTAGGCCGTATGTGACTGAAAACGGCCCGGGTCCACGCCCTGGTCTCTAGAGTGATGTGCTTTGAGGGGAGATGGGTTGGCAGACCATTTGCATTTCTGTGCCAGTCCCCCCCCCCCCTCAACACAAAGTCTGGCTCTTACCCTCTCCAAGAGATCTGCAGTAGGTTGGCGGCGGAGCTGAGTGAATTCATCATCATCCTGCCACGTTCTGCGAGTGGGCAGAGGGATGCACAAGATCTCTACTATGGCTTCTGGGGACACCGGGACCTGTTCACCGCGGAGATGGACGTGAGTCGCTCCTATGGTGTGGTAGTTCGCTTAGAATTCCCTCACCAGGGTCCAATTGGCTTCCTTTGGCTCAGCAAGCAGGAAGTTCCACCGACGCGTCTGAATTTCTGCCACCATAGCTCTAATAGACTCATTTGAGCCCCCGTAGTAGAGGTGGTGCTCGTGGAGGATGGAACGCTTTTGGAAATCTTCATAGTAGCGCTCCTCAGCCACCAAACAGTCAAAGAAATAACTGTCAAAGGCTTCCACCTCGCGGAAATCTCGGGAAGACTCCCCTTGAGTCTGTTGTGACCGGCGGGATCTTTTGGGTGCCATTGATCTGCAAAAAAAAAAAATTGACAACAACACAGATACACAGGGACAATAAAGGGTTAGGTGTCAGTAGTAACATCATAAAAATAAAAACTCAGAATCCTGTTGTTTGCAGGGCAGTCGCGGCACGACCGCCTAGGCAGTGCGAGGCGACCAGATAGCGTGCAGTGGCGTGAAACAGTGAATCTGCCATTTTTGCACCATCCAAGCTTTTCAGAACACCAAGAAACATGACATAACCGGTCTAGGAAGGGATAAACACCAACAATCCACAACTAATCTCAATATTCAACTCAAATCTAGACAAAAAAGGGAGAAAAACGTTATTTGATGACAAAACTACATCCAAGCTTACTTGAGAGGTGCAAAAATGGAGGTGAGGGGGGTGGACAGCGGCGAACGGCAGCGGCGGAGGGCGGCAGCGCACTCTTAGCTCTGCTAGGGTTTTTTTTTGTAAGAGAGGGGAGAGTGATGGAATGCTCCCAAAGCCGCTCGGCCCCTGCTTTAAGTTTCAGAGCAGTCGAACCGCTGGGGCGCTAAGTGCGAAACGCAGCGTTTTTGGTTGCCGCGACCGCTGGGGCGGTTAAGGGACCGCCTAGGCGGTCTGCCTGCGCTGATCGATTGCAGTTACGCCATTTTCTCCTCCCTCACTACCATACTTGCTCTCTTGTACTCACAAATATGCTTTTTAGCTCACGGTGAAGCTTGTACGTAAAATAAAAGTAAAAAATAAAAATAAAAATAAAACAAACGAAATAAAGAAATATCAGTGGGTTGTCTCCCACCAAGCACTTTGATTTAACGTCCCTAAGTTGGACGTGTGGCCACCTAATTGGGCGGCTTCACTCCCTCAAAAAAGAGGACTTCAGTTTGATTATATTTTTCTTTGTTGGGGCTTTGATGGAACACCTTCAGTCGGTGTCCATTGACCTTGGAGGTGAAGTTGGTCTTTTTGCATTGTATTTCAATCATCCCAAAAGGGTAGACCTTCTTCAATACATAGGGTCCTTCGCACCTTGATTTCAGCTTTCCGGCCATGAGTTGGAGTCTGGAGTTGTAAAGGAGCACTTCCTGACCCTCATGAAATTCTTTTCTCAAGATGAGTTGGTCATGGAAGGCCTTAGTTTTCTCTTTGTAGATCTTTGAGCTCTCATAGGCATCCCTCTTGAGTTCATCAAGTTCCTGCAGCTGTAATTTCCTCTCTTTACCGGCATTCCCTAGATCCATGTTACACTGCTTAACCGCCCAGTATGCACGGTGTTCAATTTCCACCGACAAATGACATGATTTCCCAAATACCAACCGAAAGGGGCTCATCCCAATCGGGGTTTTATAAGCAGTGCGGTAAGCCCACAGAGCATCAGACAACTTAGCACTCCAATCTTTTCTTGAGGGTCCAACCATTTTTTCTAAAATCTTTTTAATTTCTCGATTGGACACCTCAGCCTGTCCGTTAGTTTGAGGATGATAAGGTGTTGCCACCTTATGAACAACCCCATACCTGCGGAGCAAGGCATCAAAGGTTTTGTTCCATAAATGAGTGCCTTGGTCACTGATGATGGCCTTAGGAATGCCAAATCTAGAGATAATGTTACTCTTTACAAAGTTACAAACCACAGCAGAGTCATTAGTACGAGTGGGGATTGCCTCAACCCACTTAGATACATAATCAACAGCTAAAAGAATGTAATTTAAACCAGCAGAAGTAGGGAAAGGTCCCATGAAGTCAATACCCCAAACATAAAAAATTTCACAAAATAGTAATGGTTGTTGGGGCATTTCATTCCTCCTAGAATTCTTTCCCATCTTTTGACACCTAGCACAGGACTTGCAGTATTCATAACAATCTTTGAAAATAGATGGCCAAAATAGACCGCACTCAAGAATTTTACGACCAGTGCGTTGCGGTCCAAAATGGCCACCACAAGCCTGTGCATGGCAAAAGTCAAATATGGAGTGGTGCTCATGGTCAGGAACGCACCTGCGAATAATTTGGTCAGCACAAAACCTCCACAAATAGGGGTCATCCCACACATAATATTTTGCATCTGAAATAAGTTTGTCCCTCTGGGCCTTTGAAAAATATGTGGGGACGGTTTTGGCAACCAAATAATTAGCAATGTCTGCGAACCAAGGCATAGAAGTCTGCACACTCATGATTCGTTCATCTGGGAACTGATCATCCAGCGGAATTGGGTCATTTGGAATATGCTCAACTCTGCTCAGATGGTCAGCTACCAGATTGTGGCAACCACTCCTGTCTTTTATGTCCATGTCAAATTCTTGCAAGAGAAACATCCACCTGAGAAGGCGGGGCTTTGCATCTGGTTTCTTTAACAAGTACTTTAGAGCCGCATGGTCTGTGTACACCACCACATGAGAACCAAGGAGATAAGATCTAAATTTTTCCAGAGCAAAAACAATTGCCAAAAGCTCCTTCTCAGTGGTGGTATAGTTAGCCTGAGCAGAGTCTAAAGTACAAGAAGCATAAGAAATTACAAATGATTCCTTACCTTCGTGCTGAGTTAGCGCGGTACCCACAGCATAGTTAGACGCATCACACATGATCTCAAAGGGGAGGTCCCACTTCGGAGGTTTCACGATCGGTGCGGAGATTAGTCTGGTTTTCAACAGCTCAAATGCCTCTTGGCAGTCCTTATTGAAGTTAAATTCAGCATCCTTCTGCAGCAGGTCGGTCAGCGGCTTTGCAATTTTGCTGAAATCCTTTATGAAACGCCTATAAAAACCTGCATGACCCAGAAAAGAGCGAATCTCCCGTACAGAGACGGGGTGAGATAGGGAGGAAATTACTTCGACCTTTGCAGGATCAACTGCAATACCCTCTTTAGAGACAATGTGTCCCAGGACCACACCTTTATCAACCATAAAGTGACATTTTTCAAAATTTAACACTAGGTTGGTCATGATGCACTGTTTTAAAACAAGAGAGAGGTGTTGCAAGCAAGAGTCGAAGGAATCTCCATACACAGTGAAATCATCCATGAACACTTCTAAAAATTCACCAATAAAGTCAGAGAAGATGCTCATCATACACCTTTGGAAGGTACCAGGAGCATTGCATAACCCAAATGGCATCCTACGATAAGCATAGGTACCAAAGGGACAAGTGAAAGTAGTTTTCTCCTGGTCCTTCGGTGCTATTTGTATTTGAAAATACCCAGAGAATCCATCAAGGAAGCAGTAGTGTGACTAACACGCAAGTTTTTCAAGCATTTGATCAACAAACGGAAAAGGAAAGTGATCCTTGCGCGTTACCTCATTCAATCTGCGGTAGTAATTACACACTCGCCACGAATTCTGGATTCTAGTGGGTATGAGTTCATCTCTCTCATTCTTGATGACAGTGATTCCAGACTTTTTAGGGACAACTTGCACGGGGCTCACCCATTCACTATCAGAGATAGGATAGATGATCCCGGCCTGAAGGAGTTTTGAAATTTCTTTCTTCACCACATCAAGAATGAGAGGATTGGTTCTCCTCTGAGGTTGCCTTATGGCTTTAGCACCTTCCTCTAGAAAAATTCTATGAGTGCAAATAGAAGAGCTAATGCCAACCAAATCGGATAACTCCCAACCAATGGCCTTTTTATTTGTTTTCAAAACTTCCAAAAGCTTATTTTCATTTTCAACAGAGAGACCATTGGCTATGATTACCGGAAAGGTGTTTCCCTCCCCCAAGTAAGCATATTTCAAGTGAGTGTTTGCTGGTCTAGAGGAATAGAGGCATCTGTATCTAGCACATAAAAATCTACGGGGAATATTAAATCGTTTACCTTAACTAGGACATCTTCCAGCAGTCCCTCTAGTTTTCGCACACTCCTGTTGGCAAACTGAAGGAGGAGTCTTGTAGGCTTGAGTTCCCCGAAATTCAGAGCTTGGTAAATTGCCTTTGGCATGACATTAATGGCAGCTCCCAAGTCAGCCAAGGCATCTTTGATGATCAGTTCCCCAATAAGACACGAGATAGAAAAAGAGCCCGGGTCTTGGAATTTTTGAGGAAGAGCAGAGGTTAGAGCAGCAGCATTTACTTGAACCTTTTCCCCCTTTGTTCTTCTCTTTTGAGTGCATAATTCTTTTAGGAACTTGGCATATTTTGGCACTTGCTTTATAGCTTCTAGGAGAGGGATATTTACCTCAACTTTTTTGAATGTCTCCAAGACCTCTTCATCTATCCCTGTCTTTTTCTTTCCCCTTGTAACAACTTGGGGGAAAGGTAATTTTGGTAGTGGTACAGTTGGCTCAGCTCCTTTTTCTTCCACAGTCACCTTCTCTTTACCCTTTTGTGAGGTTTTCACCTGTATCTCCTCCTCTGTCTGCTCCTCCCCATGTGCCTGTGTTCCTTCCTCAGGTGTTATGACTTTGGGTTTCACACCAGGTTTCGGGGCCTCAACTGTAGGAAGTACCGTCCCTGACCTCAGAGCTATGGCACTCACATTCCCCTTGGGATTTGGAACTGTTTGGGAAGGGATGTGATTGCTATTATTTAGGGAAGCATTACGCTCCTCCATCAGTGTAGTGACGTCCTTCCTCATCTCCAACATTAATTTCATAAGTTGTTGAATGTCTGACTCAGATGAAGTTGGAGTTGGTTGAGGTGGGGTGTATTGAGGTGGTTTGGGAGGTGGAGGTGTATGGTTTTGCGCCCTCTGATGAGGGGGTTGATATTTTTGTGCACTGGGAAAAGGGGGTGTGTTTTGGGGTTGGAATTGTGGTGGCGGTTGCTGAGCTTGGTTTTGGTGTAGTGGTTGGTTTTGGTTATTCTACCTAAAATTTGGATGATTTTTCCAGGAAGGGTTGTAGGTGTTACCAAATTGAGAGTGCCCTTGATTAGGGAAGTTTGTGGCTGCCATTGTTGCATATTCCTCGTTCAGTTGAGGGCACACGTCTGTAGGGTGACCACTAGCACAAATCCCGCATACCTGGACTACTGGTGGAGGTGTTGGAGTAGAAGTAGATGCCACCACCTTCTGTTGACTTATCAGAGCAAGTTCTTTAGTGGCAGTTGCCATCTCTGCCAGTTGCTTCTCCAATGATTTCTGATCATAGGAGCCAACTTCATGTACCCCTCTTGCACTGGGAGCATCACGGGTTCCGAACTGCTAATTGTTAGAAGCTATGGTTTCTATCAGCTCCATAGCCTCTGCCAGAGTCTTGTTCATCAATGCTCCCCCACTTGAGCAATCAATAGTACGCCTATCTGCAACGCACAACCCCTCATAGAAGAATTGGATGAGGTTGGCGTCAGATATCTGATGAGAAGGGCAGCTTGAGACCAATCTATTGAAACGCTCCCAATATTCATAGAGCGTTTCCCCCTGTAACTGTTGTATGCTGCAGATGGCTTTCCTAATTGCTCCCGCTCTTGAAGCAGGGAAATACTTTTCCAAGAATTTTCTTTTGAGATCATTCCATGAGTTCACTGCCCCATTGGGTAGATTCATGAGCCATGTTTTAGCTGCACCCTCCAAAGAGAAGGTGAAGGCACGGAGTTTAACAACATCAACACCAGCCCCGTGCGGCCCTAGTGTATCACACACATAATGGAATTCTTTTAGATGTTGGTGGGGATCCTCACCGGAAAGCCCATGGAATTTTGGGAGCCGATGGAAGAGTGCCCCTTTTATTTCAAAATCACCATCCACCTCTGGGTATATGATGCCCAAGGGTGGTTGATTCAGATCAGGAGCAATGAGCTCCCTCAGAGTAAGATTTCTCCTCGCAGCCATAGGTGTGTCAGTAAGAGGATCAATTGGTGTGTCGGTGGGTGTTACAAAAACACTTTCAGGAAACACACGGGTATGACCACTAACCTCCGCACTACGGGAACGAGTATGAAAAAGATTACCTACGTCCTCGCCGTCCCGCCTCGCTCGTCTCAAACCCCGTAAAGTTCTTTCGATTTCAGGGTCGAAAGGGAATAGAGAGCTATCGGGTTGCGAACGAGTCATCCATAGGAATTAAAAGAGAGAGGGAAGAAGAAGAAAAACAAAACTTTGAAACGCGTCGACCGCTGGGGCGGTTTAGGGGCCGCTTGGGCGGTCGGTGCGTAAGAGAAAAGTTGCAAATTTTTTTTTTTTGGAAAAAAAAGAAAACAGTACTAGGGTTAAATAAAAAATTGCCTAGATTCCCCGGCAACGGCGCCAAAATTGACAGAGCACCGGAGCGTCGTTATTTTTCCGGTACTTTGGAGTAATTTAGAAGAAGGTTTTGGAAAATGTTTGTTGCTGAATTAACCTCAATACGAGTTTGGTAGCAAGTAGTAAGACTGACTCAGGTCGTCTCTCAAGGAATCTGTGTGGCAATTATTGACTCAAACTTAGCAATAAGTAAAAATGGGAGTTTTTGATTTGGTTTGCAAGGAAATTAAATTGAGAAAAGTAAAGGAGATTAAAATAAAGAAATTAAGTGCGAGTGCGAAATAAGTAAATTGACATGAATTAAAAGTGACTCGAAAGTAAAGAGAACAGGATTAAAAACTTGAATTGAAAAGAGCTCAGAAAGTAAAGAGATTGCTGAATAAAAACTTTATATTAAAGAAACGAGGGAGAGATTCAAGGTGAACTCTCCCTAAGAACAAGGCTTTAATGTAAAGGCAACAACTGAAAATAAGGAAGAGTAAAGACAATGAATTAAAATGGATGCTCAGAACAGTATATAAAAGATGGAAATAAAGAGTGCAAAAAACGAAGACGGTGAACGAAGAACTGAGAGCTCTGGAAAAGTAAATCCTAAATTAACAGAGTGCCAGCACCAGAGTGCATACAAGAGCCAGAGGACTGAAAACTAGATGTCTAGAACTAAGCACAAAGGGACTATTTATAAAAATCCCAACTGCTGCTGTCTTGGGCCGCTGCTGCGCTAGGTCATCCCGCACACGACCGCCTGGGCGGTGGGTCAAAATTCAGCGCACCCAGATGTGGGAGTTACGCGCGCATGACTTCCTTGGCGATGTGTTCTCCGCCTGGGTGGTTGGTGCATTACTGTGAGCAGTGAGTCAGCTTTCCTTGGTTTCCATACGCAATTTCCAACATATCTTATGATTACCTGTTCCTGAGAAGCCACAACATAAACAAAAACATATCAAACGCACCAGTGGCAACAATTAGAGTAATTAATACGCAAAATGGTACTAATACTCGAAACGGTAATGCAAATCAAATATTGCGTAAGAACCCAATTTAAGCATGATTGAGAGCATACAATTACTCAAGTTATGAGGAGAAATTAGCATGAAAATACGGTTTATCACACTATCTCAACACCAAGCACCAAGAAAACTACTCACACATAAAGAAATTAGAAATGAGAGCAAGAGGAGAAATTGATAGCAATAATAAAACTGAGATTGAAATTATATTAAAATTATTGACCCCCTCATGATCACATCACAACTGCTCAACAACTACTCTATAATTATAATGAATACTAAGACTTCTTAGATTAATTAATCAAGAAAGTTTACTGTTACTTCTCTAATCAATTATTACTGCTAAGAACAACTAATATGTTCAACTAACAAGAAAAGTTCACAGATACTTAGATTAGTTTATGCATCAATTATCTAATCTAGATAAACATCGTAATCTAATTCTTAATTTAATTAACTAATAACCACCGCCTAAGACATTAATACTCTTGACTCACCATTGAAGAAAAATTAACACTTAGAGAAATTAATTAAAACAATTACTCAATTTAATACCGCATCTCACCGATGATGCAATATCAAACTAAACAATCGCCCTCAAATTATGAGGGTTAATATCTCATTCAATAATGCTGATCGTACAACACAAATATATAAAGAGTAAACCCCCAAGTTGGTCCCTGACAATTTTCGCGGTGGACAAGGTAGTCTCTGACATTGAGAAATTGACAAGATAGTCCCTGACAATTTCAATTTTCGGACAACCGTTAGTCCCTAAACGGCTTCCGTTAGTTCGAGGGACCAATATGGCTTATTTATTAATTGTTAGGGACTAATAAAAGAAATTTAATAAAAATGAATCCTTTAAATTATGATATGAACATTGACTCATATTCATTCTAATTATGTATTAATTCCAAGCTACATATAACTACTCCGGTAAATATTAAGTCTCTATTTAGATGTATTATTATCAAAAGACAAATATGTTGGGTAATTTTTCAATTGAAGAAGTAACAAAATTCTATTACTTTGCTGTAGAAAATAATTACATGCACCATAAAATCAACTATAATTACGATTGCATTTCAGTGATGTACAAATTCAACTATAAAAAATATTAGATAAATGCTTTTATGTACACCATAAAATCAGTCACCATTAGTCATCATATATAATAATTCAACATTTTAAAATTAGTAATTCAATTTTTAAAATATTGGATTAATATCTAATAATAAAAGTTAGATTATTAGTTTCAAAATATTAAATTATTACACACATGATAATTAATTTTATGATATACATATAACATTACTACTCAAAATATTATTGTATATATGTATCAATAATACCCCTCTTCGACTGTATATATTGCTAGAATCAAGTAATCAACCGTGATAGTTCCCGACAAATAATTGTATGCATGTAATTATTTTCTACAGCAAAGTAATAAAATGTTGTTACTTCTTCAATTGAAAAATTACCCAACATATTTGTCTTTTGATAATAATACATCCAAATAGAGACTTAATATTTACCGGAGTAGTTATATGTAGCTTGGAATTAATACATAATTAGAATGAATATGAGCCAATGTTCATATCATAATTTAAAGGATTCATTTTTATTAAATTTCTTTTATTAGTCACTGACAATTAATAAATAAGTCATATTGGTCCCTCGAACTAACGGAAGCCGTTTAGGGACTAACGGTTGTCCGAAAATTGAAATTGTCAGGGACTAACTTGTCAATTTCTCAATGTCAGGGACAACCTTGTCCACCGCGAAAATTGTCAGGGACCAACTTGGGGGTTTACTCATATATAAAACAAGTATCCAACGTGTGTTATACATGACATGAGATGTGTGCTATTTGTATAGCATACGTATGTATAGCAGACATCCTATATCATGTATAATACATGTTGGATATTTATTAGACGTATTTCTGTTATACACGTAGCATTATTGTATCTCATTCGCACCTTACATGGAACATTAATCGAAACAACTCACCCAATTATCAAGGTTAGTTATCCATCCAAACTGTTCATGATTTGTTGAATTTCATGGTATCAGTGTAAAGAGAGAGCTATTGAGAGAATTTGAAAATAGTGTGAGAAATGAGATTTTACTAAATGATAGAAAGGTAAAATGAAATACAAGTGGGATGAGCCTTATATAGGCATATCAACCTAACTAACTAAACTAATTCCTAACTACAATGATATCTCTAATATGATTGTCCAATCAAGATAATCAGATTAAGGAAACAAAGAATCACATGACAATAAACATGGGAATTCAAACTTTACCGGAGGCACTGGCTACTCAGGCCAGTAAAAAGGCTACTACTCGAACATGAAAAATAAGCTATCTTCATTGAATTGAAACTGCAGAAAATTGTCTTGGATAAACAAGCAAAGTAACAACTTAAAAAAGCGTAGCCACAACGAAGAACGTAAATGAAAAACCAAGTGTGATGAAAATTAAACTAAAAGGGAGTTAAATCGAACATGTTGAATACTAATCAAGATGAAGAAAATCATAAAACTTGAGTGTCATCGCACATGGTCTCACCTCTTATATGTCTTCATGTTTCCTATTTATATCTTCAGGTCTTGCCCTGATCAACTTCTAGGGCACTTGGGTTGTAAAAGTTGAGCCCAAAGTGGGTAACTTGCGACATAGTCCCACCATGATCGCCTGCACAATATACCGTCGTGTGCACGATCCTTAGCTTTTTGTTTCGTTCAATGCACTGAATATTGCATGCATGATCTAATGCTTTATGTCTTGTCCAGTTTTGCTTCCTTGGTCCTATAGTGCATCTTGCCTAGTTGCAATACCTTGTAATTTACTATAAAACTCAAAAAGGATATTATAGGCACTGGTTCGAATCAATGCAAAAATTAACTCAAATTTAAGACAAAAATAGAATGTTTTATCTTTTAATTCATTTTGAAAGACCAAAAATAAAATTAATGAAATTGCATGGAAAATAATTAAGGAGGAATCAACAAAAACTTAACCTAAAAGTACCCTAAATCTTATTCTATCAAGGGGTTATAACATTTTAAAACTATCACTTTATTGATATTATAGTTGTTATCCCAAGAAAATTAGCGGATACGAAGAAAGAAGCCGAGGTAGTCTAGCCGAATTGGATGCAGCTGAAGGAACTTTTAGCTGATTGACAGATAGTCGTAGTCGATTGATTGTAGGATTTCAGCTACGGCTAGCGAGAGAATCGGCTGAGGGAAAAACGGCTGCAAAGCGATTGCGATATTCTTGGGAGTAAGCGATAGAAGTGGAGATTGGGGAAATGGATGAGTACAAAGAGCCGAAAATTAAGGGCAGAAGGGCACTAAGCGGAACGTGAGACGTGGAACCGAGGAAAGCGCGAGCAAGGATCAAATGCGAAGAGTTATATAAGGGGAGGAAGTTGACGAAGATAGGAACCGGAACTAGCACAATTCTCAAGTTATTTTCTTAGTTTTTTCCTAGTCATTTTCTTATTGTCATTTCAGATTCCTTAGGAGTAGATGTAGGTAATTTCAAATTTCTAATCTCGGTGTATTTTGCAAGTTTCTTGATAGCAATCCAATTTCGCATTTTTATCTTCCAAATCTCTTCTCTTGATCTTTTCCCACTTAAATTCTCGCCATGTTCATTGAGATATTTAAGGAACTTATAGCTAAGAATAAGATTCTCATTCTCGGCGAAATCGCCTCAGTTGAAAGGGATCATTAAGTTGTTGTCTTCGGCTGATAGTCATTGCTGAATTAGCCTAAGGAATCCTCTGCGACAACATAATTGACACGCCCGGTGGGACATACGGGAAGAATATCACGGAAAAAGTTGGCCTCGACCATCCCTGGCGGATGCAATTAAGGTCTGGGCGATTTTCAGAGATGAGCTCATCGACGAACGCTGGTACACCTAAGCCTAAGGGCAAGAATGATGCTACTTCTGGCACCGTAACGTCTGGAATGGGTAGTGAAGGACCCATAATTTAGCCGACAACGACAGCTGGAGGATCATCATCAAGGAATACTTCTACTATTTCGTTGGCCTTCATTAGGCAACAAATTGAAGAAGATATGCATGATCTAATGTATCAAGTTTTGCAGCAAATGGGTGAGATTGTGTGACCAATGGTTCAGAACGTGTTGCAAACCGAGGGATACCATCCGCAAAATAACACGTTGAGTACTCCCCAAACGGTGCCGCAACAGCCTCCTACGGTGACTGAGGGAATAGGGGAATTAGTTGCTGGAACCATTGGTGGAATGAGTAGTATTGTTATGCCTAGAAATACTATGGAGTATGCGACCCAGCCAATTATACCACCCTTGACATTTGGTTCTGCTACTAGTGAGTGATGGTGAGCGTCGCAACTCCCACAAATTTAATATTTTTAAAACCAAGTTCCCCTAATGTAGTTAGTGGAAACCAGGGTCGTCTCTCACAAGGAATGGCTAAGAAAGCAATACCGAAACCAGTTGTATGAGAGTTGTCACAAATTGGGGGTTTTTGTATGCAAGAATGTAAAATTGAATTAATTAAAACGGAATGATAAAAGCAGTGGTTTATGAGGTAGAACATTCATTAGGGCGTTTATCATTGGCTACAAAAGAATGCATGAGTTGATTAATTACGCTAGAGTTAGATCTAACCCTATTGTTGTGATTCTAATGATTGATTGCCTAGAACAAAATTAATCAGTGAGATCTCACCTTTAGTTTCATTTTCAACAATCTTTAAAGTCAATCACATTAATCTAGTTAAAGAGACTAATCAGTCAATTAACTAATCATATGCCAATTCCTATTATGACATGCATTAATTGATCAACCAACACATGAACATGCCAAATGAACTAGCCTAACTCAATCGAGTAAGCCAAGACAAAGGTAAACACACACAATTTAACATCTCAAATTATATGCTAGGATTGACAATGAAAACTTATGCAATATGAAGTGCAAAGCCTCAATTTACCCAAATGATGTTCACACCCTCATAAACCACCAAGAGACTTAGTTACTCATGGAGAAAATAAGGGCAGAAAATAAATTGGATTAAAATAAATATGGAATGGAAGAAAATAACTTGACTTGAACAATAAAGAGAAAGGGTAAAGAAGAATAAGGATTAATGGAAAATAAAATGCAAATTAGGAAATAAATGAAGAACGAATAATTGGATTAATTATGAAAGTAACTTACAAACCCAAAAGACTTGACAAATAACGTTGAAAGTGAACAATGGAGAAAGTTAGAGAACAACTAGGAAAAGAAAATGGAATCGTAATGGGAGAAAGAAACTCTAACTAAAAGGGAAAAACAAAAGTCTAGGGTTTGAAAAGTGATAAAACTATAAAGTACTAGTGAAGAGATATAGAGGTGTTGAAGTTCCTTTCTGGATGCATTAGCACTGCTTTATATAGAGGAAGCAGCCTCAAAATCCTAGCAATTGGGCCCCCAACGCGGTTTTGCAGATTGGTCCTTACTGTCAAAACGCTGCTACGCGCGCCCGGGCACCCATAGGGGGCCAGAGCGCCCGATCCTGGGAAAAAATCAACTGTTTCGCTTTCTTACTCTGTTTCTGATATCCATTGCTCAAATAATTGGTATGACCTGCACCACAAACACCAAATACCAAAGATCAAGTGCAAAGGTCATCCTTGAATTGCAAAAACACCATAAAACATATTCAATTTTCCTTTATTTTCATTAATCTCCAAATAAATCCAAATTGTAATAAACACAATAAAATGCTAAGAATAGAGTAAAGAATTACATACAATTGCTCAAGTTAAGGGCATAAAATATCGGCAAAAGCCACGTTATCAAATATCCCCACACTTGAACAATTTCATGTCCTCATGCAAGAAACAATGATTCTAAGCACTTCTAAAAATAAAGCAATGACAATTACATCCCAACACCTATATCCTAAAAAAAACAAAATACTACAGATGATGGAAAATTAATCAAAACAACACACCTTGGTCAAAATTTTGCAAAAACCACACTCTTGTTACAAGTTGGCATTCAAAAGAAAATCATGAGTTAAGATAATCAGTCCATGTTATGCAGAGCTGGTTGATTGGCCCTCACCAGTGTGTTTATCTCTCAATCACTCAGTGTTTTGGCTCAGCACTCAAACAATAAAAACACACAAGACTCGCATTCCATAAACTTGCTATACTTCTAACATTGCAATTCCACAAACATGGTGCATCAAGAGGTCTTTACAGGGTTGTAATGGGGCTTGGGACAGGTATGACATATATGGGAAGTGGAGTAATTCCAAGAACTAAGAATTCATGGTTCGAATGATCCCAGATGATTTCGAGAAATAGAGAGAAGAGATGAAGAGAAACGAAAACACCAAAAACCAATAAACCAACACAATTCCCAGTAAGATAATTCCCAAGATGATTCCCAGATAATTCCAAAATGATTCCCAGAAATCCAACAACCTTTATTTGCAAACAATCACAATGAACATTTTTTTTTTGTTGAATGTTTTCTGAATTTTTTTTCGTTTATTTTTTTACTCCTCATTCCAATTCTTTCGACAATTTGAAATGAGAAGAGAGAGGAAAAGAAAGATTGACCACTTCTGTACAAAAGCATTACCCTTTACAATTTATTCCCATTCCAATATACAATTCAAACTCAATTTCTCCATACTTAAAACCTTGCCCAATATTCAAACCATGTCCTCCTAGTTTCTCAGAGAGGATTTTCATTGTTTTTCACTTTTGGCTTGTAATGAGCTTAGTAAAGAATAAAGGGGTAAAAGGCTCAAATTGGCTACAAACAATGGGAAATGTGTATCGGATGGCTATTTGGCTAAGTGGCTCAAAGATGTAAAACAAAATTATGTCTCAATCACACGCAATATGTATAAAACGCAAAACAAGAATCAAGCAAATTCAGGAATAACAAATACAAGTGTCTGTGTGCTCACATGAAGAAAGTGATCAACAGATGCATTTAATCACATAAAGGCTCAATTCTCACAGGCAATCCAAACAACCAGTCAGGGATAACAAAAACAATTCAAACTCATATAAGAATAATATGCCAACAATTTCTGAATTAAAATCACAGGTAAAAGCAATTTCAGACCAAAGGGTGCTATAAAGACAACTAGCCAATCATCAAACAAAAACACATTAAATAAAAGAAAATAAAACAAAATAACTATACATGCAAGATATACATGAAAGCAATTTCTACACCCTCCCCACACTTGAATAAGACACTGTCCTCAGTGACAAACAATAAAAGAACAGTGAGAAGGGTATAGAGAGAAAACCGTCTGAGGCAGAACTGACAGCGTCCCGGACAGGTGCGCTAGGGCGTGACAGGCGCGCTAGGGCGCTTGGACAGAGACCATTCGAGTGCTGGAGCGCGTTGTATACGCTAGGGCGCCAGTGCTGCTGCAGAATTGGCTAGTTGTTGTCATGTACTCAATTGCAATTAGCATCCATATTCTACACTAGTTCTGTTCTGATTCTTCACATTCTGCATGTTTCATTTGTGTATTCTTCATTATAGAATTGTTCTCACTTGAATTCAATTTTACATTTGCTATCATATAGTCTTAGGATATATTGGTTGCATTCATTCCATTCTCAATTGCATTCACTTAATTTCTATTATTAGTCTTAATTTTGTTTCAATAAATTAAAAAAAAAACATAGCAGCATATAGCATTCAACATATAGTAGCAACATATAGCATCATATATAGGAACATATCAGCAAAAACATATCAGCATACATATCAGCAATTGTAGCAGTAGCATAGCATTGCATTAGCATAGTGTAGGATTTTACTTCTTTTGCAAGTCTTAGTTGCATTTGTCATTTTAGTGTTTAATTCTAGCTTATATTTGTTGCATTTGGTTTATATGTGTTGATTACACTTGGTCATATCATGGAATTGGAAAATTGAACTGTCTTGCGGCTTAAACTAGCTTGCGGCTAAATTGGAAGTTGCATGAATAGTGCTTTTTACCTATAAAATCAGGATTTAGGTCCACAAACTTCACCGTTTCTCCGACCTAACACTTGATTCGATGGAGAAACGACATTCTGGAAATAACTCAATCCCTTTAGGGATTGAGCTCCCCCTCCGTTTTGCCAAATTCCTTCATTTACTAGGTGTTTCGGGCACTTTTCGAGTCCGACAGGACACATTCGGTATTCCTGAAATTGTTTTGTGCTCCGATTGACCCGAAACTTGGTAGGTTGAAGGAAAACGGCCTAACGAGCAAAACTGTTTAGACCACTTTTTTAATTTTTTAAGATTTTTCTTTGCATTTTTTGATTCAGAATAGGTGTTAGAATTTAACCTAGGTGATCCCATAATTTTTAAAAATCATTTGATAGTGTTTCTGATTTTTCTAGTATTATTTTAGCATTTTAGGTGTTAGATAGTGCATTACTTGTGTTGCAAGACATCCTTTGCATTGTTACTTGTTTCTGCATCATCATGTATGATTACTAGGTCCCACATTGATTCTGAGTTAGTGAAATTTGATCCTGAGATTGATAGGACTCTTAGGTTGATTAGAGCTAGGAGGAGACTTTCATTTGGTATTGGTACTGATTTTCCTCCTAACACTAACCTTAACCCTTGTTCTAGTGTTTCTGGTGATCATAATCGTGGTGCAGGATTAGGTGATATGGCTGAGACGACTCTAAAGGAGTTGGTTGCTCCTGATGTGAATTACCAAGCATTGGCGATTCTGTATCCTCAACTGGATGCAGATTTTGAGCTGAAGTCTAGTCTTATACACTTGCTGCCAAAGTTCTGTGGTTTGGCAAGGGAAGATCCTCACAAGAATTTGAAGGAGTTCCATGTGGTCTGTTCTACTATGAGACCACAAGGTGTTGAGGAAGATCAGATTAAGCTGAGGGCATTTCCTTTCTCACTAGATGGTGCAACAAAGGATTGGTTATTGATGGCTGTGTCGTGTCAACCATAAATTTAATTATTTTTAAACCAAGTTCCCCTAATGTAGTTTAGTGGAAACCAGGGTCGTCTCTCACAAGGAATGACTAAGAGAGTAATGCATAAGACTAGTTGTATGACGGTTTGTCACAATTGGGGGGCTTTTTGTGTGCAAGATAATTAAGTTGGAATAAAATGAAAATAATAAAAACAGCGGTTTATGGGGGTGGAACATTCATTACGGTGTTATCATTGGCTACAAAAGAATGCATGAGTTGATTAATTACGCCGGAGTTAGATCTAACTCCTTTGTTGTGATTCTAATGATTAATTGCCTAGAATGGGATTAATTAGTGAGATCTCACCTTTAGTTCCACTTTCAACAATTATTAAAGCCAATCACATTAATCTAATTAAAGAGACTAATCAGCCAATTAATTACTCATTACCAATTCCTAATATGCCATGCATCAATTAATCAACTAACACATAAACATATGTCAATGAATTAGCCAACTCAATCGAGTGAGCCAAGACAAAGGATTAAACACACAATTTAAGATCTCAAATTATATGCCAAGGGTTGATAATGAAAACTTATGCAAGATTAAGAACAAAGCCTCAATTTACCCCAATGATGTTCACACCCTCATAAACCACCAAGAACTTAGCTACTCATGGCAAGAAATTAAAAGGGCTGGACGAATAACGTTTGAAATGTAAAAGACGGAGCTAGAGCTAAACTAGGAAAGATGGAAATCCTAATGGGAAGCAAAAATAACTCTAACTAGGAAAAGAAAATATGTAAAAGTGGAGGTGTTGAGTGGTGTTGTTTCTGATGCATTAGCTCCCTTTAAATAAGATGAGCAGCCTCCAAACCCTAGTCAATTTGGGCCCCCAACTCGTGCAGATAGGGTTTCTGCTGTGACAGAGTTGCGGCGCGGCGCTGGGGCACGTATAGCTCGCTGGAGCGCCAGCACTGTGCACGTGACGAGTTTAAGTGAGCCACGGGCGCTGGGCGCGCTACGGGCGCTGGAGCGCTCGATGCCTGTTCTGAAATCCACTGCTCCGCTTCTTGCTCAGTTCCTGATGTCTACAGCTCCAATAATACCTGTGACCTGTACTAAAAATACGAAATATCCAAGATCAAGTGCAAAGGTCATCCTTGAATTGTAAAAACATCATAAAACTTGTTATTTTAGCCTTTATTTCTATTAAGCTCAGATTAATCCCAAGTTGAATTAAATACAATAAAAGGCCAAAATAGAGGAAAAAATTGCATACAATCATCCAAATTAAGGGCATAAAATATTGGTAAGAACCACGTTATCAAATATCCCCACACTTGAACAATTGCATGTCCTCATGCAAAAGCAATGATTCCAAGCATCTCTCAAGGCAAAGTATTGGCTAACACATCTAACACCTAAGTCCTAAAAGAAAAATAAAATCTACAGATGATGGAAAGTTATTCAAAACAGCACACCTTGGTCAGATTTATACAATACCCTTGACACGTTATCAGTTGGCATTAAGAAAAGTTTATGAGTTAGGAGAATCAATTCATGTTATGCAAAGTTGGTTGATTTGGCCCTCACCAGTGTGTTTCTCTCTCAATCACTCAGTGTTTTGGCTAAGCACTCAATTGAATAATTCACACAAGTATTTACATTCCATAAATTTGCTATACTCCTAACATTGCAATTTTACAAACATGGTGCATCAAGAGGTCTTTTCAGGGTTGTAACGGGGCTTGGGACAGGTGTGGCATATATGGGAAATAGACTTAATTCCAAAAAACTAAGAGGCTGTTTGGTTACCGTTTTCATTTTCTGTTTTCATTTTCTGTTTTCTCTGTTTTCAAAATTTTGTGAAGGAAATACTGAAAATAGAGAAAACGAGATTTTATTGTTTTCTCTGTTTTCAGTATTTCCTTCACAAAATTTTGAAAATAGAGAAAACAGAAAATGAAAACGGTAACCAAACAACCTCTAAGATTTCATGGTTTGATCAATCCTAGATGACTTATATTACTACAGAAAAGATGGAGAGAAAAGAGATGGAGAGAATAGAAATACCCAAGATCAATAACCCATAAATTCTTACAATTAACATTCCCAAGGTTCCCAAATATTTCCATATCAATTCCCAGGAACCCAACAACCTTTATTTGCAGAATTCACATTTTTTTCTTGATTTTTCTGTATTTTTCGAATTTTTTTTTGTTACCTCATCTCAATTCTTTTGGTAATTAAAATGAGGTGGAAAAGAAAATAACAAAGGACCACTTATGTACAAAAGCTACCCTTACAGTTATATCTCAATATTTTGCACTCTATACCGGTGCTCAATTTAAGCCAATTTGCCCACACTTAAGACCTTTGCCCAATAATCAAACCATGTCCTCCTAGTTTCTTAGAAGGGATTTTTCATTGTTTTTCTGTCTTTGGCTTGTAATGAGCTTAGTAACAAAAAGGGATAAAGGCTCAAATTGGCTACAAACAAATGGGAATTGTGTATGGGTTGGCTATTTGGCTAAGTGGCTTTTAAATGTAAAAACAAAATTATGCCTCAATCACATGCAACATGTATAAAATGCAAAACAAGAATCAAGCAAATTCAGGAATAACAAATACAAGTGTGTGTGTGCTCACAGAAAGAAAGTGATTAGTTGATACATGTAATCACATTTAAGGCTCAAATCTCACAGGCAATCCAACCAACCAAACAGAGATAACACAAACAATTCAAACTCGTATTAGATTATCATGCCAACATTTCAGAGTTAAGATTAAAGGGCAGAGCAATTTCAGACCAAAAGGTGCTATTAAGAAAACTACCCAATCATCTACCTAAAAATACATAAAAATAAAATAAAATAAAGAAAAAGAAAAAGAGTTTGGCATGCCATTATTTACAAAAGCCAATTTTATCTACACCCTCCCCACACTTGAATGAGACACTGTCCCCAGTGTCAACAAATTAAAGAACAGAGAGAAAGGTATAGAAATGACCTACCGAGGACTCAATCGTCCAGGGCCGCTGGGGCGTGTGACAGGCGCCAGGGCGCTGCGGTCGTGTTCCCGTGGGCGCCAGAGCGCGTGAGGCGCGCTGGAGCGCGAATCTGCTGCAACTTCCATGACAGCTGCTGGACTGCGAATGATTGTCCAATTGGCTAATTGCTTACTGAAAACAAATGTTAATAAATAAGAAACAATAACGAAAAAGCTATCTAAGTGCAGAAATTAAATTTCGGTGGGTTGTCTCCCCCAAGCACTTTGTTTTAACGTCCCTAAGTTGGACGGCTGGCTGCTCATGCAGATTTTGGGTCCTCAAGATGGATGATATCCATCTCATTCTCCTCTGTATGCTGCTGATTTCTGTTGAAGATTTTTAATCTGTGCCCATTGACTTTGAACTTTGAGTTGGTTTTTGGACAACAGATTTCCACTGCTCCATGGGGAAAGACTCTAGAAACAATGAAAGGTCCATCCCATCTGGATCTGAGTTTCCCAGCCATCAGTTTTAGCCTCGAATTGTAGAGCAGTACTTCTTGACCGTCCTTGAACTCCTTCCTGGAAATGTTACTGTCGTGGAATGCCTTAGACTTTTCTTTGTACAATCGAGAACTTTCGTAGGCCTCCAGACGCAACTCTTCCAATTCTTGTAATTGGAGCTTCCTGTGTTCTCCTGCCAAGGTTAGATCCATGTTGCACTGCTTGATCGCCCAATAGGCTCTGTGCTCTAGTTCCACAGGCAAGTGACATGCCTTTCCAAAGACAAGTCTGAAAGGGCTCATGCCTATTGGGGTTTTGAACGCTGTTCTGTATGCCCACAGTGCATCATCTAGCCTTAGACTCCAATCCTTCCTGTTGGGGTTCACTACCTTCTCCAAGACTCTTTTGATCTCACAGTTGGAGACTTCTGCTTGCCCGTTAGTGTGGGGGTGATAGGCAGTGGAGATCCTATGAACAACCCCATACTTACGGAGTAGGGCATCCATGCTCCTATTGCAAAAATGAGTTCCTCTATCACTAATGATGACCCTTGGTGTTCCAAACCTGCAGAAAATATTGGACCTAACAAAAGCAACTACAACTGCGGAATCATTAGTTCTGGTGGCAATTGCTTCCACCCATTTTCAGACATAATCCACAGCGAGAAGGATGTAAACAAAACCACGAGAGCTAGGAAGTGGTCCCATGAAATCAATTATTCCCCACACATCAAAGATTTCGCAAAATAGTAAAGGTTGTTGGGGCATTTCATTTTTCCATGAGTCATTTCCAGCTCTTTGGCATTGCTCACATGACTTACAGAACTCATAAGAGTCTTTCTTAATGTAAGGCCAGTAAAATCCACAATCAAGAATTTTCCTAGCAGTGCGGTGAGGTCCAAAGTGGCCTCCGCTAGGCCCAGAATGACAGAAAGTTAAGATTGATTGGAATTCCATGTCATCCACACAACGTCTAATTACTTGATCAGACCCGAGTCTCCACAAATAAGGTGCATCCCACAAGTAGTATTTGCAATCACTTTTAAATTTCTCTACTTGGGATTTTGAAAGTTTTGATGGGATAACTCGGCCTGCCAAGTAATTGGCGATCGGTGCATACCATGGAATAATATCAACCTTAAGCAAGTGCTCTTCAGGAAAAGAGTCATTAAGTGGAAGGGGATCCTTGGGAATGTGCTCAACTCTACTCAGATGGTCAACAACCAAATTGAGAGCACCATTCCGATCCCGTATTTCTAAATCAAACTCTTGTAAGAGTAGCATCCACCTAATTAACCTTGGCTTGGCTTCAGGTTTCTTTAAAAGATATTTTAGAGCTGCATGATCGGAGTATACCACTACCTTGGAACCTAGTAAATATGATCAAAATTTATCCAATGCAAAAACAATGGCTAAAACTTCTTTTTCAGTAGTGGTATAATTGGATTGTGCAGCATCTAAAGTGCGAGAAGCATAATAGAGGACATGAGACACCTTACCCACCGATTGGGCTAGTACCGCGCCCAATGCGTAGTTGGAAGCGTCACACATGAGTTCAAATGGCAGCGTCCAGTCCGATGGTTGAATCACCAGCGCGGTGGTGAGGTGCTCCTTCAATTCGTCAAATGCCTTCTTGCATGCATCATCGAACTGGAATTCTACTTCCTTCTGCAGTAGCTTGGTCATGGGTAGTGCAATCTTACTGAAGTCCTTGATGAATCTCCGATAAAATCCTGCATGACCCAAAAAAGAACGAACCTCCCCCACACTGGCGGGGTAAGCCAGAGAGGAAATAACATCTATTTTAGCTTTGTCTACCGAGATTCCAGCTTTAGAGATGACATGCCCAAGTACCACACCTTGTTTGACCATAAAGTGACATTTTTCAAAGTTTAAAACAAGGTGGGCAGAGATACATCTTTTTAAAACTTTTCCAGACTATGCAGGCAGTCATCAAAAGAGGATCCAAAAGCAGTGAAATCATCCATAAATACTTCCATGCAATTTTCAAGAAAATCGGAGAAGATGCTTACCATACATCTTTGGAAAGTACCTGGTGCGTTGCACAACCCGAACGGCATGCGGCGCTAGGCATATGTACCAAAGGGGCATGTGAAAGTGGTCTTCTCCTGATCTTCAGGAGCGATGTGGATCTGGAAGTATCCGGAGAATTCGTCCAGGAAGCAGTAATGTGACTGGCCTGCTAGTCTCTCCAGCATTTGATCAATGAAGGGCAGAGGGAAATGATCCTTCCGGGTGGCTTGATTAAGTCTCCGGTAGTCAATACATACCCTCCAACTATTTTGAATTCTGGTAGGGATGAGTTCGTTGTTCTCATTGCGCACCACAGTTATTCCTGACTTTTTGGGCACTACTTGCACCGGGCTGACCCATTGGCTGTCGGAAATGGGGTAGATGATCCCCGCGGCCAACAATTTTGTGACCTCTTTCTTCACCACATCAAGGATCAGAGGGTTTAGTCTTCTCTGGGGTTGCCTTACTGGTTCGGTGTCATCTTCCAGAAAGATGCGATGGGTGCTTGTAGAAGGACTTATTCCCTTAATATCTGCCAATGTCCAACCAATTGCTTCCTTATGACCCTTCAATACAGTGACTAGTCTCTCTTCTTGCTCAGATGAAAGGTCATTGGCAATAATTACCGGTTGGTTTTGTCTTTCTCCCAAGAAGGCATATTTGAGGTGTGGGGGAAGTGGTTTCAGCTCCTCCTTGGATGTGTTCTGTTCCCCTTCCTTTGAGTCACCTGAAATTGAGAACACTTTGGCAGAAGAACAAGCATTATATCTTGAATTTGAGTCGGGAATTGAAAGGATTTGGTCAGAATCGCAGCTAACAGCAGAAATTAAATTTTCTGTGCTGCGAGCGTGCGCTCCAGCGCCCACGAGGCGCTCGGGCGCGAGTTCCTGCTGCAGAATTCCAGTAGCAGTGTCATCGCTCCCAACACAGATAGGATCTGCCCCATACTCGAATTCTTCAGCCAAAATTGAGTATTCTTGGGGTATCCCTAGGGATAGATCCATCGCTAAGCAATTTTCACAAAGATCCTCACATTTTCCACAATCTGGACAGTTGAATTCAAAGTCAAAGTCTAGCCATGAGTCAAAGCCATTTGAGATACCATCAATGTTGTTTTCAAGTAAAGTTTCCATGATATCTAGTGCAAAAACAGAATGGTTCTCGGATGGAAATTTCATGGCATCTTTCAAATTAAATTGGACTTTGAATTCCCCACATTCCATAGAGAGGCTACCAGCATGGACATCAATCTTGGCTTTAGCAGTTTTTAGAAAAGGTCTACCAAGAATTAATGCTTGCTGGTTACACTCTCCATCTTGTGCCATTTCCAATACATAAAAATCAGCTGGAAATATTAAATCATTTACCTTAACCAATACATCTTCCAGGAGTCCATCCGGTTGTTGTATGGTGCGGTTGGCCAATTGAATGATCACGCCGGTGGTTTTGAGTGTTCCAATGTTTAGAGCTTGGTATACCAATCTTGGCATGACCTTTATGGCTGCACCCTGTGATACCCCGTATCATAGTGTCCCTTAGGAAGGACTTTTCTCAAGACGCGTCAGAAACACGCCAGCAAGTTCCTGTTAGAAGGAACTCGCTAGCGAGCAATCAGCTCCCGCTAGCGAGTCGTTGGTCGCCAGCGACCGCAGTCAAGTCGCTAGCGATGGGATCAAGTCCCACATCGTTCAGAATGGACGTCAAGACGTTGCTGACAGAAGGTGGTAGCTAGCGAGCAGCCACTGCCCGCTAGCGAAGAGCTTGTCGCTAGCGACCATGTGTTAGTCACTAGCGACCGGACCGAAGTCCCACATCGGTCACAGCTTGTTCAACCTTTCCCCCCCTCACCCTATATATATGAGAGGTTCTGTTACCTCACACCTCACATCTCACACTCAGCCTTTTTCAAAGCAGTGCTTTGGGGCATCCTTCGTTGTTGAGGATAGTGTGAGCTCGACGTCTTGGGGATACTCTGCTAGAGCAAGTTCCCGACGATGAGTGAAAAGACGTTTTTGCCCCTGTCAGCGTGCTGGACGCTAGCGAGATGTGAGAGCTCGCTGGCGAGTGTGCCGTCACTAGCGAGAAGGTGTTGCTCGCTAGCGAAGGTTCAGTGCGCAGCCTAGTTCAAGTTTTTCTTTTCTTTTGTGCGGTCCTGATGGGTCTTTTGCACGCCAGGTGCAAACGCGGTGCCGATAGCTGGAGCCGGAGCTAGCGGTGCCTTCCAGTCTCAGGACTTTCCAGGTGAGTGGAGGTATTAGAGTGGATGTGCTGTGGCTGCCACATAGTAGCATTTGTATATGTTTATATGATTATGATTTTGTTTATATGTTTATGTGTTTATAATTATGTTTATGTTTATAGTTATATTTATGTTCATGTTTATGTTTATGTTCATGTTTATATTTATGTTCACATGCTTAAGTAGATAATATGATTAGGAAGATAACCTGCTTAGATAGATCACATAATATAGCATAGTAAGTGATAACGCGGTTTTTACCAACATTTTATACCCTTAATTTGGATGATTGTATGCAATTCTTAGCTCTATTTTGGCCTGTTATTGTATTTAATTCAACTTGAGATTGATCTGAGCTTAATAGAAATAAAGGCTAAAATAACAAGTTTTATGATGTTTTTACAATTCAAGGATGACCTTTGCACTTGATCTTGGATATTTCGTATTTTTAGTGCAGGTCACAGGTATTATTGGAGCTGTAGACATCAGGAACTGAGCAAGAAGCGGAGCAGTGGATTTCGGAGCAAACAGCGAGCGCTCCAGCGCCTGTAGGGAGCCCCAACGCGCGTGGCTCATTTAAAACCAGTCACGTGCACAACGCTAGCGCTCCAGCGCCGCGCCGCAACTCTGTCACAGCAGAAACCCTAATCTGCACGAGTTGGAGGCCCAATTAGCTAGGGTTTGGAGGCTGCTCACTCTATTTAAAGAAGGCTAATGCATCAGAAACACATGATCTCTACACTCTCTACTATCACTTCATCAATCCCTATTTTCTTTCCATAGTTAGAGTTATTTGTTTTCCCATTAGGATTTCCGTTTTCCTAGTTTTAGCTCTAGCTCCATCTTTACATTTCAAACGTTATTCGTCTAGCCCTTTTGGGTTTTGTAAGTTACTCTTTCTACTATTAATCCAATTATTCGTTTTCACATCTTGCCAACTTGCATTTAATTTCTTTTAATTTCTTGTCTTTTAATTCATTGTCATGAGTAGCTAATTTTCTTGGTGGTTTATGTGGGTGTGAACATCATTGGGGTAATTTGAGGCTTTTTTCTTAATCTTGCATAAGTTTTCATTATCAACCCTTAACATATAATTTGAGATCTTAAATTGTGTGTTTAACCCTTGGTCTTGGCTTACTCGATTGAGTTGGCTAATTCTTGGGCATATGTTTATGTGTTAGTTGATTAATTGATGCTTTGCATATTAGGAATTGGTAATGAGTAATTAATTGACTAATTAGTCTTTTTATTTAGATTAATGTGATTGGCTTTAATAATTGTTGAGAGTGGAACTAAAGGTGAGATCTCACTAATTAATCTCATTCTAGGCAATTAATCATTAGAATCATAACAAAGGAGTTAGATCTAACTCCGGCGTAATTAATCAACTCATGCATTCTTTTGTAGCCAATGATTGACACCCTAATGAATGTTCCGCCCCATAAACCGCTGTTTTTATTATTCTAAATTTATTCCAATTTTAATTCCCTTGCATACAAAAACCCCCAAATTGATTACTCTCTTAGCCATTCCTTGTGAGAGATGACCCCCTGGTTTCCACTAAACTATATTAGGGGAACTTGGTTTAAAAATAATTAAATTTATGAGTGTTACGACGCACCCATCAAATTTTTGGCACCGTTGCCGGGGAATGGCGATGAAAGTAATCACTAGTTGTGTGATTTGTACATATTGTACATAATCGTTTTCTTTGTTTCTTTGAAAAAAAAATTAAAAAATAAAAACAACAAAAAGATTTTATTTATTGCATCACATAGCATTCCACAGAACTTGTTGTTCGCAGAACAGCAAAGTTCTGCGTCGACACGAGCGCTCGAGCGCCCAATCAGCGCTCTAGCGTCCTGTCAAGACGCGCCCTAGCGCCCTTTGGACCGCTCGAGCGGCCCGTTCGTCGTCCTACAGCATGTTTTTATGTTTTCTTCTCTTAATTTCTTTCTTTTTCTAGACCTAACATGAACACTAACCCCAATTTTAGTCTCCAAGATTTTAGTTTCCATAGTTTTGCAGGTTATCAACCAAAGTAGTGAGATGCAAGCACCCCCCGTTATCCTCGAACCTTCACCAACACCATACCCGTACCAAGACCCTCAACCGTACTATGAACCATACCCATCCTTTAACCCTACTACCAGCCATATAATGAACCACCACCCTCCTACATTGAACCGTTTCCATACACATACCTGAGCCTAATCCTTACTCATATCCCATCAAATGCCTTAACCAACCAACCATTGACCCATTCTACCAACCTTCTCAACCTCTTGCAACCGTCTACTCCTGGTAATAATACTGACAACTCCATGATGAAACAAATTTTTGAAATACTCATGACAAACCAGCAAGCACTTTTGCGCATGGAAGAGGACCTCCAACAATTGAGAACTCAGGCCACCTCATCACCACCACCACCTTCTCCATTACCACCTTCTTTACCACCGCCAGCTTCACCTCCACATTCACCATCACAAGAGGAACCAGAGTTCCCCATTGTTGAAGATGATTATGCTTTAGAGCAATTAGATTGGGAGGCATTAAAGTCCATGGTGGAAGAATTATCGGGGGAAGTCGAGGAAGACCCCAATGTAGAGATAATCTATGAGGACCCTCCACCTTTACCCAGTACCGTGCTAGACATCGTGTGTGCGAAGGAAAGTTCTTTGAGTGTTGGAGTCACTGCAGAGATTCCCTCACTTGGAGGAATTGACGAGGCATGCAAGGAGGAAATCATGGACTCTACCACCTCATCCCTTGTTGTTTCAAGGCAACCATTGGGACCCTTCCCATTTGCTCTTGGGCCTCATGAGTATGCTTGTCTCGAGACTGATGCTCAACTCCTTACCTTTTGTGGGGTGTCGGTATCTTCTCAAGCTCAAATTTCTTGGAAACTAACTAATTTCAATTATGTTTTATCTAACCCATCTTGTGAGGACTCTCATCCCGCCTCACTTGGTTTTGTTTGTTTTAGGGATGCTTTTTGCAGGAGCGGGTGTTGTGCTCCAAGGGGCAATCTAAGGACCAAAACTCTTGGGTTCCGGACTAAGAAGGGAACCATTCTCTTTGGAGTGGTTTGTTACTCATGGGATCCCGGTGGAGGTGTGGAAAGCACACCATGGTGGAAACTACTGGATCAATTCAAGCATAAGCCGCCCTGAGAGTGGCTGACCAAACGTCCAACTTAGGGACGTTAAAGCAAAGTGCTTGGGGGAGACAACCCACCAAATTTTACTTTTTGCACTTAGATAGGTTCCTTTCTTTGTTTCCTCATCTATTAGTCTTAATTTTTTCATTCATTTAGTTGGTCAAATGGCAAGAATTTCGCAGTACATCAGCTGTCCTGGATTCTGCAGAAGACCTGCGCTCTGGCGCCTGCCACGCGCCCTAGCGCTCGCGAAACACTTCCTCAGCGCCGTAGCGCGCGTCCCACGCTCCAGCGGCCTGGACAGTCATGTCCTCTGCAGGTCCTTTTCAATACCCTTTTCTCTGTTCCTTTAATTGTTGACACTGGGGACAGTGTCTCATTTAAGTGTGGGGAGGGTGTAGAAAAATTGGCTTTTGTAAACAATGGCATGCCTAACTCTTTTTCTTTTTCTTTTTCTTTATTTTATTTTATTTTTATGTATTTTTAGGTAGATGATTGGGTAGTTTTCTTTATAGCACCTCGTCTGAAATTGCTCTACCCTTTAATTTTAACTCAAAAATGTTGGCATGATAATCTAATATGAGTTTGAATTGTTTGTATTATCTCTGTTTGGTTGGTTGGATTACCTGTGGGATTTTAGTTTTAAATGTGATTACATGTATCAACTAATCACTTTCTTTCTGTGAGCACACACACACACTTGAATTTGTTATTCCTGAATTTGCTTGATTCTTGTTTTGCATTTTATACATGTTGTATGTGATTGAGGCATAAATTTGTTTTTACATTTAAAAGCCACTTAGCCAAATAGCCAACCCATACACAATTTCCATTTGTTTGTAGCCAATTTGAGCCTTTATCCCTTTTTTGTTACTAAGCTCATTACAAGCCAAAGACAGAAAAACAATGAAAAATCCCCTCTGAGAAACTAGGAGGACATGGTTTGATTATTGGGCAAGGGTCTTAAGCGTGGGGAAATTGGGCACTGGTATAGAGTGCAAAATATTGGGATATGTTGTAAGGGTAGCTTTTGTACATAAATGATTCTTTGTTATTTTCTTTTCCACCTCATTTTAATTACCAAAGGAATTGAGATGAGGTATAAGAAAAAAATCGAAAAATACATAAAAATCAAGAAAAAAATGTGAATTCCTGCAAATAAAGGTTTTTGGGTCCCTGGGAATTAATGTGAAAATATTTGGGAACATTGGGAATGATAATTGTAAGAAGCTATGGGTTATTGATCTTGGGTATTCTATTCTCTCTATCTCTTCTCTCTCCATCTTTTCTGTAGTGATAGAAGTCATCTAGGATTGATCAAACCATGAAGTCTTAGTTTTTTGGAAATTAAGTCCACTTCCCATATATGCCATACCTGTCCCAAGCCCCGTTACAACCCTGAAAAGACCTCTTGATGCACCATGTTTGTAAAATTGCAATGTTAGGAGTATAGCAAATTTATGGAATGTAAATACTTGTGTGAATTATTCAAATTGAGTGCTAAGCCAAAACACTGAGTGATTGAGAGAGAAACACACTGGTGAGGGCCAACTCAACCATCTTTGCATAACATGAATTGATTCTCCTAACTCATACTCTTTTCTTGATGCCAACTGATAACATGTCAAGGGTATTGTATAAATCTGACCAAGGTGTGCTGTTTTGAATAACTTGCTGTCATCTGTAGATTTTATTTTTCTTGTAGGACTTAGCTTAGGTGTTAGATGTGTTAGCCAATACTCTGAGAGATGCTTGGAATCATTGCTTTTGCATGAGGACATGCAATTGTTCAAGTGTGGGGATATTTGATAACGCGGTTTTTACCAACATTTTATACCCTTAATTTGGATGATTGTATGCAATTCTTAGCTCTATTTTGGCCTGTTATTGTATTTAATTCAACTTGAGATTGATCTGAGCTTAATAGAAATAAAGGCTAAATAACAAGTTTTATGATGTTTTTACAATTCAAGGATGACCTTTGCACTTGATCTTGGATATTTCGTATTTTTAGTGCAGGTCACAGGTATTATTGGAGCTGTAGACATCAGGAACTGAGCAAGAAGCGGAGCAGTGGATTTCGGAGCAAACATCGAGCGCTCCAGCGCCTGTAGCGCGCCCCAGCGCCGCGCCGCAACTCTGTCACAGCAGAAACCCTAATCTGCACGAGTTGGAGGCCCAATTAGCTAGGGTTTGGAGGCTGCTCACTCTATTTAAAGAAGACTAATGCATCAGAAACACATGATCTCTACACTCTCTACTATCACTTCTTGAATCCCTATTTTCTTTCCATAGTTAGAGTTATTTGTTTTCCCATTAGGATTTCTGTTTTCCTAGTTTTAGCTCTAGCTCCATCTTTGCTCTAGCTCCACTGCTCCGCCTCTTGCTCAGTTCCTGATGTCTACAACTCCAATAATACCTGTGACCTGTACTAAAAAAACGAAATATCCAAGATCAAGTGCAAAGGTCATCCTTGAATTGTAAAAACATCATAAAACTTGCTATTTTAGCCTTTATTTCTATTAAGCTCAGATTAATCCCAAGTTGAATTAAATACAATAAAAGGCCAAAATAGAGCAAAGAATTGCACACAATCATCCAAATTAAGGGCATAAAATATTGGTAAGAACCACGTTATCAGTTATACTACTTGCATCTGGGAATTGTGACTAATTGGCAAGATATGAAGAGAATTTTCCTGGAGAAATTCTTTCTTGCGTCAAGAATAGCTTCAATCAGAAAGGATATCAGTGGGATTAGGCAGCAGGGTGGTGAGACTCTCCATGAGTACTGGGAGAGATTCAAGAAGCTTTGTGCAAGCTGCCCTCATCACCAGATTAGTGACCAGCTTCTGATTCAGTATTTCTATGAGGGGTTGCAGGCCATGGATAGGAGTATGATTGATGCTGCCTCAGGTGGTGCCTTGGTGGATAAAACACCCACTGCAGCAAGAAACTTGATAGAGAATATGGCTGCCAATGGTCAACAGTTTGGTACAAGAGCAACTAGTTGCAGAAGTGTTAATGAGGTCCAATATTCAGAGGCAAATCAGAGGATGGAGCATCGGATGGATGAGCTCACAAGCCTTGTGAGACAATTGGCCCTGGCAAATACACAGAAGCAACATCAGGTAGCAGCCGTTATGTGTGCCATTTGTTCTATGGTGGATCATTCTACAGATCAATGCCCCACATTGCAAGAAAGCAGTGAGATGGTAGCTGGAGTTTTTCCTGGGAGACCTTTCCAGCAGCAGCACCAACAGAACCACAATCCATACTCTCAGCCGCACGTGGCACATGATGGTAGGGCGGGTAACGCCTGAGGTGCTGCTGCGGCTGGGCGCTGCTGCTGCTGTAGAAGTCGAGGCTGACACTGAGTCCTAGGTGGTTGACCATATGGCTGAAAGCGAGCAGAGGCAGTGTGGTTGGTCTGCTGAGGTGCCGCACTCCTCCTCTGAGTCTCAACCCTCTGCGGTGCAACTGGGCGGCTGGTCTCCTCTACAATCCTGCAGGTGTCCACCATCTCTCTGTAGTCTCTAATCTTCATGTGCTTAACCATCCTCTTGATGTCTTTGTTCAGCCCAGCACAGAATTTTATGCACTTCCAGCTCTCCTTCGGGTTCACCTGGTAGATCTCTGAAAATCGAATGAGCTCCTCGAACTTGGCGATGTACTCAGGTATGGTCATGGTGCCCTGACGGAGATCAAGGAACTCCATTTCCTTGTCCTGGCGAACAGTCTCTGGGAAGTACTTCTCGTAGAACATGTCCTTAAACATGTCCCACGTGACCGCTACACCCGCGCGCGTCAGAAGCGCGACAAGCATCGTTCCACCAAGAACGTGCCTCCATCTGCAGCATGAAGGTGGCTAGTTGTGTCTTCTGCACCTCTGTACACTGGACCACTGTAAAGATGTCCTCGATACCCCTCAGCCAATCCTCAACTACTGAAGGATCCGTAGTTCCAGGAAAAGGAGAGGGATTGGCCCTCTTGAAGTCAGCGAAATAGGAACTGCCATTACCCGTAGGTGGTGGCGCTGCGCGCTGTTGAGTCATGTGGTCCACCATGCGGTTCATGGCCCTGGCCATCTCCATGAATGCCTCCGACGAAACCCCGCTTCCTTGCCCATTCTCCTCATGATCGTCAGCATCGTCCCTATTACGCCTGCTGGGTGCCATGTCCCTGTGCACACAAACAATGAACATCGAGTTGATCAGGCTCCATATCAATGCTAAGTATGCACAATTACTGACAGTCCAGCAAAACGATCATGCACCTCAACACATAACTAATACACATAAGAGGTTATATGCATGATATAACTACCGTACATGCCACAATAGCATAACAGGTCCATTACCCCAAGCCCTGTAGGATAGACCTGCTCTGATACCAAAATGTAACACCCTACTAGATAGCCCTTAACGCTTAAGTCATTTTAGGCCATTTCATAAGGGTTACCTCCTGTTATCATGTTTTATCTTTATATTTAAAATATAATACGTGGAAAATAAGCGGGAGTAAATTTTCGAAAATCATTTGCGGTATAGAAAATAAGGGCCTTGCGCATAAATACAACGATAATGATAAGCGATACAAACATCTACTAAAATACTTCATCATATAATAACTCCCATCAAGTAACAAACATGAAGTAAATACTAGGTCTCACCCCATAAGCCAAAAACTATGACCTATGAGATTCCACCATAATTATGAGTAAATAAATAGCTGCCGGCTAACAAAGGTCCGGACTCAGAAAAAATAATAAATAAATAAACGTAGCGGAAGCATAAAAGTCATAACATCTGATAAGGAAATAAAACATGTCTCTGATATCTAAGGAACTACATTATAAACTAAGTCTGCACGGGCTCCTCGTGTGCTCCGACATCCTGCTCTGTCTGCTCCTCTAAAAGGTGGGAAAAACATAGGGTGAGCACTGGGAAGTGACTCAGTAGAGGAAGCCGCCCCGGGTTTAATTATAAAATAAGTGAAGCATGAATGAGTTTAATTCGGATATAAGTTGAAAATCAATCTTTCCCCGAAACGTCTTACCTAAGTGCATCTTGTCCATTTTATTAATTCGTATAACATATCATAATTAAAGGTCCATGTGTAGTGTACTATGTGCTTCTATCACAATCAGGGAAAATATAACATAACAGAACATTTATCAGAACTTTCTTTCAGAGCATCTTATCATTAACTTTTACTTTAAATCTGTCAGACATGGCAAAGCCTCCCTCCCATCCTTACTCCTACAATCCGGCCCCTAGGTATGAGCTCATCCTAACACATACGGGGAAGAGGGGGTACAGTTCACCTTCCTCAAGTGAAGGAGTTGCAGCCGAGGATGCCACCCCTCCCTACAACACTCATCACAAGCTGAAGGCTACAGGGTATTTTAATCTTTCAGAGTTTCAGAGATCTTTCAGAACGTCTTTTAATTATCAGAAATCTTTCAGAGTTAACAGAGATCTTTCAGAGCACCAGAATATCTTTCAGAACATCTTTTAACTTTTACCGAGTGACAGAGTTAATTCATTCAGATCATTTCATCATAATATATATCATATACTCACATAAACAATTTATCGCATCATAAAAGCAATACATATACTCAATATAACATATATATCTCATACAATAATTATATATACATCATAGCAATTAAACATACATATAAACGTACTTTATAGCTCATATAATCATATATAAATCATGCATAAATCATATATAACATTTATACAAGTCGTAGAACGCATTAGGGTACATAAAAGGGTAAAAACATGTCAATTTATACTCTTTAACATCATGGAATAAACATAGCACATTCACTTACTTACTCTGACATCATGGAGAATAAATAAATACAACTCTTTATCAAATAAACATGATATACAACTACTTATAAATATTATTCTCAATGCTTCTATACCTTTCATGTCATTTGATCTTGTTTCTTTTATTATTATTTCATACTTATACTTTATTCTAGTTTTACTTGTACTTTATACTCTACCCTTAAGTATCTTGTAAACTCTTATATTTTATTCATCATCAATCTTATCTTCTATACTATTATTGTTACTATTACTATTATCATTACATCTCATATATTATACATGTTGTTGTTCTTACTGCATTATTCTTTTATTATTATTATTATTATTTCTACCTGTTATCTACCTGTTATTAACTAATATACATGCTAATAGGTATAAGTTTATGTAATAATAATATGTAATAGTAATATACATATACTAGTAAACTGTCCTTTTTTTTTATTTATATATATACACTCACGCTCCCAGGAAAAACAAGAACCAAGTATGCTCGCTGCCATCTACGTAGAATATATATATGTATATACACTCACGCTGCCAGGAAAAACAAGAACCAAGCATGCTCATTGCCACTCGCATATATATATATATATATATGCTATATCTACGTAGAACTACGTAGTGATAATAATAATAATAATAATAATAAGCCACAAAAATTCCTAATGGGAAAAACGACCATCACATTAATCTCATAAAATCATCATCAATATGCATTAAAATAGAATGCCTAACCCCTACCTCTTGAAGACAAAATGCTAGAATGCAAAGAGAAACCCTTTTTTTCCCGACGTTGCTCTCGTTGGAAACCTCTCTCTAGCCCCACGAACGGTCCGGTGACGCCGGAGACTCTTAACGGAGAAACAGAATCGGTAGAAAGCTCCGGCTTGATGGGAGGATTAAGAATATGAATTTATTTTCTGGATTGGGTGAGGTTTGATGGGTGTTTCGTGGTTTGGAGTATCAATGACTTAGAGAGCTCTTGAGAGAAAGATGGCTATGGCGGCTCAAAAGAAGGAGGAGAGTGTTTTTCTCAATTGGAGAGGGTTACTAGTGTTTATATAGGGAGTGGCTAGGTCAAGAGTCATTGTGGGGCCCACCGCCACTTAAAATACTAAAACACTCCAAATCCCCCCCAAATAATACTATAATGCTTATATAATTTTTCTAATATTTAAATATAAATTAAAATACACACATAGGCACATAAATAAAATAAAATAAATAATAATATATAACACTAACATTATCTAATAACATCATGTAACTCATATAAATATTTTATATCATCATTCCTAACCTCATGCATCATCTAAATATCAATTAAAACTCATATATGCATCCAACATAAATACTCACATAATTATCATGACATATAATTTACACACGTAATTCACATAGCATAGAATGAACACATATATACACACTTAAATCACGTCACACATAAGGGTTTGACTAGAAGAAACTTATCCACCCAAACCGAATTAAATCCTAACCAAGGTCAATTACCCTTAATCTCACTTAATTAGGACTTAATAAAAGTCGGGGTGTTACAGAGGCAATAGTGGCTTTGTGCAGTAGCAGAAAACAGATTTCAGGCCACATACCAGCAGCCAAATACCCTCTGTACCTTCTTCTTCACCTGAGCAATCTTTGGCATATTTGGTTAAGCAAATGACAGCTAACAGCCTTCAATTTCAGCAAAGAACAGATTCGACCCTCCAAAGTATGCAGCAAAGAACGGATGCAACCATCCAAAGTCTGCAAACTCAGATTGGACAGTTAGCCACCACTATTGGGGAGTTGAAGAATCGGGGATCGGGAAAACTGCCTTCTCAAGCAGTCAATCCGAGTAATGTTAGTGCCATTACACTCAGAGGTGGAAAGGTACTTGTTGCACCAGAGTTAGAGCAAGCTGCTGCAGATTCAGAAATAGTGCAGAATAACATTGCAGATCCAAAAAATTCTGCAGCAGCAGAAAATAAAAAGAAAAAGGTCGTTGGAGACATAAGGAAGATAACAGATTCTGAATTGCTTAAGGAAATATTGGAGACATTTAGGAAGGTTGAGGTGAATATACCTCTCCTAGATGTCATCAAGCAGATTCCTAAATATGCAAAGTTCCTCAAGGATTTGTGCACACAGAAAAGGAAGTTGAAGGGTAATGAAAGGGTGAACATGGGCAGAAATGTGTCATCTATCATTCAGCCCAGTTTACCAATTAAATGCAAAGACCCTGGTACTTTCGCCGTCTCATGCATGATTGGTGATAAGACTTTTGATCGTTCCATGCTAGACCTTGGGGCAGCGATCAATGTCATGCCCAGGTCCATCTATAAGTCATTGCGCATTGGAGAGCTTAAGGCATCAGGGATTGTGATCTAGTTAGCAGATAGGAGCATTCGACATCCTGATGGCATGCGGGAGGACGTTCTGGTTGGGGTAAAAAGTCTTATTTTCCCTGCTGATTTTTATGTTTTAGATGTCCAGCATGATGAGCACACACCACCACCATTGATATTGGGTAGGCCATTTTTGAAAAGTGTCAGGACAAAAATTGATGTGCATACTGGTACAATATCAATGGAGTGTGGTGATATTATTGTGCATTTTAATCTGCATGATGCCATGAGATATCCTGCTGAGGAGCATTTTGTCTATCATATTGATATCATTGATACTTTAGTTGATAGGATGCATCTTGATTTCTCTGATTCTGTGTTGCATTCTGATTCTGTTGAGTCTGTTGATATTCATTCTAATGATGATGATGACTCTGATCTTGATACTGTGATTATGCATTCTGAGCATTCTGAGAGTGTTGATTCTGTGATTATAGATTCTGAGCATTTTGATTCTGTGCATTCTGACACGCACTCTGATAAACATTCTGTTATGCATTCTTCTGTGCATTCTTCTGTCATGCCTTCTATCATACAGTCTTATTTGTCCATGCATTCTGATACAGCTGTTATTTCACCTCTTGCTGCTAGTTCACATTCTGAATCAACAGTAGCTACTGACGCTTCCCTTGCAGCATCTTCTCTTGTGTCTGTTGTTGCAGGTGCTGATACCACTGCACCCACTTTGGAGCTAATGTTGTTGCCCGATCATTTGAAGTATGCATTCTTGGAGCCTAATGAGCAGCACCCGATCATCATTGCTAGGGATTTACTCCCTGACCAAGAGGAGAGATTATTGAGAATAGTGAAGCAGATCACATGAGGGCTATTGGCTGGACACTTGCAGACATTCCTGGGATTAGCCCCTCCACTTGTATGCACTGTATTCAGTTGGAGGAGGGGGCCAAACCAGTGAGGCAGCTCCAAAGGCGGCTCAACCCCTTGATCCTAGATGTGGTGAAAAAGGAGGTGAGCAAGTTATTGGCTGCTGACATCATCTATCCTATCTCGGATAGTAAGTGGGTTAGCCCAATGCAGGTTGTTCCGAAGAAGAGTGGGATCACAGTGCAGAAAAATGAGAAAAATGAGTTGATCCCCACTCGACTGCAGAACAACTGGAGAGTCTGCATCGACTACAGGAAGCTGAATCAGGCCACTAGGAAGGATCACTTCCCACTGCCATTCATTGATCAGATGTTGGAGAGGTTAGCTGGCCAGTCCCATTACTGCTTCCTGGACGGGTTTTCAGGTTACTTCCAGATACATATCGCTCCGGAGGATCAGGAAAAGACCACATTCACTTGCCCATTTGGCACATTTGCGTACCGTCGGATGCCCTTTGGTCTATGCAATGCCCCAGGTACATTTTAGAGATGCATGGTGAGTATATTTTCTGATTTCTTAGAGGATTGTATGGAGGTATTCATGGACGACTTTACTGTTTACGGTTCTTCTTTTGATGCATGCTTGGATAGTCTTACTAGAGTGCTGCATAGATGTGTTGAGTCACACCTTGTACTAAATTTTGAAAAATGTCATTTTATGGTTAGGCAAGGTGTGGTTCTTGGACACATTATCTCTAGTGATGGTATTGCTGTTGATAGAGCTAAGATTGATGTTACTGCCTCCCTGCCTTACCCCGCCTCTGTGCGGGAAGTCCATTCTTTCCTTGGACATGCAAGTTTCTATAGGCGTTTCATCCAGGACTTCAGCAGCATTGCCCTTCCGTTGTCCAGGTTGTTGCAAACAGATGCAGAGTTTCGTTTTGATGATGACTGCAGGAAGGCATTCGATCTGCTCAAAGGGCGGTTGACCTCCGCACCTGGTTTGATTCCACCTGATTGGAGGTCCCCCTTTGAGTTGATGTGTGATGCCTCCAACTATGCAGTTGGTGCTGTACATGCTCAGAGGGTCGGGAAGGCTTCCCATGTGATAGCCTATGCCTCCTGCACCTTAGGCTCCGCCCAAGCCAATTACACCACTACAGAGAAGGAGCTGTTGGCCATAGTATTTGCCTTGGACAAGTTCCGCGCTTACTTATGGGTACTAAAGTGACTGTATTCTCGGATCATGCAGCGCTTAAGTACCTACTAAGAAAGCCGGATGCTAAGCCAAGGCTCATCAGATGGATGCTACTGTTCCAGGAGTTTGATCTTGAGATCCGGGATAGAAGTGGAGCTGAGAATCTTGTAGTAGATCACCTCAGTCGCATTTCTTAGGCACCAGAGCCTCATCCCATCCATGACTCATTTCCTGATGAGCAGCTCTTACAGGTTGATATGGGTAAGGACCCTTGGTATGCTGATTTAGTTAACTATCTAGTTGCTTCGCAGTTGCCTGCTCACTTATCTAGGCATCAGATAGCTAAGCTAAAGAGCGATGCTAAGTTTTATCTTTGGGATGATCCTTATCTTTGGCGAATGTGTAGTGATCAGGTTATCAGGCGGTGTGTGCATGAGCATGAGGTTCCCTCTGTTCTACGCTTTTGTCACACACTTGCGTACGGCGGCCACTTTGGCCCGCAACGCACTGCCAGGAGTGTTTTGGACTCTGGGCTGTATTGGCCCACTTTATTTCGCGACTCTTACACCTTTTGTAAGAGTTGTGAGCGCTGCCAGAAAACGGGAAACATTTCCCGTAGGCATGAGATGCCCCAGCAGCCCATACTATTCTGTGAGATTTTTTATGTATGGGGCATCGACTTTATGGGGTCATTCCCCATTTCTTTTGGTTTCTCTTATATACTTGTGGCTGTTGATTATGTCTCTCGATGGGTGGAGGCTAAGGCCACCCGAACTGATGATTCATGTTGTTGTGGATTTTGTCAGATCTCAGATTTTTTGTTGGTTCGGGTTGCCGCGTGCCATTATCACTGATCAGGGGAGCCATTTCTGTAATAAGAATATGGCGGCTCTCTTGAAGAAGTATGGGGTGACGCACAAGGTTTCTACTCCCTACCATCTGCAAACAAATGGTCAAGCGGAAGTGTCAAATAGGGAGTTGAAATACATCTTGGAGAAGACGGTGCAACCCAAGAGGAAAGATTCGAGCAAGAGACTTGATGATGCTCTGTGGGCGTACCCCACCGCTTACAAGACACCTTTGGGGATGTCCCCCTATAGGGTTGTCTTTGGTAAGGCATGCCACCTTCCTGTGGAGATTGAGCATCGAGCATACTGGGCGGTGAAGAGTTGCAACCCTGATTTGTCCCAAGCCGGCCCGCATAGGAAGTTCCAACATCAAGAGTTGGAAGAGATACGCTTGGAGGAATATGAGAACTCCCGCATTTACAAGGAAAAGACCAAACTCATCCATGTCAAGATGTTAGTGCGGAAGGAGTTCTCCATTGAGCAAAAAGTTCTACTCTACAACTCTCGCCTCAAACTCTTCACTGGTAAGCTTTGCTCCCGTTGGCAAGGTCCTTTTATTGTGCAACATGTGTTTCCTTTTGGTGCTATATAGGTTTTGGATCCCGGGACGGGAAAGATGTTCACAGTAAATGGTCACCGCTTGAAGCCATTTCATGAGGAGATCCCCCAAGAGGACATTGAGGAGACCCACCTCCTTCCAGCCACTTATACTTGATAGTGAAGTCTCTCCCCCTTCTTTCTTCTTTTCTAGTTTCTATTTGCATTAGTTGAGTAGGTTGTTTGTTGTTGCATTGTAGATTTCATGATAGTTATTAGTTACGTGTCTTGCTTAGGTTGTTACTTGTGATTCGTGATTGATTTGGAAGTGTTGTGCTTGAGACTTGCATCATTTTTTTTAGGTGGGTAGAGTTCCGACATGATTGCATTTCACTTTGTTTCTTCTTGATACTTGCTTGGTGATTGATCTTATTGTGTATAGATGATTTGTCTTTGGACATTTACCTTGTGAGTTTTGGGCCTTACATTGGGTGGCCACATTACATGCCATTCCATTCTTGTTGTGTGCTTCTCTTGCGGACTTTGTCATTCTAGGGTTTGCCTTGTCTCTTCATTGAGGTTACATTTTCATATGCATTCTTGAGTGTGATGGAGGCACTTTTCTTCTTGAGTCCACAGCTATATTGCCTACCCTATACATTGCCCTTGCAAGCCCCTTTGAGCCATATATCGCATTCTTTCATCTTAGCTCATCATAAGCCAAAAAAGTGAAAAACCATTTTACACCCTACCTTTGGAAAGTGGAGTAGCATTGGTTTTATCATCTTGCATGCTTGAGTCTAAGTGTGGGGGTTTTCCATGGAAGGCAAACTTCTAAGTGTGGGGGAAATACACCTTGGTTGTAGAGTGTACTTTGTGTCATTATTGCATTGTATATGTGGTCTTATGTGTGGATTGTGGATTGTTGTATGTGAAAAAAAAAAGGGAAATAAAGAAACAAAAGCACACAAAAGCAAAAGCAAAGTTTAAAAAAAAAATGATAAGAAATTCAAGGTCAAAGACCTAATGTTTTAAGTGTGAAATGTAAAAAGAAAAAAAAAAAGTGAGCAAAGCTCTTGTGCTTTTGTGTGCTTGGTTACAAAAAGTGAAATCCATGCATTGTGTTTGGGTGGAATTCCCCCTTGTGTTTAATTGTGACCAAGTCATGCTAACCAATGCTAGTCTTATTTCCTTAGGTCCTTAGCTCTCTTATCCATACATTCCACACCCTCACCTTGGCCTCATTACAACCAAAACAAAGACCTCTTGATTCTTTGGTGCATTGAATGCTAGTGGTGGATATTTAGAGGTTTGGCAAACCTACGTTGAATGTTTGGTCTAACAAGAGAGTTGAGAGGAAGACAAGTCCACTATAATAGTGAGTTGAGAGCATACACACCCATTGAGGTCCATACATTTCATCTATGCATTTTAAGGGATTTTGCTTTGCTTGTGTTGTACCCCTTGATATTGGAATGCTTGGTTGTTGGAAACTCTTACCACTTTACTTGCTTTCTTGGTCTTGAGCCAAAGCACTTTTGCATCATTCATTGAAATTCAAGTAGCACCTCTTGATTTCCCTCTTTCTCATTAGGTGGTTAACTTTTGATTCTTAGTCTTGCATGGGGACATGCAAGGGCTAAGTGTGGGGGAATTTGATATAGCATTATTTGTATTGATTAATTCCCTCTTGTATGCATGTAATTTGACCACTTTTGAGATGAATGAACTACTTTTGCATCATATTAGGCATTTGGTACTTAATTGGAACTTTGTGCATTTTCTCAGCATTTTGTGCTTTGTGACACTATTCTGTAATTTGCCTATAACTTTAGTTCTAGAAATTGGAATTTTGTGTTCTTTGTCGTGTTGGAAAGCTTAGACACAGGTCTAAACCTTTGATGAAGAACTCGAAAGCTGATTCAGACCCTAAGGATTCCAAATTGGAGCTTCAAGTTGAGTCAATCTTGCTGCAGAATTCTGGACAGCAATCCTGGGCAGCAAGTGTTGCAGAAGCCATAGCTGGAGCTACAGATGTTGGAATCACTCCATTTCAGTTGCATTGTAAAGCTAAGACACACGCCTTCATTTCATCTTCAGAGCTTGAAAGCAATTGAAGTTTATAAGAAGCTCAAAAGTTGACTCAACGTTTCTGCAGCAATTGTGACAGCAATCTAGAGCAGCAGTCAGTATTTTGCACATATCTCGAGCTATACTTACTGGAATTGGATGATCTTGGTGGAAATGGAAAGCGGAGACATAGAGCTACACCTTTGCTTCAGGGCTCGAGTGCAAAATCAGCCATTAGAGGCTTCAGAAATTGGCTGCAATATTTCGGGCAGAAACTTAGTTTTGCTGAGTTACCTTAAGTGTCACAATTTTGTGCATTGTCCATTGTACCCTTGCCTTATGTGTTGTAATTGTTTAGTGTATGGGCTTTTTAGACATTTCCACCTTCTTTTATGTCTATTTAAGTCCTACATCAGATTTGGAGGGAACACTTTACATTCATTTCTTACAATTCAAGTTTTAGAATTAGAGATAGTTTACATTTTCTCTCTAGCTCTTTCATTTTCGTTTTTCTCTCCTCTTCCATTTCTTCTTGCTGAGTTCTCCATGATCATGGAGATCTAAACTCATAGCTAGCTTGAGGATGGAGGATTGTAAAAGATGTTGAGATTAGTAATGTGATTGAGGTATTTCTTTCATGATTCTTTAAGGAATTCGAATTCTCTCTTCTCATCTCTTCTTGATTCATGATTCAAGGATTATGAAGATTTTCTAATTCTTGAATTATGAATCCAATTGATTGATAATTCTAGAGATTTCTGAGTTATTGATCAATAATTTTAAGTTGAGAGAATACCTAGATCTAGAGATTTCTGATTTAGGAAATTGAATTGTAGAGCTTCAATCTTAATATCTTGAGTTAGGTTTTGAGATTTCACATTTAATTCAAGTGTATTAAGATGAATGTATGAAGATTTTCATAAGAAACTAAGTTTGATTTCAGATTTGAATTCAGATTTATAATTCAATTGCAATTCTTGAAAGAGTCATTGAAAGGATGATGAATCAATGATATAGATTTTACAATCCAAATTCCTAAAGCTAGTATTCTACCTATTTGATTTTATTCCTCATTGAATTTTCTGATTTGTTTCATTATATGTTCAAAATCCCCAATCCAAACTCGTTTTTGCATGATCACTCTTCACTATTGAATTCCTTGGAAGAATGACCTAGGTTAACCATTACACTACAAGTTACCTAGTTTTAATTTGAATCAATTCGGCAATTGATCAACTCCCTAATGCAAAGTTGAATCTAAAAATCATAAATTTGTTAATTATAACTATAAAATATAAAAAGAAAAATAAAAGGCTGCAAAATTGAAATTTGGTGGGTTGTCTCCCACAAAGCACTTTGCTTTAACGTCCTTAAGTTGGACGTTTGGTCAGCCACTCTCAAAGCGGCTTATGCTTGAATTGATCTAGGACCTTCCACTATGGTATACTTTCCATACCTCCACCTAGATCCCATAAGAAGTGAACCACTCCAAGGAGAGTAATTCTTTTCCTATTCCTGGACCCATGAGTTTTGGTCCTTAGATTGCCCCTTGGAGCACAACACCCACTCCTGCAAAAAGCATCCCTAAAACCAACAGAATCGAGTGAGGAGGGATGAAAGTCCTCACAAGATGGGTTAGAGAAAACATAATTGAAATCATTTAGTTTCCAAGAAGTTCGAGCTCGAGAAGATACCGACACCCCACAAAGGGTAAGGAGTTGAGCATCAGTCTCGAGACGAGCATACTCGTGAGGCCCAAGAGCAAATTGGAAAATTCCCAATGCTGGCCTCGAAACAACAAGGGACGAGGGAGTGGAATCCATGACTTCTTCCTTGCATGCCTCGTCAATTTCTCCTAGTGAGGGAATCTCTGCAGCGACTCCAACACTTAAAGAACCTTCCTCCGCACACACAGTGTCTAGCACGGTACTGAGTAAGGGTGGAGGGTCCTCATAGACTATCTCCACATCGGAGTCTTCCTCGACTTCCCCAGATAATTCTTCCACCATGGACTTCAATGTCTCCTAATCCAATTGCTCTAAAGCATAATCATCTTCAACAATAGGGAACTCTGGTTCCTTTTGTGATGGTGAATGTGGAGGTGAAGTTGGTGGTGGTAGAGAAGGTGGTGGTGGTGGTGGTGATGATGAGGTGGACTGAATTCTCAATTGTTGGAGGTCCTCTTTCATGCACAAAAGTTTTTGCTGGTTTTGTTAGCTCCAGAGCCTTTCTGAATGTGTTTTGAATGATAAAAAATAATTTCATATGATAAACATTTTGTTTGAATCCTCTGAATTATATTCAATACATTCTAATATGTTCAGAAGCTGATATAATACATGATTGCTAGGCTTACATGCTCAGAAGGTAGCTAAATCTCTGTAAACTAAGATACAGATCTAATAAAATGAAATTCATCATCATCGACCTAGTCAACTAAGTTCAGAAGCTAGATAAAAGATTAAGAAGCTTACTTACATAGTTCTATTTAGGCAACTGATGTTATTAGCTTAAGCTCAAAACCTGCTCTACATGTTTATCTTTTAAGTTATATGCCACAGAAGCTAAATGATATATTTATTAAGTTCAGAAGCTAAGCCTGTGTTATTTTAACAAGCTCAGAAGCTAAGTTCGCATGGAACTCTTTCAGAAACTGTTTTTCAAACTCATATTATATTTTATTCTGAAACAAATTATTTTATAAATGGTTATACATATTTATTTTATTCAAAATCTTTATAAAATATATATTTTGAACCGTTCCACAAAAAGGCTTTCAAAGAGACAAACTTAATATATTATATTCATAGTGGAGCACGTATCACAAAGTCGAGACATGGGACAGTGCATTTAAGCACTAAGCACATTTAATCTTAATATACTAACATCCATTGGCTCGATTCTAGCTAAAGCATTCCAGGACACCGTAGCATGGGCATTATCTCGAACATATCCATGAAATGCAGGAATCAAAGCTTCGAAGTTGCAAATAACAAAAGATTCAATGTATTAAAAATACATTTCAAATCAAAAGCACACAACGGATACTCAAACGGCTAGAAGAAACATCTCAGGCTATAAATGTGAAGCAAATACTACTGGAAGATGTAGAACACAAGCGAACAAATCTATTTCCAAGCTTCTTATTCTCTTGTAAATTAGTATACAACTTCTTACACTTATTCTTTATTGTAAATCATTCAAAAAATGTGGTTTCTACCACTAAGCCACTTGAGCTTTTACATATTGATCTTTTTGGTCCAACCAAAACTGTCTCTCTGGGAGGAAAGAAATATTGCCTTGATATTATGGATGATTACTCTAGATTTACATGGGTAATTTTCCTAGCTACTAAGAATGAGGCATTTGAAAATTTTAAAACATTTGCAAAGCTAGATTCTAATGAAAAAGGTACTCAAATTACCTCTACTAGATCAGTTCATGAAGGAGAATTTGAAAACCATCTTTTTGAACAGTTTTGTGAAAAATATGGTATTTCTCATGAGTTCTCTTCTCCTAGAACTCCCCAACAAAATGGGGTTGTAGAAAGGAAGAACAGAAGCTTACAAGAAATGGCCAGAACCATGCTCCTTGAGAGTGGCTTATCAAATGTTTTTGGGCAGAAGCTGTGAACACATCTTGTTATATTCAAAATCGTGTCTTTCTAAGACCAATCCTGAAAAAGACACCTTATGAGCTTTGGAAAGATAGAAAACCCAACATCTCGTATTTTCATATTTTTGGATCAAAATGTTTTATACTTAACACAAAGGACAAGCTCTCTAAGTTTGATCCTAAGTCCGATCATGGAATTTTCCTAGGATACTCTTCTGTTTCTAAGGCTTACAGGGTTTACAACTAAAGATCAAAGGTTGTAGAAGAAACAATTCATGTAAATTTCAAAGAAATTTAAGGATGATCAGGTAGAATGCAACAAGGTAGAATGCAAAGAACTGTACGAGAGACCGACAGATTTTGAGGGATTTAAGGATGGATTCAAGTGCCCTGGGGGTATAGAATGCGGGAAGATGTGCTATAAGGGCCGCGTTAGGGCCAAACCCGTCTCGTGCCCAAGAACGACAAAGTTATAAAACAAGCTTGAGGAACAGTTTGTGATAAACCGGGTCGAAGGAAGAGTAGCATATTTCGTGAGAGACGACGTGTTTGCCGGAGAATCAGAGCAGAGCCCCGGAAACCAGCTGTAATGTTAGGACTTTTCCCCTAATCCGGGATGGAAGTGAAAGCACGTCACGATTAAGTTGTTGCCGAAACCACCTTGAACTCCCCACAACCAAGATTGTAGATCGTAAGGTGAAACGAAACCGTAAGAGGGAAGTTCCTTGGGTCAAGTATTGTTCGGGGGAAATCATACGTGGGAGACTCAAGTTAGAAGTACGGAAGAAGCATCTCTACCCCTTCAAGAGAACGATTTATCGATTCTAGATGGAGCAGCCGCCGCCCCCTTCACATCATGAGTCAGTCGGCTATGTCTGGTTCAGCTACACGCCGGCAAATGGCGCAGTGACCGTAGCATCCACCAAACCTGGGGTACATCATTTCTCTGTCCCGGAGCTTATTGCGAGGTACCCCGCTCCCGCTCAAGACCATGTTCCCGTGCCACCACCAGCCCCGGAGTCCAATGAGTCGGATCCGAAAGAGAAGGACATCGAGGATGATCAGATGGCTCCTGCCGCCTCCGTAGTGCTATCGGACGAGGACTCAGAGGTGATAGATTCAGATCCGGAGGTGAATCATGTTCCCGGACACCAGGAACAGCATCTTCCACCATACGATCCGTTGTAGACGGCGAGGGACGATGATGAGGAGGAGATGTCATGTTATGTCCCAGAAGCTTGTTGTGCAGCTGATCAATAGCTTGGGTCCCTTTTATTTATCTTGTTTAAGGAGTTGTACCCCGTAGACGGATCCTTTTGGATTACTGTGTATTTTCTGTTGGATGGATGTTCGTATAACTCTACCCGAGGCATTTTGTATGTTCTAGACCCGGGATTTTCAGTTCAAATCTGTATCAGCAGCTCCTAGTCTATGTTATATATATTAAATCAGGATTTTATTATCCATTGGACTCTCATGGTGTATTTATATATATATATTTATTTATTTATTTAAAGGATGTATGGCCAACGTGTTTGGGCCCCTTTTTATCATATTCTGATGTTTCATTGTATTAGATGCTTATCCAGGAGATTCTAATCGTGCTTACATTCATGGTCACGACTCTTGAGTTTTTTATATTGTTGATTATTCATGATACGGGGGTTATGCCATATGATGGACAGGGTTTATGTTATATGTATTAAAAAAATAAAAAATAAAATAAAAAAAACTTGTGTTTTTCGAGTTTCAGTAACATGTCAAATGTTAAACATGTCCATGGCATAGTTAACATTTTGGGATGTTACATGGAGATCTGAGATACTTCATCGGCTTTGAAGTTGTGAGAAGTAAAAAAGGAATTGTTATGCACCAAAGGAAATATGTGATGGACTTGTTAAAGGAAATGGAATGATGGATGCAAGCCCGTATCAACTCCCATTGATTATTCAACAAAACTATCAAAGGATTGTGCTCCTCCTTTCCCACTTATCACTTTCTACAGAAGATTAGTTGGTAAATTGCTCTATCTGACTAATACCAGGCCAGATATAGCATTTACAATTGGAAGACTTAGTGAATGTTTGGAGCATCCTACGATGGCACATCACAGGGCAGCATTACGAGTTCTGAAGTACCTCAAGAGGTGCCCTGCAGCAGGAATTATTTTCTCTTCTTCATCAAATCTTATGTTTGTTGGTTTTGCAGATTCAGACTATGCTAATTGTCCAGAGACAAGAAGATCAGTCACAGGGTATTGTTTTTATTTAGGAGGCTCTATCATTTCCTGTAAAAGTAAAAAACAAATTGTGGTTTCAATCTCCTCAGCAGAATCCGAATACAGAGCCATGGCTAGAGAAGCTAGAGAAGCACAATGGTTGAGCTATGTTCTTGGTGATTTTGGTTTTGCAATAGAAAAGCTAATTCATTCCTCTATATTGCGATAACCAATTTGCCTTGCATATTGGAGCTAATTTGGTCTTCAATGAGAGGACAAAGCACATCGAGGTCGACTGCCATATTGTAAGAGAAAAGGCTCAAAGTGGTTTTATCAAGCTTCTCCCTATTTCCAACAAAAGTCAGCCAGCAGACATCCTCACTAAGGCACTTTTTCCCTTGCCTTTTTCTGATTGTTATTCAAAGCTTGGACTCCTCAACATTCACTCTCCTCCAAGCTTGAGGGGGGTGTTACTTGATATATAGTCTCAAGTAGCTTCTGAAGGTCTAGCTCAAAAGCTTCTGAACTTCCAGCTTCTGAGATCCTAGCTTCTGAAGAAGCTTCTGAGCTGCTAGCTAGCTTCTGAACCTTCTTCTGGTCCCAGCCTCTTAGCTAGCTTCTAATCCTTAGCTCAACTACTGAACCTTCAGCTTCTGATCCTTCAATTTCAAGAAGCAGATTCTGTTATTCTGTTATTTGTTCTGCTGTTTTTCTATTTTGTTTTTTGTTAGTCTTCTTTAACATGTATTATAAATAGTGTGTGTGTGGTGTATTTTATGTAGTCTGGAGAATTCTCCAACTCTTATCAATTCAAGAAATTCAGATTCAGTTCCTGCATTCCTTCTTTTCTACCTTCTTACTACTTCTAATATTTTTTGCAAAAGGTGGTTAAAGTAAGAAACTTTAACAAAACATGTTTCATTATGATGGAAAAAAGTGATAACTCAATCATAATTCTAGAACAAGATTTTTTGAAGTATGATTTTAAAAGATTTAAGCAATAAGGATGTGATCAATTTTTAGATAAAGAAAATGTGAAGTTGAAGAGCATTTGAATTATAAGGAGAGTGTACTCTCACGCAAAATGGAGTGGCACATGAATAAGTAGTCAATAACTTTGTATGCGTTGAATATGAAGGAGTTCAAATAGAAAGACTCACAAATTAAACGAGAAACAACATATGTCTACATATTATATACGCCAGTCAACTATAAATATTTTTCTAGCAAATTACACCGATTCATTTTAAAACTTTTGCATAATTATAAGAGTTTAATTATGATGAACTAGCAGTTACACTGTCAGCAAATCATATTCACTAATTTATGAGACTTCTTAGTTAGTGGTTGGTTGAGTTAAAAACTTTTACTGATGTGTCAATTCATGATTGGATGTCTGTGTAAAATTACTTTACACTAACCGTGGATTAAAATAAAATTAAACTCTAATTATAATCATCGTCACTCTAAAATCACGATATTTCACAAAATATTAATGATAAAAATAAAATATTTTGACAATATTTTAAAAAGTCACATAATTCTAAGTTTAAATCTTGACTATTCAAATAAGATCCCATGATCTTAGTTTATTCCTCTCATTCTCATATATATAGAGAGAGAAACTAAAATGCCTCATTTTTATATGAGTTATAATTATACATATCATCATGTGATAATAAAATATTTATTCAATTGCTATATTAATATTATTAAAATATTATAATATTGTCACCGGTAATAATTTGATTTAATTTTCATCCACTTACCGTGTACAACTTTTTTACACGGTCATCCAATTATGTGTTGTCATGTCACTCATAATTGTACTTTCTCTCTCTCACTACTTAAAAAATCATACAAATGGAATATTTTGATTGGATGACAGTGCTAGTGTATCAAAATTAAACTCTTCTTATACATATAAAACAGAAATCAAATTTAAAACTATATGCTTATAGAGCTCGCCGAATTCTTTTCTTCTAAACCATTTCTTGTTTACAGTCCAACAACACAGAGTGATGAGCTTGCTTATGGCACTCAAATATTCAGGGTGTTCACATTTATTACTTATGAAGCTCCAACCTATGACAGGAAAATTGTGGGAACAAATTATGGTATATTTTTTTTTTGGTACATGGAAACCTATGACATATGATTGGGAACAAGTTAAGAATAAATCAAATTAATATAAAAACATGGCTTGAGATAAACTTATTTTGACTTTTGATTTTTGAACATGTCCTTTTCTTTGGGGGGTGATTTTTTCTTAGATGCATTTCCTTCCACATATTTTGCTCAATTTAAGTTAATTCAACAGGTCATTGGCATTGCTAGTACCCACCAAAATAAGTAAAATATTCTCTATCCTCTTTTTTTCTTCTTACCAATATATAGTGGGAGTAAGTTGTCAATTTAATGTTGATAATATTTTTGTTTTTTGAGAGAGAGAACTCACATTCTCATTCTTCTCTCTCTTCTAGTCATTTATTTTTTTGGGCATTGCTGGGTTCATTTATTAACCGGACTTGTCAATTGCCCTCGCTACATTATCCGTGTAAGGTTATGTGATTGCATCAATTCAAATCCTCATCATGATCATATTCTTCTTCCTCTAATCTTTCTTATGTCTTGCAAAACCAATTTTCTCCCTTTGTTCCTCAACAAAGAGCAAGCATGAGCATGTCCAAATCAATGTTTCAGTTGAGGATTTTAAAGTTCGATAAATGCACGGTTGTTGTTATTTCGGATAATGCAATCGTTACAATGCGCATTGAGAGTTGAGACGGATGAGGCGTGCGTGAAACTTTTGTGTGTTTGCAACCGAAATGCCCTTATTTTACTACACACTGCAAACAGATATAATTTGTTGCGGCTATGATGTGATCTATTGCAATCAATTTTCATGATTCAAAGTAGCACCACATTTGCAATCCAATCTTATTTCGATTGTGCTTGGGACACCATAATATTACTATGGCATCACATGATGTGCCTTGCAATTTAAATTTTCTTGGTCATGAAAATTTCTTTTTGAATTTATCAAAATCTTTACTGAGAGGAAAAACAACGATTTTTATTTAAATTGGTTATATCTCAATGCCTTAATCATGTGCCTATATTTGCTAGCAGTAATTTTTAAGTATATACGTATATAAATGTGATATCGAGCTTCTATCCAAATTAAACATTTGATATTTATATATCCACAACCTTAAGTTTTCAAGGTTTTTGGTAAGATGTGTATTTTCTTTGTTGCAATGGCTTTCAGTCAATGTAACATTTGAATGGCATTGCTTTTTTTTTTGTTTTTTTTTTTTAACAGTTTCAGGATATGCAATTAGCATTCCTATAAGGCGAAGACTATGGTGAAGTGGGCAGAATGCTTTTGGTGATGTCCAATCTCTAAATTTCCTAGGAGTCAACACCTATCCTTCTTTAGTGTATGTGGTTCCACTTTTATTGAAGACTATTTTGGTAAAGTTACATAAAATGCTTTTGTAATCTTACCATTACCATCACCTTCGATGACTATGATTGCTAGTGTAGTTCAGAGACTGATTTGGGAAAAAGACACTAGGGTTGTTTCTCACCATTGTTGAAGAAGCTTTGAACACGTCCGCTCCAACTGCCATAGCTGCAACTTTCCACTGTGAGAGATCTGCAAGTATGGAGGCTGCAAGTTTAACTGGTGCTTGACTATCGCGTAGAGCTTTGTCATCTCCGCAAATGTTGGCGGCCTTTTCGTCGACGGCGTTCAAGAAGCTCGACTATGCAATGGCAATAACAGTCGCTGATGATGACGCCGACCACGAATCGGGAGCAACAAAGCAAAGATCTCTCTCGAAAGCAAAGCCCAACTAGGGTGACGCCGATCCATGCTCTCGGTGCTGACGAAAACGTTGCTCAATGCGGTCACCAAACACCCCCACAGTAGCAGCAACCAAACTTGAAGATCAATAATCACCGCATCTCTTTCAGCAATGGGGATGAAGTTGTGCACTCTGAGCCCTAATGTTTGCCCCAAATTGCCTTCCCTACCTATCCTCCAAATTTTAAATTTTAATTGTCTCATTAATTGGAGGTCAAGTGATGGTAACTTTACCAAAATAGCATTCAATAAAAGTGCATCCACATACATTAAAGAAGGACAGATGTTGGCTCTTAGAAGATTAAGAGACTAGACATCACCAAAAACATCTTGCTCACTTCACCATAACCTTGACCTTCCTATAATAACTAACACAAAACTTAAGTTGCATAAAATGTGAAACATTCAAATTTACTTTTTTATACAAATTTACTTAAATATGTGTGCATGAAATCTTTTTAACATATGTAATGCTTTTGTTAGGTCAATCGATTTGAATCGGTGGTGATAGATTTGAATAGTATACATGATTCTAGGTTCAAACTTCAGAGTAATAATTATAATTTCAAAAGTAAAAAAAAAAATCTACTATTGTTAGTTAAATTTCCTAATTAAGAATTATCAAATAATAAAATATAAGTTTTTTTCCTAGATTTAGAAAAATTAGGAATAAAAACTTCCATTAATAAAATTTACAAGATTTATATTTTATCTCCTATACAGTGACATAGCTAGCCCTATAATTTAGGTGCAACGTTTAAAGTTAATCCCAAAATAGAGTATTTTTCTTGCACATGGTAAAAGTTTGACTAATTTTTTCCGGCATGTGCTTAGTTATTACTAGAATCTAGATGATTATTATTAACATGTTCTATCAATGTTTATCATGTTATCTACAATTCAGGCTGTATTATTCTCCCTCATGACCCATTTAAAATTTCACATTTATTGCAATATAGTTTAATAAATAGAGAAAGTAAGAGACTATTATTAAACACTTTCATGTCATTTCATTCTAAATTTGCAGCATGAACAAAGTTTGTTGGCCTTACTTCGATCCTGAGTTTGATACTCTTCCTGAAAGAATATTTGGTCCACCGTAAGTAATTCTTCTTCAAACTCTTGATATTTAATTTCAATTCTTTTTGAGATACAACATATATACACGCACAATACTTGCAAAAGGGATTTGTCTGCCATTTATTTGATGATGGTGATGAGAAACATTGTCGACATGGTCGCAATTATCACCGTGATGCAGTTATGGCGGGCACCCCAGCAACAATTTGCAGCCTTGGTTGTGGTTGACGATTGCAATTCATAACCATGTTGAATGATATAACACGCTTGTTAATTTGTTGTGTAATGTAGTTGCCGAGTCAGCATTGACAATGAAAGTATGGATGGATGCACTGTGGTGAAGGTATGCATCTCACAATGCCGTGACAAAACAATATGTTTAAAGTATAGCTTTTAACGATGGTCGTTGTTATAGTTATTGTTGTGCTGTGATGTGTAAAATTGCGGGAAACAATGTCGGCATGACCGCAATGGCTTCTACAATATGGCAATATAGGATACCGCTACAACAATATAATATCGCGGCTGCTGGTCGCGGATTGCAATTTAAGATTGTTCAAATTCTTAACTAATAACCTAAGAAGCAACACAACACAGACACGAACACGGACACGAAGACACACCAAACTAAAAAATTACAGGACACAGAAACGGTCTATATATGAATATATGATAAATACTTTTTAGTAAAACTTCTTACTTTAGGTTAAAAATACATATTTAATTTAAGTTTTTTTGACTCAAATAAATTTAGGTTGGATTTGATCTTAAGTTTTTTCATAAAGTATGAAAAGATAAAAAAAGAAAAAAAAACGTGGCATGTCTAGGTGTACCCAACTTGTGTCTATAGTGTGTCATGACGTGTCCGATCTAAAAAAAATTATTTTTCTCGGACACGTACGGATGTGTGTTGGTACGTGTCCACCGAGTGTCGGGCACGTGGGCACGTCTTAGCATCGGTGTGTCAGTGCTTCTTAGTTAATAACCCTCTTAAATATAGGTCATATTCAAATATTTTTCTGTTTAATTTTAGGTAGATAGCGTTAACAAGCAAGGTCTCCTTCTTGAAGTGGTGCAAGTTTTGACAGACATGAACATTCAAATCTGCAAAAGCTATATTTCATCTGATGCTGGATGGTTCATGGATGGTACAAATTGAATCTCCTTAACTTTACTTATATAAATTAATTTAATATAATTATACATAGTCAAAATATATTCCTTCCATTTTTCCAAAATTGCAGTGTTTCATGTTAGAGATGAACATGGCAACAAACTAAACGACCAAAATGTCATCAACTATATCCAGCAGGTACTCCAATATAATTTCCCAATAAATAATGTTGCTCGTACAACAGAAATACGTCTAACATGTATCCAACGTCTGTATTCATGTTATGGGATGTATGCTATACAAATAGCACGCATCCCATAACATTTATAGCACACGTTGGATACTTGTTGGACGTATTTCTGTTGTACGACTAGCATTATTGATTTCCCAATACATATAACAATTCAGGGCTAGCTAGATTGGTGCTCCGGAAAAAAAGAGAAATAAACTTCGTTCCTTTGATTAAATTCATTTATTTGCAATATCCAAAAATTGTGTTATCTGATAAATCATACAAAAAAAACTTGGTGTACAAAGAAAAATTATTCAACATTCACATTCATTATTGGATTTTAAGAGTTCGGGTATATGAGAGATCTATGTTAAAATTCAATAGTGATCATAGATGCTGCATAAGTGCTCTAAAATATTGAAAATTATGCATCCATTCAAAATAGGAAAAAAAAATTATTATATCTATTTATTTATTATCTATTCAAAACTAAAACCTATCATTCTATGTATTTTTTAATATTTTTCATTAAGAGTTATTATTTCAATATAATTGTATCGTAAAAGTTCAAACATTCACTTGCAACACACGTGAGACTCACGCTTCTTCTTCCAATTTTTTTTTCACTAATCTAAACAAAAGAATGGAAAATATCAATTATTTTGTTCTAATTGATTTTTCGCGTGTTGTTTTTTTCATCTTATATATGAAGTGAAATGGGGTAGAGGGTAAATCTTAAAAAGCATGCATGCAGGCCATAGGAAGATCAAGAGGGTCTTCATCTCCATCATTATATAACAACAACTACAACAATCCATGCTTGACTACAGTTACCAAGATCAAGTCCTGTAACAACAAAGTCTTCACATACATTGATGATCACCCAATTGAGCAGCACACGACAATTGAAATGACCGGGGCCGACCACCCCGACCTGTTTTCAGAGATCTCAGCCGCCCTAGCCGACCTCCATTGCAACATTGTTGAAGCACATGCATGGACCCACAATGCCAGGCTGGCATGTGTTGCCTACATTTCAGATCAATCCACTGATTCGGCAATCAATGATCCTTATCGTCTTGCAACAATCGAGGGTCATCTAACCACCATCATTAGAGCCACAACAAACCCTAAGGGCTTGGTTGGTGCTACCAACCACCTAGATGTCAAAACTTTTGAGTTTCTTGGGGGTGAAGGAACCATGACCACTGTGGAGAGGAAGTTGCACCAACAAATGCTTTCGGTTAGGGATTTTGAGGCTCCTTCAACAAAAGAGATTGTGGGGAGGGGGAGAATAGTGAAGATTGAAAGATGTGATGAAAAGGGGTATTCAATTGTGAGCATAGAGTGTAAAGATCGTCCTCGGCTCATGTTTGATACTGTTTGCACATTGACGGATATGCAATACGTCATCTTCCATGCTTCAATCAGTTCCCATGCAAGTTATGCATTTCAGGTGCTTAGACATTTCTTCAATCTCTTAATTTTGGATTAGTTTATTTTATATCCAAATTAGCTCATAGTTTAAAGGACTTAGTAGGCTAAGATCGAACTAGGCAGGTTTAGGGTCTAGGAATATTATTGAGAGTGCTTTTTAAAAACTAATAAATTATCTATGAAGTTCAAAATAATTCAAAACATGCACATAATGTACATTTGAGCTAGTTTGTCTTAAGTTCAAAATAGTTTATAATTAAAGAATTTTTTAAGAAAATTAAAAGACAAAAATTATTTCTCCTAAAATAATCAATTTAAAGCCAAACATGTCTTTAGGTCTTTTGGATATACTTTGAATGAATGCATTTTTATTGGACATCGTTTCCTAGATGACATTTATATGGAAAATAGAAAACTTGTGAATCACTTTTAGCATGAGTTTGGTCGAAGGGTAAATTAAATTGAGATAATTTTTCTAAGAATGAGTTCTAAGTGTAAATTTATACGTAAAACTTATCTATAAAAATATCTATAAAAATTTACCCCTTATATTTACTCGCAATACAAAGATACCCTTATGGAGCAAAATTTCTCATTTTAAATACACAATTGTAGAGGTTCATGCAATGAGACATGTTCAAGTTTTAAACTATGACTTTTTTTTATGTTTGAGGCATTTCAAATATATGACATTTTATCTTTAACTGATGAATTAATCAGTTCTGTGTTAATGGATTTGCAGGAGTATTTTATCAGGCATTTAGATGGGTATGCTTTGAATACAACTAGCGAGAAAGAAAGAGTAATTAAGTGTTTAGAGGCAGCCATTGAACGTCGGGTTTGTGAGGTAAAGCTTTGGCCTTAAACTCTATTATTAGTTTATTACTTTCTAGATAAAAGGAAATCTGTAATAGGTAGTTTGCTCTTGAGTTTGGATGAAATTCAATAATTTGACTCTCATCTATTTATCCAAATGACACTTACTATACTATTTAGGAGAAATTAGTGTAAAATTTCATGGTAGGTCAATATAATTTTGAAAATATGTCAATGTAATAATTTACAATTAGAGGATCTCTTGAAAAAAATTTATAAGAAAATGAGAGGTGAAGTAAATTTCAAAGGAAGTCATTGTTATTTAGGTTTTATTTAAGAAGCATGAACCTGAGGACAGACACAAAACATGGCACAAACGCATACCAAATTAAAAAAATTAATACACAAACAGATATATATATATGTATAAAATAAATATTTTTAAATAAAATTAGTCTTATTTCTGGTCAAAAATTGGTTTTGGGTCTAAATTTCTTCATTAAAAAATGTCATGTCCACGGTACATTCACTGTGTCTGATCCATGGTATGTCGTGCCATATCCAGCTGTGTCATGTAGTGTTAAACGTGTATCACGTCATGTATAGTGTGCGTTTGAGCTCATAAAATTTTTTCAAACACATATAAATGTGTATCAGATACGTGTCAATTGCTTATCAGTAAACTAATGTATCAATGATTCCTAGCTTTTCATCATATGAAGATGTAATCACAGTTAAAATCTATGTTGATGCTGCAATGCAAAATATGGCAAAACACACTACTGTTATGGCCACAATTACCACAACAACACATTAGGTTGCACAAGGAAACATAACAACATTATAGTGTCCTTAATTGTGATTGCAGATTGCAATTTAAAAGAATTAATGAAACTGTTAGAACATAAAATTACTTATGTAGCTCTATCATTTATCAGCTTAAAATTTTGAAAAACATAATTTCATAACATGTAAAAGAGATATCATCATCATGAGATAATAACGTAAATTATTTCTAATAATGAAAAATATGTTCAAATCCAAAAGAGATATTCGTGTGACTGAGAATATAAAATTGTTCATGTGTCTTTTTCATTAACTTAAATATGTTTCATAACACATACATCATTTGTTTATTTTATTATTGCTATTATTATTATTATTTTAACTTGATGTAAGGAGTTAAGCTAGAGTTATGTGCAGACAACAGAGTTGGGTTGCTATCTGACATAACCAGAGTACTCCGTGAGAATGGCCTTGTTGTTGTGAGAGCAGATGTAGAAACACATGGAGACAAGGCGGTGAATGCATTCTATGTGAGAGACATATCAGGGAAAGAGGTTGACATTGATTACTTTAGCAAATTAGTGGAGAGAGAAATGGGTTCAATAGTGACCGTCCATGTCAAGAATGATACAACAACAACAACAACAACAACACACTCACCTAAAAAGCCATCATCACCTCCCTCATTTGGAGACAAACTAAGAGACCGGATTGGACAACTTTCCCATGGCTTCATGTTGTACAAGTAAAAAAGTATAGATTATGGTCAAAATGTGTGCATAGCATGGTTTTAAATCAATAATGTTTGTCGTACAACATAAATACGTCCAACATGTGCTACACATGTTATGGGATGTGTGTTATTTGTATAGCATACGTACGTATAGCATACATCTCATAACATATATAGGACATGTTAGATACTTGTTGGACGTATTTCTGTTGTACGACTGACATTATTAGTTTTCAATTGCAGTCAATAAGCATATCCTAGAGCCAATTGTGGTCATGTCAACAATATTTTTCCGCATTTTTTCACATTATAAAGTAGTCACGACTGCAATATAAAATCATGGTGTGTAATCATATAAGCATGTGTAAGAAGTATCAAGCTCAAATCAATGAGTGATGTTGTAGAGTGGAAATGGATCGGAAAGTATGAAAATATTTGTATGATAGAAAAGCATAGGTTACTAAGTTGTATCCAAGAGTTCTGATTATCTCTAGTTACTGTTAGGTTGTAAATAAAACTAGTTACTGTATTCTTTTGCCTGTGCATAATCAAACATGTTCAGCTAGCTATTTATCTCAACAAATAAAAGGCTTTTTTTATCTTTAATTTAAATATGTTTCTTATTTTTAACATAAAAGAGTGACTTTTCCCTTCACTAACTTAGAAAATAAAAGAATGAAACAAGAAATAAATTAAAAGTAGAAAGAAAATTGCCTTTATTTTGTTTTATATTATATTTTCATTTGATTTTTTATTTTTTAAAAATAATTTAAAAATATATTTTTATTTTGATTAAATTTTATTTGTATGACATGGCAAGTAGATTAAAATAAATGAAAATAAAAGAAAAATACTGAAATAATTAGAAAAAAAATTAAAATGAAATTAAATGTAACATAAAATAAAAATAAAATAAAAATTAAAAATAACATAAACTAAAAATTAGAAAAGAAAAAATACAAAATTTATAAGATAGATAATTTAAAGGATTTAATTTTCATCCACAAATAGTGTACAAATTTTTTACACAATCATTCAATCATGTGCTACTATGGCGGCTATGATAGTGTTTTCTCACTCCTTTACATTGTGAGTACATCAAGATTAAACTCTAATTTAAAATATTTTGTGTTATTTTTAAATTTCATTCTAAATTTATTTATAATTATTTTTATTTATTTTTATTTACTTGTTATAATATATAAATAAAAATTTAATAAAAATAAAAAATAACAAAAAAAGAAGCTGCTTGTCATCATTTTTATCTTTTTATGAGAATGTTCCCATGTGATGTGATGGTGATAATGTGCTTACTTTCAATCACCAACATTTGCAAAACAAGTCTAATTTGCTTAGGCTTTGTTTGTTTGGGTAGAAAATGAAAGGAAGGGGAGGGAGGGGAAAGAAACCCGATGGAAAAGCAAGTTTTTCCCGTGTTTGGTCATGAGAGGAAAACAAGAGAGATAGTTTTAACAGTGATCAACAGTGTGTGGGACCCACCATTTCTTTTTCCTCCCGAATCTGGACGGAAAACTAGAGGAGAGAGCGTTCTTTCATTCAACTTCCCAATATACCCTTCACCTCACCTTTTTGCTTCTCAAGTTCTCAACCACCTCAAGCCTTCGCTATCACTAACAATCCAATTAAATTGCGCCACTGTTTGGGTGCCGATGTGATTCTCCAAGGTGGAATTGCGGTGGAAGCTCCAGATATATTCGCGACAGCAGAAAGCAGTGGCAAGAAGAGCTCTGTGCAAGGGAAAAATCAGGAAAGAAGAGGTGCTAGCTACGGGTTGAGTTTCAGATATATGGTTGAGTGGTGGAAATATGTGTATCATTGTGCTGATATCATTGAAAACTTGCTAAATTATTATATAAAATAAAATATATATTTTTGGTCACATTCTGGTTTCATTTTTGAACTATGTGGTACGAGGAGGGCTGAGGCATGAGTGTATCACATGTTAAGATAATAATATTCTAATAATATTTTGTATAAATAAAATGAAGTTGAACAAAATTAAACCCATATATTTTCTTAAATAGTTTTGTATAATTCTTTTAATTAGCATTTTAATAAGTATTTTTTCCTAACATTTTCATATTGGTATTAATTACAAAAATATAATAGAAGATTGAGATTAATAGTGTAGTACAATATATTTATACATTAATTTAATCATAACATATTAAATCTCATTATCATTCCAGTTTTAATATTTAAAATTTAACTTTAGTTTGTTTATTATTTAATCAAAATAGATATTCAACTGAATAAAAATAAATTGTAAATTAAAAATTTTATACTAAATTATAAATTAAATTCTTAGTATTCAATTGGTATTAAATTGTAAATATTAAGAATAAAAGTGTTATTTATTTATTAAAAATAGATAACTTTACAATTTTATAATAATTATTAAATAATAAGGATAAAATTGTTATTTTACACAACTAATTTTTTCTTTCCTCTCACTTTTCTATCCAAACAAACAAACATATATAATAATCTATTTGTTTTTTTTCCTCTCATTTTCTATTCAACCAAACACATCTATAAAAAATTAAAATCACTTCAACTTCTTTCCACTCAATTTGTTTCCCCTGAATTTCTTTCCTCTCAAAATTTTTTCACAACCAAACATACCCTTAGTTTCAACAGTGATAATACTTAACGAATAATCACATTTCCACTTATGACCCTTTTTCGTTCCAAACATGAGTCGTCAAGTTCTAATTCTTAAAGGTTTTTTTTATAATTATTTTTCTTAAGGCAATGATACTTTTTTTTTACAATAGAAAATAAAAAAGGTGTTTACTCACATGAAGACATGGAATTTGTCTTTAAAATGAAGGAACCAATTAAAATAGAAATGTGCATACAATACACCATAGATCTATTCATTTAGGGAACACCATATGTAACACCCTACTAGAAAGCCCTTAATGCTTAAGTCATTTTAGGCCATTTCATAAGGGTTACCTCCTGTTATCATGTTTTATCTTTATATTTAAAATATAATGCGCGGAAAATAGGCGGGAGTAAATTTTCGAAAATCATTTGCGGTATAGAAAATAAGGGTCTGGCGCATAAATACAACGATAATAATAAGCTATACAAACATCTACGAAAATACTACATCATATAAATAACTCTCATCAAGTAACAAACATGAAATAAATACTAGGTCTCACCCCATACGCCAAAAACTGTGACCTATGAGATTCCACCATAAATATGAGTAAATAAATAGCTGCCGGCTAACAAAGGTTCGGACTCAGAAAACATAAAAAATAAATAAACGTAGCGGAAGCATAAAAGTCATAACATCTGATAAGAAAATAAAACATGTCTCTAATATCTAGGGAACTATATCATAAACTAAGTCTGCACGGGCTCCTCGTGTGCTCCGACATCCTGCTCTGTCTGCTCCTCTAAAAGGTGGGAAAAACATAGGGTGAGCACTGGGAAGTGACTCAGTAGAGGAAGCCGCCCTGGGTTTAATTATAAAATAAGTGAAGCATGAATGAGTTTAATTCGGATATAAGTTGAAAATCAATCTTTCCCCGGAACGTCTTACCTAAGTGCATCTTGTCCATTTTATTAATTCATATAACATATCATAATTAAAGGTCCATGTGTAGTGTACTATGTGCTTCTATCACAATCAGGGAAATATAACATAACAGAACATTTATCAGAACTTTCTTTCAGAGCATCTTATCATTAACTTTTACTTTAAATCTGTCAGACATGGCAAAGCCTCCCTCTCATCCTTACTCCTACAATCCGGCCCTAGGTATGAGCTCATCCTAAAACATACGGGGAAGAGGGGTACAGTTCACCTTCCTCAAGTGAAGGAGTTGCAGCCGAGGATGCCACCCTCCCTACAACACTCATCACAAGCTGAAGGCTACAGGGTATTTTAATATTTCAGAGTTTCAGAGATCTTTCAGAACGTCTTTTAATTATCAGAAATCTTTCAGAGTTAACAGAGATCTTTCAGAGCACCAGAATATCTTTCAGAACATCTTTTAACTTTTACCGAGTGACAGAGTTAATTCATTCAGATCATTTCATCATAATATATATCATATACTCACATAAACAATTTAACGCATCATAAAAGCAATACATATACTCAATATAACATATATATCTCATACAATAATTATATATACATCATAGCAATTAAACATACATATAAACGTACTTTATAGCTCATATAATCATATATAAATCATGCATAAATCATATATAACATTTATACAAGTCGTAGACGCATTAGGGTACATAAAAGGGTAAAACATGTCAATTTATACTCTTTAACATCATGAATAAACATAGCACATTCACTACTTACTCTGATATCATGGAGAATAAATAAATACAACTCTTTATCAAATAAACATGATATACAACTACTTATAAATATTATTCTCAATGCTTCTATACCTTTCATGTCATATGATCTTGTTTATTTTATTATTATTTCATACTTATGCTTATCTAGTTTTACTTGTACTTTATACTCTACCCTTAAGTATCTTGTAAACTCATATATTTTATTCATCACCAATCTTGTCTTCTATACTATTACTGTTACTATTACTATTATCATTATATATCATATATTATACATGTTGTTGTTCTTACTGTATTATTCTTTTATTATTATTATTAGGGTTAATATTTTATTATTATCTTCCCTATTAATATTACTATCATTATCATATTATTATTATTATTTCTACCTGTTATCTACCTATTATTAACTAATATACATGTTAATAGGTATAAGTTTATGTAATAATAATATGTAATAGAAATATACATATACTAATAAACTGTCTTTTTATTTATATATATATATATATATATATATATATAATAGTAATATATAAGTTTATGTAATATTCACGCTGCCAAAAAAAAAAACCAAATTCAAGTATGCTCGGCTGTCGCTGCCAATTGCCATATGCATATATATATATATATATATATATATATATATATATATGCGCTATATCTACGTCGTAATCACAATAATAATAATAATAATAATAATAATAATGCACAAAAATTCCTAATGGGAAAAACGACCATCACATTAATCTCATAAAATCATCATCAGTATGCATGAAAATAGAATGCCTAAACCCCTACCTCTTGAAGACAATTTCGAAATATGCAAAGAGAAACCCTTTCCCGACATTGCTCTAGTTGGAAACCTCTCTCTCTAGCCCCACGAACGGTCTGGTGATGCCGGAGACTCTAAACGAAGAAACGGAATCGGTAAAAAGGTCCGGCTTGATGAGAGGATTAAGAAGATGAGTTTATTTTCTGGATTGGGTAAGGTTTGATAGGTGTTTCGTGGTTTGGAGTATCAATGGCTTAGGGAGCTATTGAGAGAAAGATTTCTATGACGGCTCAGAAGAAGGAGGAGAGTGTTTTTCTCAATTGGAGAGGGTTACTAGTGTTTATATAGGGAGTGACTAGGTCAAGAGTCATTGTGGGGCCCACCGTCACTTAAATTACTAAAACACTCCAAATCCCCCGAAATAATACTATAATGCTCATATAATTTTTTCTAATATTTAAATATAAATTAAAATACACACATAGGCACATAAAATAAAATAAAAAATAATATATAACACTAATATTATCTAATAACATCATGTAACTCATAAATATTTTATATCATCATTCCTAACCATATACATCATCTAAATACCAATTAAAACTCATATATGCATCCAACATACTCTTCCACACACAATGAACACTCACATAAATACACATAATTATAATGACATATAATTTACACACGTAATTCACATAGCATAGAATGAACACATATATACACACTTAAATTACGTCACACATAAGGGTTTGACTAGAAGAAACTTATCCACTCAAACCGAATTAAATCCTAACCAAGGTCAATTATCCTTAATCTCACTTAATTAGGACTTAATAAAAGTCGGGGTGTCACCATAGATAGACCCTCTTTCTTCCTCCTCCAACCCATCGATCCTCTTTCCAGCCAAACCTCTCTCTTCCCTCTTCTCTACCTTTTCCAACTCTGATAAAGAAAAATCTGAGAACTTTACTTTCTGGGTATGTTAGATACACCCATACGGTATCATAAAGTATCATCAAATTACATTAGGGTTCATATGTACTGCATAAAGAAACTTATTAAACTGTGATTTTAAAATTAACTTAACGTTTCTTCTTTCTTGTGTTGCTGTCTAGAAACCAATAATTATAGTGAGCAACAATCATTGGCATCTATGTACGATTTTCACTTTTTAAAAAAAAAAAAAATTAGATGTGTATTGAACTAAAACTCATCCTTTTGTTGGAAAGAGTTGAGTTGCTGGAGTTTTTACTTGGATCAAGTCCTCCAAGTTTGGGTCTTCAAGGGATGCAAAGCTTGGAAACAACACATCATTTAGGTCCAACTTGGATCATGTTCTGTTTCTTCCCAAAGGGCACATGCATTTCAGTGAGGATGTGTAAGGAGGATTTTATGACTTGTTGAGAATTTGCTATATTTTTTTTATCACATTGACGATTTATGTGAAGAATTAGTGAGTTAAAGCTTCCTAAGATGACTGAGTCAGTAAGATCGACTGTCAACTTTAGTACTGCCATTACTCTGTTTTCACTTCGATTTTTTTTGGATTAGAGATGGAAGAGAAAAGAGAGATGTTTGGCTGGAGAAGGGGGATCGATAGGTTGGTTGGGTTGGATGAGTAAGAAAGAGGGTATCTAACATAGCCAGAAAGTAAAGTTCTCAAATTTTTCTTTATCAGAGTTGGAAAAGGTAGAGAAGAGGGAAGAGAGAGGTTTGGCTGGAAAGAGGATCGATGGGTTGGAGGAGGAAGAAAGAGGGACTATCTATGGTAATCCCTAAATAAATAGATCTATGGTGTATTGTATGCACATTTCTATTTTAATTGGTTCCTTCATTTTAAAGACAAATTCCATGTCTTCATGTGAGTAAACACCAATAAAAAATCAATAATCAATATGCATATGTCTATGTGCCTACACAAATGTACCTGCCACACAAAAAAAAATCTACCTGCGTAAATACCTGCCGCTTTATGATAATGGCAAAAAAGGTACATAATGTATTGGGTTATAGATATTTTAAAATTGGCACGTGCCTAGCTGCCGATTTAATAAAATTGGAGATTCAAAATTTTTTTAGTCAGGTAGAGCATTTAATAAAAAACCACCAAAAATTGCAATAAATAAAAATTTGAACCACAATTACCCAGCCCATTGATTAAGATGTTATTTGAGTCATAAAATGTTAAATGAGCTTTGTTGATTGTTTTGACTGAAAAAATGTTGTTCCCCAAACATTTGTGATCAGGGTATATTGATAACTAATTTTCTCTTTTAGTTTATATTTTGTTCGATTCAATTTTATATGAACAAATTTAATCAACTTAAATTTTTATAGGAATTAAAATGAGCATGACTTTACATTTCTATGGGAAAACATGAATAAAATGGCACTTAGAGGGCGTTTGGTATGAGGTAATCTGCATATATTATCGGTAATCTTGCAATTAAATTACCTGGTAATCCAGATTAATTCGTTTGTTTTGACAAATGTATTGGTAATATGGATTACCCAGTGATCTACATTACCTCCAAAGTGGTAATGTGGATTACCTTCATTTCAGGTGGCAATCTGGATTACCACTCATAGGTAATCTTCTAATTTATTTTATTACACCATTACTCCTCTAACAAAATACACTACTATTCCAAATTTTATAATTTTCTAACACAAATTCATAATCTATCTCAATAACCCACGCTGCTGCTGCTTGCAATCGTGCCCGCCCTGCTGCTCCACCACCATGTATGGTGGTCTCTTGCATTGCAAGCACCATACATACATATAAAGCACCATACATACATGGTGGTCTCTGGCTACATACATATAAAGAACATTTTTTCGTTTTTTTTAATTATTGCATTTGATTTTCTATTTTGAACTATTTGCAAAAATATTTTTTGTTGGTGTTTTTTTTTTAATTTATTACGTTATATTTGATTTTTCTATGTTGCACTCTTTGCATGAATATTATAATTATTTTAATGAATTTTTATTTTTAGTAAATAATTATATTAATGTCAAAACTGAAAAATATTGATAGTAAATTCAAAATATAATTATATTTTATTAATTCATTTTATGTGTATTTTACGTATTTTAATAATATATATAATATAATTTTATTTAATTAATTCATTTTATAATTATTTAGAAGATATTATAGTAATATATATAGATTACCTTGTAATGTGGATAATATACCAAATAAGGTAATGTGGATTACCGATAATCTTATTTGTATAAACCAAACAAGGTAATATGGATTAACGATAATTTAATTAGAGGTAATCTATCTGCAAGGTAATATAGATTACCGGTAATCTTCCACGGTAATGAACCAAACGTCCCCTTAGTTATGTCGGTCAGAATATTCTTCACCAAAATACGTGCTTTCTCAAATAAATGGCCGTCTCTGTCATGAGTTATTACTCCACTAGCTTCCGTATGACGATAGTTTAATGCCATCTCACCTTCCATTTCCAATGATTTTTTAGTTTTATGGTTTTGTTATTTGCTATATTTTTTCTGGTTGATTTGTCACTGCCCTAATGACCCACTAACTAACACACGGTAAGGTATTATGGAAACTTTCTCTTTATCATATCCTTATTATGGTTGGTCGACTTCATTCATTCACTTTAAAATGCAATGTAGCTAATAATATAATAAGCTTATAAGCTAATGAAACAAACAGTTTAATAGAAATTGGCCGGATATATGACACTATTGATGAAATTTTTAGTCGTCTTTTCAATTTATAAAATTTACTTAAAAGATTTCTAAATTTGTAGAATTATTACACTAACTTTTACTGAAAACTATACCGACCTCTTTTCTAGTATATTAGAATAATGTGTTTAAAAAATATCATATGAATAAATAGATGAAAGTCAACCTAAATTTTACTATATATTGTAAAAAACTGGTGTATTTTACCCTAAAATATTGCATTTTTTAATTTCTCTACTTAATCTGATAATAAAAAATATGAAATTTTTATAATCTAACATTAGTTTTTTTTTTTTTTTGATATCCATGAGTTGAATTTCATATACGGGAAATTGTCGACTAATAAAAGTTTATAAGAAGGTATTAAGTTATGGGAAAATGTTTGATTTACAAAAAAATACTTAGAACATTGTACAATATCTATTTCCATAATTAAATTTTAAGTATTTGAATGTAAGATGGAATGTACTTAAAATTCAATGATAAAGATATATGTTTTACAACTATTATAGATATTAGTATGTTGTACATGTAATTTTTTAATCTGAATAATTATGATAGTTATAGTTATCATAGGTAGCGTTTGTTTGCACATACAGAAGTATACAAGACACAAAATAGAAATACATGAAATTTTATTTATTATGTATTGTGTTTGTTTATCTGTACAAGATACAATTAATTTATTTGCATAAAAAAGAAAAAATTAGAAGGATAGTGTGGTGGACTAGGCCCAAAGGTCTCGACCCACACAATAATCGACTGAAGAAAGAGGCCTCTAATGGATTAGGCTCATCAACTAGCCACATCAGCTTTGGTCCACATCATGACCGACCGAGCATTAATAAGATATCCTAATTATAGGCCGAGCAGAGGATCAGGAGGAAGGATAGCATGATAGAGACGTTAAGATATGACTGATCCCATACAGTAGTAACACATGGATCCCCTCTTAAAGGACAGTAATGAAGAGAGAGAGTGTTCGTTCTGGCCTATATCTCGAAAGTTAAGCTTTCTTCTTAGGACAGATTGAACTGATATACTCAAATACTGATTACAGAGCGAGCACTTTGATCTCTTGTGTACTTGTCTTGCTAAGTTTGGATCTGAGCTAAGGTTCCTTAAAGGGGGGTTTGACTCTCGTTCGGACCTACAGGACAAGAACATTGGTGCCCACCGTGGGACCTCGGTAAAGAAAAATACCTACACCCCACATTTCAATGTTCAAGAATCCGATGGCATCAATTCAACCAACATCGAATATGGGGAACCAACATGAACCCCAACATTGGCGGAACTGATGACAGCTATGCAGAGGATGACCAAACAATCAAACAGGCTGATGGAAGAAAAAACCAACGCTTAGCCGAAGAAAATCGTCGTTTGCATGGTTTCCAACGCACTGAAGAGGGTTAGTATCAAGAAGAGATTGACCAAGGCGAAAGTCAGGTTCAACCGCATGTTCAACAGAACCCTCAGCCGCAAGCTCCGCTAGCACCAAAGTTCCATGCAGAGCCGTTTACCAAAGAGCTCATGGCGGAGAAACTGGCGAAAGACCTGAAGATTCCACCGACCTTGAAGACATATGATGGGGCTAGAGATCCCTATAGGTTTGTTGCAAGGTTTAAATATATGATATGCTGGCTAATAATGCAATCGATCATGTTTTGTGCGAGACTTTTCCACAACTCTTGGATGAGGCACCTCTGAAGGTAGTGAAACGTGAGAAGGGGGTTGAATCACGTTACACCAACAAATCTTGTTTCTGAAAATTACTTAAAAATAAAGATCAAGTATAAACTTGTCTTGCACAGCGGAAACAATTGTTAGTAAATAAACAGAAACTTAGCCTATAGACAAGACTATAATAGATCTTGAAAATATATTTACTTTCAAGCTCTTCTAAATGATAAAGGTTAAAATTTTAACCTTCAAAACTTAGACAAATATGATGATTTTCGCAATATGCTATATGATGTGTATGCAATGATAAATTGTAAAAACAATTAAATAAAGAGAAAGGGAAGAGAGAGAACACACACAATCTTTTTATACTGGTTCGGCAACGTGCCTACTCCAGTCCCCAGGATTCACCTGAGATTTCACTATCACCACCAACAACTAAGTGGACTTTCTTGCCTCTGCTACACCACAAAGGACTTCAACCTGCACCTTCACCAAGGTGACTCACTGCCTTTGAAAACCACAAAGGACTTCACTTGCACCACAACTAGGTGACTAACTGCCTTTGACAACTCCAAAGGACTTCAATCCTTGCCTTCAAAACCGAAGGACTTTCTACCCTTGCCTTAGACCCTCTAAGGACTTCTTTCCTTACAAAAATAAGGACTTTGTATAAAAGATATGGTTTTTACCAATCAAGAACTTAGATGCAACTAAGTTTGAACCTTGATGGATCTTTCTCTCAAAGAAATAACTAGCAAAGCTAGGATAAACAAATAAAGCCCACTCTTTTAAGAATTACAACCTTTACCCAAATAAAGATAAGAACTTGAGGTTTAGAGGTTGAAGATGAAGAGAAACACTACTAGAAACACGGAGATTTCCGACGGGCTTTTCCGACGGCTTTTTTCCCGTCGGAATATTCTGAGGGGTTTCCGGTGGCATCTTCCGCTGACCACAAAGCGACATCAAATTGAAGAAAATCCGTCGGAAAGCCCTCGCAATATAGCGTGGGAATGTGCGCCATCATTCCCGCCATAATATACCGATGGAATTCCGAGGGCTTGAACAACCGCCGTCGCAAGACCCTCGGAAGTAATAACACCTTTCGGCGGACTTCCGAGGGCAGACGACAGGGTTAGGGTTAAGGTGTAGGGTTTCTCTAAACCGTCGGAAGACCCTCGGAAAATCATATACTGTTCCGGCGGAGTTCGAGGGTTCTCGACAGGGGTAGGGTTAGGTTATGGGGTTTCTGGGACCGTCGGAAGACCCTCGGAAGTAATAATATGTTTCGGCAGACTTCCGAGGGTTCTCACAGGGTTAGGGTTAGGTTATGGGGTCTCTGGGCACCGTCGGAAGATCCTCGGAAGTAATAATATGTTTCGGCGGACTTTCGAGGTTCTCGACAGGGTTAGGGTTAGGTATAGGGTTTCGGTTAACCGTCGGAAGACCCCCGGAAAATCCTATACTATTCTGGCGGAGTTCCGAGGGTTCTCGACATGGTTAGGGTTAGGTTATGGGGTTTCTATAAACCGTTGGAAGACCCCCGGAAAATCATATACAATTCCGGCGGAGTTCCGAGGGTTCTCGACAGGGTTAGGGTTAGGTTATGGGGTTTTTGTAAACCGTCGGAAGACCCTCGGAAGTTATAATATTTTTCGGCGGACTTCCGAGGGTCCGTGATACTTAATAAACTTACTTTAATTATTGGATTTAAGGTGATATTAAACGGATTTAAATGTCTGGAGTGTTTGTATTAGTAAAATAATATTAATAAATGATATTTCGTCCAATAAAATCATTAATTAGTTGAACGGTGTGTTCGAAGTAGCCAACAACATTGACGACTGACTTGAGAGCCAGGGAGACTCTCAAGTAATTATATATAAGAGAAGACCAAGATAACTCATCAATTGAGTTCATCAAGACAATACAGCTCCTGACAACAATAATATATGATGGATCGTTCGTTATATATTAAGAATTGAACTGATTAAATTAATTTGTTAGTATATTATAAAATAAAATGTTAAGAGTTTCATGGACTTCCGTCGGAAAACCGTCTGAATATCAAGAGTTCCGGCGGTTTTCCGAGGGCATAAAGGACCGTTTCGATTGAGATTCCCCTCGCGCGTGGCTGAAACGCTGCGTTTCATGGTTTCCTATTGGAAAACCCTCGGAAAACCCTCGGAAATTTAAATTTTGAATAACCGAGGGTCTTCCGACGGAATTTGGCGAATTAGGGTTTGGGCGCCATTAGACCGTTTAATGAAACGGTGCGTATCATATAGCCGTCGGAAGACCCTCGTTAGCCCCCCGGTAAGTGTGAACTTAAACATCAGACCGCGTCTCCTTCCTCACTATGCGCTGTAACTTCTCTCTCTCTCTCTCTCGCTCTCTCTCTCTCTCTCTCTCACGTCCGCCACCTTCAAGTCGCCGTTGCGCCGCCGTCGACGGTGGTTTCCAAAAAAGGAGACCACCATTTTGCTCACGGTGAGTAGAGCTACATTTCTAACCGATTGGTTTTTTTATTTGGTTTGTATTTTGAGTTTTTTGTTTTGTTCCCAACAGAGCCGCCGCGAACCACCCCGCCGCCGCCTCGTCACCACCGGCCCACTGCCGCCTCCTCTGCCCGAACGCCGCCGCTGCGCTGCCAGTCCCGGTTCCCTGCGCCACCACCAGTTCCGCCACTGCCCGCCGCGCCGCTGCCCACCGCCGCCGCTGTCACCACCACTGCCGCTGCCGTTACTACTCTGTCAAGGTAAGTGTTCTTAATTTTTCAATTTGTTAAATTTTATTAAGTTATAACTGATAAATTAAAATTGAAAAAAAAATATAATTGAGTTATAATTGAAAAAGAGATATAATTGAGTTATAATTGAGATATAAATTATTTAAGTTACAATTGTTAAATGAAAATTGATAATTAAACTTAAAATTGAAAAATATTTATGTGATAAAATATAATTGAGTGAGTTTTGGTAAACTAATTTCCTAAAATAATATATTTCATAAAATATTTATTTGATAAAATATATTTCATAAAGTACAATACATGATTAATAAGAAAGTTAGATCAATCACAAATTTGTACGTATACTTGAAGAGGGGGGCGTACACAATTTCCCGTCTCTTGTGCGACTGGAACATGTCGCGTCCCTGGTTTGAGCCAGTGATCAGACTTGTTCCAATCACGAAGAGACGGGAAAAGTGTTATGTCCTCATCAATCAACAAAGATAAAAATTAAGAAAGTTAGATCAATTAATTAAGCAAAGATCAATTAAAATTTGTACGTATACTTGAACAAAAAGAGGAGTACACAATTTCCCGTCTCTTTTGGGACTGGAACATGTCGCGTCCCTGGTTTGAGCCACCAGTGATCAGACTTGTTCCAATCTCGAAGAGACGGGAAAAGTGTTAGGTCCTCATCAATCAACATATATAGTGGTATAATAAGAATTGTTATTTGATGGAAAATTTGACCAAAATTTTGATATTTGTTGATTGTTATGTTTGATGATAGTATGTTCATATATTAAATCAATCTCACGATGATATATGATTGTTGTATAATATGATTGGTATATGTTATGATATTGATGTTCAAATTACAAATGTTGCTAAGAACCTTAGGGTAGATGACTTTGACTGGGACCGGTCCTTATCTCCGGCAATTGATATTTATTGGTTGGCTTTGGTTATATATAGGGGCACTCTGTCGAAATTAGGTTAACTGAACATGTGTTTAATAAAAACTTATATAATAATGTAAAATATGTTTAATGAAATTTCCAACAATGCATTAGGTTGCTAGACTGTAAAACACACTATAATGTCTCGTGCGGATCGATCGTGGATGTACGATAGGCTTCATCATAATAGAGGCGGAATTAAACCATCGTTCATTAGAGGTCTCGATGTGTTTATGGATGTTGCATGTAGAACTGAAGAGTACATTGCAGATGGTAAGATAAGGTGTCCGTGTGCCAAGTGTAGGTGTCGGAAACTTTCTGAGGTTGATAATGTAAAGGTTCACCTTATGCAGCATGGTTTTAAAGCAGACTATTATGTGTGGACCCAACATGGGGAGGAAATTACGGTAGAGGAACATGGTGGATCGGGAGTGGGTGAAAGTAGTAATCTTGTTGCATGGCAAGAAAATTTGAATTGTTACGAGCAGATGATTTTTGACGGATACTTCCCGGAGACAAGAGGAATTCCCAAACCGGTTGAGGAAGTCCCTAATGAAGATGCACAAAACTTTTTTAGACTACTGGATGCTGCACATCAACCTTTATGGGAAGGTTATGTTCATTCAGAACTATCCTTAGCGGTTCGAATGCTTAGTATTAAGTCTGAGGGTAACCATAGTCAGAGTTCATTTGACCAGTGGGCAGATTTGATACGTGAGCTTAGTGTTCAACCAGATTGTATCCCAAAAGACTTTTATCAAGCTAAGAAGTTGGTTAGTAAATTAGGATTGTGCAAGGTGAAGATTGATTGTTGCGTCAATGGGTGTATGTTGTACTACAAAGATGATTCAGAGCTTACACAATGCAAGTTTTGTGAAGAACCTAGGTATAAACCAAAACGTCGTGGCAATCATAAATCTAAGGAGGTTCCTCAAAAAAGAATGCATTATTTGCCTCTTATACCTAGGCTAAAGCGATTGTATGCCTCCATGAGTTCTGCTCCGCACATGAGATGGCATTTTGATAATCAAAGGTTTGATGGTGTGATGACTCATCCGTCGCATGGGGAAGCATGGCGACATTTTGATCAAACGCATCCTGAATTTGCCGCGGAGCCTCGAAATGTGCGCTTAGGTTTGTGTTCTGACGGATTTACTCCCAATAGACAGTTTGGTAAGCCTTACTCTTGTTGGCCGGTTGTGATAACACCATATAACCTACCTCCTGAAATGTGTATGAAAGACCCATACTTGTTCTTAACATGTATAATCCCCGGTCCAAATAACCCAAAAGCAAAAATTGATGTGTACCTTCAACCGTTGATTGATGAATTGATTGAGTTATGGAATGAGGGTGTTATGGTGTACGATATTTCCTCCAAGCAAAACTTTCAGATGAGAGCAGCATTAATGTGGACTATCAACGACTTCCCCGCATATGGGATGTTGTCTGGGTGGATGACACAAGGAAAATTAGCGTGCCCGGTTTGCATGGCTGACACCAAGGCATTTACCTTGAAGTATGGCGGAAAGAACTCGTGGTTTGATTGTCACCGGAGATTTTTACCAGATGATCATCCATATCGGCGTAACAGGTACAGTTTTAAAAAGAACACAATCGAAAGAGATCCACCACCGGTAAGAATTACTGGTGAAGATTTATGGGAGGAGGTAAAATATATACCCAAGATCACAGAAGTTGGGCAGCAAGTGAAACCACAGGGGTATGGGAGAAATCATAACTGGACTAAACAAAGCATATTTTGGGAGCTTCCATATTGGAATGATCTATTGGTCCGTCATTGTCTAGATGTGATGCACATAGAAAAGAACGTATGGGACAACATAATGCACACAGTAATGGATACTGATCGGACCAAAGACAATATAAAGGCAAGATTGGATGTGGCTGAGTACTGTAGAAGACCTGAGTTAAATTTGCAGGATCTAAGGGATGAACGTGTTTGTAAGCCGAAGGCGTCGTATTCATTAACCAAGACTCAGAGAGAATCAGTTTGTAAATGGGTGACAGAGCTCAAAATGCCTGAGAGTTATGCCACTAACTTGGGGAGATGTGTCAACCTTGATCAAAGTAAGTTTGTCGGCCTTAAGAGTCACGATTGCCATGTCCTCCTGGAGAGCTTGCTTCCTATAATGTTTAGGGAGCTGCCCGACCATGTTTGGAAGCCATTGACGGAGTTGAGTGAATATTTCAGAGACTTATGTGCGACAACACTCAAGGTAGATGATCTTATCACCATGGAGGCAAATATCCCCATGATCCTGTGCAAATTAGAGAGGATTTTTCCGCCTGGGTTCTTTAACTCGATGGAACATCTTCCAATTCACTTGGCATATGAAGCAAGGGTTTGTGGGCCGATGCAATATAGGTGGATGTACCCATTTGAAAGGGAAATGGGAGTATATAAGCGGACTGTCAAGAACAGAGCTCAAGTGGAGGGTTCAATTTGTCAGGCATACTTGGCAAAAGAGACATCAAATTTCTGCTCATATTACTTCCAGGATAATGTCCAGTCTCGCAGAACAAGGGTTCCCCGCAACGATGACGGAGGAGAGAGTGTAATGTACCCACCTCTGTCAGTATTCAATCAACCAGGTCGAGCAACTGGTCAATCTGTGGATCGATGGTTGACGGTTGAGGAGTGGACTTCTGCACACCTCCACGTGTTGCTAAATTGTGACGCGGTCACACCGTATCAAAGGTAAAATATCAATCTTTACAACCTAATTCTAAAACAATGTAAATAAAAGTTCATCTAATCTAGTGTTATTAATAAATGACAGGTACTATGAACAAATTCATGGGGAGGATTCTCTTCAACAATTTCCGGCATGGTTCAAGGGCTATGTAGGTTACCGTAATAAAACATTTAATTGGTATTGAAATTTTTTTCATCACCTTGTGTAACAAATCATTTGTTTTTGTGAACAATACACGTAGGTACAAGATCCCTCACATAGGGTAACTGACCAATTTTTGCAAGATATAGCTTGGGGACCAAAAAATAAAGTGCACAGTTGCTCAATATACTATGTGAATGGATTCAAATTCCACACTGTAGATTGGGGAAGGGAGAGGAACTCATATAATTGTGGGGTTTGTATCAAAGGAGATGCTGGAGATGGGGAACGAGATTGGTATGGTACAATTAAAGAGATCTTAGAGTTTGAATATGTTGGGTTACCAATTAAAAGAATTATGTTATTCTATTGTGATTGGTATGACCCACAACGCCCAACTGGAACTCGATCTCACACTCAGTACAAAATAACTGAGATTAATAGTAAACGACGAGAGAAGCGATTTGATCCATTTATCATTGCTCAAAATGCTCGTCAAGTGTATTACTTATCTTACCCTGGAAAGTGTAAGTCGAAATGGAGGGTCGTAAGAAGGACAAAAACAAGAGGGCGAGTTGAATATGATAACGAAACCGTTCTCGACGACCAAGCTTATCAAGTGGATGACCAGTTCCCACAAAGGTTGATTACTGACACTACCATGCCTCCCAACCTTTTATCGATACAGGTGAAGTTGATATTGTTGAGAGTCCATCACATACAGTACGAAGCGAACCCCATAATAGTGAGAGTGAGGATGAAAGTGAAGAAAC
>CM024269.1:14052697-14069602 GCA_013621005.1 Aeschynomene evenia | reverse complement strand
GACTTCTTCTGAGTCATCTACCTCCTTGACCCATTCGGGTCGTCGCGATGACAGCACCACCATTCAAGGTCTTGAAGACTTGTTGATGTCAGAGGAGGAGAAGCGGATTGTTGGTCACCAATCTTGCTCTTGACCCCTTTGTTTGTGAACCTTTCTATTTGCGAATAGAAAGCTCTCACCACATTTGGGTAGCACACGTCCTCGGAACTCATCATGGCTGGCCATCCAGGTTGCTTGAGGAAGGTGAATTGAATTTCGTCCACCTGATTGTAGACATTGAGAGGCAATACCCTTCCCTGAGTGGTGGGAGATAAGGTCTTGTGGAATAGGGACTGCATTTCCTCATTGTCATAGAGATATTTTCAGATATCTCATTGAGATTGTTTCTCATTAAGCCCTTGATTTCTCCAGAGATCGCCATTTGGAAGAAAGTTTGAGTTTTGAGAAGAGATAGAGAAGAACAAGAGAGAGAGAGAGCAGATGAAGATTGGAAAGCGAGGAGAGGTTTTGGCAGAGTTTTGGTAAGTTTTGAGCGTAAAGTGCTCAAATGAAACAATGCAATGAGTATTTATAGACATGGCTTGTAACTAGCCGTTTCTGCACTTATCCAAAAGTTACCGTTGGTAACTTGTTTCTCGGAAGGTACCTTTCTGAGAGAGGTGGTCCTTCTGAGAAATCCTCCTTCTGAGAGATGTTTCAGAAGATCTCCTTTCTGAGAGATGAGTCTTCTGAGAACAAATTTTCTCAGATAGAGTTTTTTGTGTTTTCCTACTTCTAGCTCAGAAGCTTAGTTCTATTGTTCGTCTCAGAGTCTAAACTAGGACTAAGGGGAGTTTCTAAGAGAGAGTTTTTAAATTTCAAAGCACTTAGAAGCGTCTTAGATTGAGAACCTTTCAGAACATTGAAACGATCCTCGGGTAAAGGCTTTGTAAATATATCTGAGATTTGATCCTCAGTATTTACAAATTTGAGTTCAATGTCGCCTTTTTGCACATGATCCCGAATAAAATGATGTTTTATATCAATGTGCTTGGATCGAGAATGCTGAATAGGATTCTTAGCTAAGTTGATAGCACTTGTATTATCACAGAGGATAGGGATTTTGGTGTACCTTATTTGATAATCAAGTAGCTGATTCTTAATCCAGAGCATCTGAGAACAGCAGTTCGCAGCAGATACATATTCAGCTTCAGCAGTTGATAGGGCGATCGTATTTTGCTTCTTGCAGGACCAAGTGATCAAGCATTTTCCAAAGAAGCAGCAGCAGCCACTTGTGCTTTTGCGATCTATCCTATCTCCAGCGTAGTCGGCATCACAGTAACCTACAACATCAGAAGAACAACCTTTCTCGTACCAAAGACCAAGATTAGTAGTTCCACTTAATATCGTAAAATTCGTTTAACGCAGTTAAGTGTGATTGCTTAGGCTTAGACTGGAATCTAGCACAGATCCCAACACTGAGTTGGATATCTGGTCTGGAGGCAGTTAAGTAGAGAAGTGAGCCAATCATCCCTCGATAGTTGCTTTCTGAGACTTTCTCACCATCTTCATCCAAGTCAATTACTTGAGAGGGATGCATGGGAGTGCTCATGGGTTTGGCCTTATCCATCAGAAACTTCCTCAGAAGTTCCTTGGTATACTTCTCTTGATGAATAACTGTCCCTTCCGACTCTTGCTTGATTTGCAATCCTAGGAAGAATTTTAATTCTCCCATCATGCTCATCTCGAATTCACCTTGCATAAGCTTGGAGAATTCTTTGCAAAGGCATTCATTGGTTGCGCCAAATATTATGTCATCAACATAAATCTGGACAATCAAGAAGCCAGAGTCTTCTGAGAGCGTAAAAAGAGTTGTGTCCACTTTCCCTCTTGAGAATCCGTTTTTAAGCAGAAGAGCTCAATCTATCGTACCAAGCTCTTGGAGCTTGTTTCAAACCATAGAGAGCCTTTGTAAGCTTGAATACATGATTTGGGAATGCATCATTCACAAAACCAGGAGGTTGTTTACATAAACTTCCTCAGAAAGGTATCCATTCAAGAAGGCAGACTTAACGTCCATCTGATAGAGTTTGAAACCTTTGTGTGCAGCAAAAGCTAGCAACATTCTGATAGCTTCCAATCTTGCGACTGGAGCAAAAGTTTCATCATAGTCTATCCCTTCTTGTTGGTTGTACCCTTGAGCAACCAATCTTGCCTTGTTTCTCACGACTTGACCGTTTTCATCAAGTTTGTTTCGAAACACCCATTTAGTCCCAATGACACTCTTGCCTTTGGGTTTCTGAGTCAGTTTCCAAACTTGATTTCTCTCGAATTGGTCAAGTTCATCCTGCATGGCATTTACCCAGCTAGGATCATCTAACGCCTCTTCTATGGAATCTGGTTCAAGTTCAGAGACCATAGCAAGATTTGTATAGTTCCTTCTGGTTCTCACGCCACTTTCTGGATTGCCCAAGACTTCATTCTGAGAGATGTTCTTCAAGTCTCTTGAACCTCTGATCCCTTTAGGAGTAGGGTTCTGAGAACGAGACACAGAAGGTTCTCTTTCTGAGTCATCAGAAGCTTGTCCTTCTGAGAATCTAGGTTCCATTGTATTTGGAGAAGTAGATTCTCTAGGTTCTGGAGCTTTGATGATGTTACTAGATTTTTTTAGATGAAGATGATTGTTCCATGGGTTGGAAGTCAGTCTCATCATCTATAAGAATTTTCCTTTTGGCTTTCTCAGAAGAGATGTTGAGTTTCTCAAATTCATCTTCTAAGTTAGCATCTTTCTGAGACAGGTCCTTACTAAGTTCTTTGAACTTAATATGGATTGTCTCTTCAACATTTACTCCTTTTGTTATATACTCTGTAAGCTTTAGAGGCTGAGGAGTATCCTAGGAAGTATCCATCATCGGACTTAGGATCAAACTTGGAGAGTTTGTCCTTTGTGTTGAGAATAAAACAAGAAGAACCAAATACATGGAAATAAGAAATGTTTGGTATTTTATTCTTCCATAGCTCGTAAGGTGTCTTTTTCAGAATTGGTCTTAGAAAGACTCGATTCTGAATGTAGCATGAAGTATTTACTGCTTCAGCCCAGAAACCTTTTGAAAGTCCACTTTCTAAGAGCATTGTTCTTGCCATCTCTTGAAGGCTTCGATTCTTTCTCTCAGCTACTCCATTTTGTTGAGGAGTTCTGGGAGATGAGAATTCGTGAGCATGCCCAGATTTTCACAAAGCTTTTCAAAAGCATGATTCTCAAATTCACCACCATGATCTGATCTAATGGCATGAATGTGCGAATCTTTTTCAGTTGAAACTCTTTTCGCAAATGCTTTGAACTTCTCAAAAGTTTCTTCCTTAGAAGCTAGAAAGAAAACCCAAGTGAATCTGGAGTAATCATCCACTATGACAAGACCATAGCGTTTTCCAGAAAGGGAAGCTGTTCTGGTTGGTCCGAAGAGATCCATGTGGAGCAGTTCCAGGTTTCTGAGTAGAAATACCACTTTTACTGGGAAAGGAAGCCTTGGTCTGTTTCCTTTTTTCACAGAAGTCGCAGGTTGCATCTTTCTGATACTTAATTCTGGGAAGGCCCTTTACAAGTCCTTTCTGAGAGAGTTCAGAAAGAAGTCTCATATGGGCATGACCAAGTTTCTTATGCCATAGCCATTTGTCTTCTTGGACAGAGACAAGGCATTCCACATTTTGATCCTTTAGATCATCCAGATGGATAACATAGATGTTACCAACACGTTTTCCTTCCAGAACGATCTTGTCATTTGTGAGATTAATCACATGACAATACTTGGCATAAAACTCAACCTTTAAGCCTTGTCACAAAATTGACTAATGCTTAATAGATTGTGAGTTAAGCCATCGACCAAAGTACATCTGAGATTTGGTGAGAGGAATCCTTACCAACATCTCCGATTGCAGTGACTCTTCCCTTAGCGCCATCACCGAATCGCACTGTTCCGCCTTTCTTGGGCTTGAGACTTCTGAACCAGTGCTTGCTTCCAGTCATGTGCCTCGAGCAGCCACTGTCAAGGTACCACTGCTCATCGTGGTGGTGGAGCAGCGCTTGATGATGTTCCTGCAGTCACAAAGTTAACAGATTTAGGTACCCATTCTTTGTTGGGTCCTTGCTTGTTAGCTTTCTTGGATTTTTGCCTTCTTTTCTTAGAAGGGTCATGGTTTTGAGAGTCAGAGACCTTTTGTTTGCCCTTTTCAGAAGCACTTGCTTTCTGAGAAGTTTTACCCTTCTGAGAGGGGTCAGTCTTCTTAGAAGATTTTGCTTTCTGAGTTTTCTTCTTAGTCTTCTGAGGCTTAGAGATTTTTCCTTTTTTCAACATAGGGCATTTTTCAGAACCATGACCACTCTTAAAACATGCAATGCACATGCGGGGTGATTTAGTTAAGAGTGGATCAAGATTATGTGGTTCAAAGACTTCTTCATATCCAAGACCGCTTTTGTCTTTATAGGGTCTTTGACCCCAAGCAAAAGACTTAGCATCTTTTCACCATTTACCATCTTAACTAAGTCAGAGGTTAGAAGTTCATTTGTCTTTTGCAGTTCGATCATGGCCTTTTCAGCCTTTTCTACTGTGATTGAAGACAAACTTTCTAATGCTTGATACAGGTCATGACTTTCAAGGTATCTACCTTTGAAGTCGTCTCTTTCAAGCCTTAGGTTCTGAACTTCTTGAGTTAGTCTTGCATTTTCAGCTTCTGTGTTTTTAAAAGATTTTTTTAGGTCGCTGAAACTGTTAGCTAACTCGTTTGAGTCTTTCAGAAGATCATAATAGAGTTCTGAAAGCTCATCGTATGAGTATGAAAGAGGAGGGGAATTTTGTACCTCTTCTGACTCAGATTCTGTTTCCAGAATGTAGTCAGTTCCTGCCATGAAGCACACATTAGCTTCTTCTTCCTCACTTGCTGCTTCAGAAGCTTCGTCTTCTGAATCACTCCAGGTTGCAGCCATTGCCTTCTTTTTCTTTCTGGGAATGAATTTCTTCTTCCCTTTGTTTTGTGGACACTCCGTCTTGAAGTGGCCTTTTTCTCCACATCCAAAGCATGTGGCATCTGAAGGCTTTGACTTTCCTTTCTTAGGAGTGAATTCCTTGCTTTTGTTTGGCCTCTTTCTCCAGGCTTTCTTCATTTTCTTTACTAGGAGAGAGATGTCGTCTTCGTCGGATTCTGAGCCTTCATCATTGTCAGACTCAGAAGCTTCTTCAGCTTTGAAAGCTTTGGAAGACTTTCTGACTTGACTGTTCAGAGCCAATCCCTTCTGAGGTCTGGAGGAAGCGGATGGTCCTCCGAGCAACCCTTCCAGTTCGATCTCATGCGTTCTGAGCGAACCAAATAGTACATCCAAACCTAGCTGGTTTAGATCCTTGGCTTCCTGGATTGCTGTGACCTTAGGACGCCATTTTGCAGAAAGGCTTCTGAGGATTTTTCTTACCATCTCAGCGTTTGAATAAGTCTTTCCCAAGACTTTCAGCTGATTGATGATATGGAGAAATCTTATTGACATGCTGTCAATAGTTTCCTCAGGCTGCATGCTAAAGGACTCGTATTTGTGTACGAGCATTGAGATTTTGTTTTTGACTTCGTCATTACCTTCGTGAAATATGAAGTCTTTCCCAAATCTCTTGTGCAGTCCCACATGAACCGGAACCAATATTCTACCGGGTAAAGCACAGAGGAGAATATGATCTTTGAGTGGAGTACCTTTCTATATCTTCTTGAGAACCTCGGTCCTTCTGAGAGTCCTTCTAGATCTGTTCCTCTAAGGACCACTCCAACAAGCCTCAACTGCTACACAGCGGCTCCATGGTGCTCAGGCCCACCTCTCTCCATTCCCATGCTGATGGTCCCTCCATTACGGTGTGTGTTGAGACAGAGTTTCCTCATGCCCAAGGGAAGCAGTGTCTCCAAGACCACCTCAGTCTTTTTCAAAGCCCCTCCTCATGCTGTAGTTGTGTTTTTCATGCATCTGAGCGATCTGGAGTCCAGACACTGATCCAGTGCCCCTAACTTCACGCTCTCTGAGCCAATTGAAAGCATTGTGCACGGAAGGGGGGTTGTGGTTGCTGCAAAGTTCCAAATTAGAAACCGCAACTTTTTCTTCTGGGCTCTTTCTTGGAGCTTCCAGATTGGAGCAGCGATGCTAATGCGAAAGCTGCCGCATTTCTTCCTGGAAGAGGAATCAGCTAATTTCCTCCTGTAGTGAATGTCTTCTCTGTGGGGGAGACATTTCAGATGGAGTGAGTGATGAGAAGCAGTTTTCTTCACAACAGCTTAAGTAAAGGTTGGTTTTTTCAAAGCTTTATGCAAACTAAGAGTAAGGAGAAAAGCTTAACACAAAGAGTTTTACTTTTTCGGTATTTTTACCCCACTCCTTCCTCACCTTTCAGTTGAGAGTTCTTAGAATTCTTCTTTGTTTTTCTTTGACAACACTGCCTTTACCAAGTAAAGGACTTCCACCACTTCAGTAGAAAAGAGTTCCTTGCCTCACACTAGAGGAGAGTTGCTTTACCAAACGACCACGTTTCTTTTCCCTTCTGGTGCACGTCTGGGACTGGAGTGTGGAACAAATTTAGACCGAGGAATGGGTTCTCAGATGTTTTTCTTCTGAGTCACCACTTGCCTCAACAACCGTTTCTGCCTTCTTGAGGAGTCTTTTGAGCTTCCTCAGAAGCCATACTCCTTTCACCCTTGTTGCCTAAGGATGAGTCACCTTTTGCTTCATTCTTCTTCTTTTCTGAAGGACTTTCGGAAACCTTTTCCTTTCCTTTCTCAGCCTTACTTAGAAACTTGGGACCAGCAGCGGGGCTCAGAGGCTTTGCTTCCAACTCTTCGGAATGCCCCCGTATGCTGGTTACCTTGCGCTTCAAATGTTGTTGAAGGTGGCCATGGAGAACTTACTGTGGTTGAAGACGTATTCATAGTCTTCAAGGGAAGGAGAAATGGTTGAGGATTCTGGTCAGAAGGCTTCCGTAAGGTAGACTTGTGAGAGCCCTCTTTGGATGAGCCTGGTGCATCATAGTTGAGCACCATCCTCCCAAAATCTACTCTTTCCTTCTTCAGTAGGTGGTACAGCAGGCAGGCATCCATGGTGGTAACGTTCCCCATGTCTCCAATCCGAGGGAGAAGAGTGTGTTGCACAACGGAGAAGATGATTCTAGCCTCTTGCGTGAGATGAGGTACCTTTACCCCCTTGAGTGGTAGGCTGTTGCTACCAGTCAGAAGTGTCACGACTTCCTCATCTGAGTCATCTACCTCCTTGACCCATTCGGGGTCGGCGATGACAGCACCACCATTCAAGGTCTTGAAGACTTTGTTGATGTCAGAGGAGGAGAAGCGGATCTGTTGGTCAGCAATCTTGCTCTTGACCCTTTTGTTGGTGAACCTTTCTATTTGCGAATAGAAGGCTCTTACCACATTTGGGTAGCACACGTCCTCGGAGCTCATCATGGCTGGCCATCCAGGTTGCTTGAGGAAGGGAATTGGATTTCATCCACCTGATTGTAGACATTGAGAGGCAATACCCTTCCTATGGCAAGATTCCGTGGGAGATAAGTCTTGTGGAATAGGGACTGCATTTCCTCATTGTCATAGAGAATATCTTCGGATATCTCATTGAGATTGTTTCTCATTAAGCCCTTGATTTCTCCAGAGACGGCCATTTGAAAGACAGGTTTTAAGTTTTGAGAAGAGATAGAGAAGAACAAGAGAGAGACAGAGAGAGAGAGCAGATGAGGTTTGGAAAGCGAGGAGAGGTTTTGGCAGAGTTTTGGTAAGTTTTGGACGTAAAGTGCTCAAATGAAACAATGCAATGAGTACTTATAGACATGGCTTGTAACTAGCCGTTTCCTGTCATTTATCCAAAAGTTACCGTTGGTAACTTGTTTCTCGAAAGGTACCTTTCTGAGAGAGGTGGTCCTTCTGAGAAATCCTCCTTCTGAGAGATGTTTCAGAAGAGAGAGATGAGTCTTCTGAGAACAAATTTTCTCAGATAGAGTTTTTCTACTTCTAGCTCAGAAGCTTAGTTCTATTGTTCGTCTCAGAGTCTAAACTAGGACTAAGGGGAGTTTCTAAGAGAGAGTTTTTAAATTTCAAAGCACTTAGAAGCGTCTTAGATTGAGAAATCCTTTCAGAACATTGAAACGATCCTCGGGTAAAGGCTTTGTAAATATATCTGAGATTTGATCCTCAGTATTTACAAATTTGAGTTCAATGTCGCCTTTTTGCACATGATCCCGAATAAAATGATGTTTTATATCAATGTGCTTGGATTGAGAATGCTGAATAGGATTCTTAGCTAAGTTGATAGCACTTGTATTATCACAGAGGATAGGGATTTTGGTGTACCTTATTTGATAATCAAGTAGCTGATTCTTAATCCAGAGCATCTGAGAACAGCAGTTCGCAGCAGATACATATTCAGCTTCAGCAGTTGATAGGGCGATCGTATTTTGCTTCTTGTAGGACCAAGTGATCAAGCATTTTCCAAAGAAGCAGCAGCAGCCACTTGTGCTTTTGCGATCTATCCTATCTCCAACGTAGTCGGCATCACAGTAACCTACAACATCAGAGGAACAACCTTTCTCGTACCAAAGACCAAGATTAGTAGTTCCACTTAGATATCGTAAAATTCGTTTAACGGCAGTTAAGTGTGATTGTTAGGCTTAGACTGGAATCTGGCACAGATCCCAACACTGAGTTGGATATCTGGTCTGGAGGCAGTTAAGTAGAGAAGTGAGCCAATTATCCCTCGATAGTTGCTTTCTGAGACTTTCTCACTATCTTCATCCAAGTCAATTACTTGAGAGGGATGCATGGGAGTGCTCATGGGTTTGGCCTTATCCATCAGAAACTTCCTCAGAAGTTCCTTGGTATACTTCTCTTGATGAATAACTGTCCCTTTCGACTCTTGCTTGATTTGCAATCCTAGGAAGAATTTTAATTCTCCCATCATGCTCATCTCGAATTCACCTTGCATAAGCTTGGAGAATTCTTTGCAAAGGCATTCATTGGTTGCGCCAAATATTATGTCATCAACATAAATCTGGACAATCAAGAAGCCAGAGTCTTCTGAGAGCGTAAAAAGAGTTGTGTCCACTTTCCCTCTTGAGAATCCGTTTTTAAGCAAGAAGGAGCTCAATCTATCGTACCAAGCTCTTGGAGCTTGTTTCAAACCATAGAGAGCCTTTGTAAGCTTGAATACATGATTTGGGAATGCATCATTCACAAAACCAGGAGGTTGTTTTACGTAAACTTCCTCAGAAAGGTATCCATTCAAGAAGGCAGACTTAACGTCCATCTGATAGAGTTTGAAACCTTTGTGTGCAGCAAAAGCTAGCAACATTCTGATAGCTTCCAATCTTGCGACTGGAGCGAAAGTTTCATCATAGTCTATCCCTTCTTGTTGGTTGTACCCTTGAGCAACCAATCTTGCCTTGTTTCTCACGACTTGACCGTTTTCATCAAGTTTGTTTCGAAACACCCATTTAGTCCCAATGACACTCTTGCCTTTGGGTTTCTGAGTCAGTTTCCAAACTTGATTTCTCTCGAATTGGTCAAGTTCATCCTGCATGGCATTTACCCAGCTAGGATCATCTAACGCCTCTTCTATGGAATCTGGTTCAAGTTCAGAGACCATAGCAAGATTTGTATAGTTCCTTCTGGTTCTGACGCCACTTTCTGGATTGCCCAAGACTTCATTCTGAGAGATGTTCTTCAAGTCTCTTGAACCTCTGATCCCTTTAGGAGTAGGGTTCTGAGAACGAGACACAAAAGGTTCTCTTTCTGAGTCATCAGAAGCTTGTCCTTCTGAGAATCTAGGTTCGATTGTATTTGGAGAGGTAGATTCTCTAGGTTCTGGAGCTTTGATGATGTTACTAGATTTTTCTTTAGATGAAGATGATTGTTCCATGGGTTGGAAGTCAGTCTCATCATCTATAAGAATTTTCCTTCTGGCTTTCTCAGAAGAGATGTTGAGTTTCTCAAATTCATCTTCTAAGTTAGCATCTTTCTGAGACAGGTCCTTACTAAGTTCTTTGAACTTAATATGGATTGTCTCTTCAACACATTTACTCCTTTTGTTATACACTCTGTAAGCTTTAGAGGCTGAGGAGTATCCTAGGAAGTATCCATCATCGGACTTAGGATCAAACTTGGAGAGTTTGTCCTTTGTGTTGAGAATAAAACAAGAAGAACCAAATACATGGAAATAAGAAATGTTTGGTATTTTATTCTTCCATAGCTCGTAAGGTGTCTTTTTCAGAATTGGTCTTAGAAAGACTCGATTCTGAATGTAGCATGAAGTATTTACTGCTTCAGCCCAGAAACCTTTTGAAAGTCCACTTTCTAAGAGCATTGTTCTTGCCATCTCTTGAAGGCTTCGATTCTTTCTCTCAGCTACTCCATTTTGTTGAGGAGTTCTGGGAGATGAGAATTCGTGAGCTATGCCCAGATTTTCACAAAGCTTTTCAAAAGCATGATTCTCAAATTCACCACCATGATCTGATCTAATGGCATGAATGTGCGAATCTTTTTCAGTTGAAACTCTTTTCGCAAATGCTTTGAACTTCTCAAAAGTTTTCCTTAGAAGCTAGAAAGAAAACCCAAGTGAATCTGGAGTAATCATCCACTATGACAAGACCATAGCGTTTTCCAGAAAGGGAAGCTGTTCTGGTTGGTCCGAAGAGATCCATGTGAAGCAGTTCCAGTGGTTTCTGAGTAGAAATACCACTTTTACTGGGAAAGGAAGCCTTGGTTTGTTTCCCTTTTTCACAGAAGTCGCAGGTTGCATCTTTCTGATACTTAATTCTGGGAAGGCCCTTTACAAGTCCTTTCTGAGAGAGTTCAGAAAGAAGTCTCATATGGGCATGACCAAGTTTCTTATGCCATAGCCATTTGTCTTCTTGGACAGAGACAAGGCATTCCACATTTTGATCCTTTAGATCATCCAGATGGATAACATAGATGTTACCAACACGTTTTCCTTCCAGAACGATCTTGTCATTTGTGAGATTAATCACATGACAATACTTGGCATAAAACTCAACCTTTAAGCCTCTGTCACAAAATTGACTGATGCTTAATAGATTGTGAGTTAAGCCTGTAAGCTCCAGAACCCTTCTGAGAGAATTAAGCATAATTCTCTTAGAGTTATGAAAGTTTTAATGATAACAAGGTAAGCCATAAGTATAAAATTTTACTTAAGGTTTTGCTAATATGTGCGCTAAGTGTCTCAGAAAACTATAAATTATTGCAATGCCATGAGCAAAGACCAAGACAAAACATCAAGTAACCTCGAGATCAATTGATAAAATCATAGCGCCAAAGATATCAGAAAGGATATCTCAGAAGCGCAGAAGGTGAAAACATGTTTCTGAGGAAAGAACACTGTCGCCTCAGAAGGGTCTCAGAAGACCTCGCGACTAGTAGTTCTCAGAAGGGATAGTCTATGATGAAACTTTTGCTCCAGTCGCAAGATTGGAAGCTATCAGAATGTTGCTAGCTTTTGCTGCACACAAAGGTTTCAAACTCTATCAGATGGACGTTAAGTCTGCCTTCTTGAATGGATACCTTTCTGAGGAAGTTTATGTAAAACAACCTCCTGGTTTTGTGAATGATGCATTCCCAAATCATGTATTCAAGCTTACAAAGGCTCTCTATGGTTTGAAACAAGCTCCAACAGCTTGGTACGATAGATTGAGCTCTTTCTTGCTTAAAAACGGATTCTCAAGAGGGAAAGTGGACACAACTCTTTTTACGCTCTCAGAAGACTCTGACTTCTTGATTGTCCAGATTTATGTTGATGACATAATATTTGGCGCAACCAATGAATGCCTTTGCAAAGAATTCTCCAAGCTTATGCAAGGTGAATTCGAGATGAGCATGATGGGAGAATTAAAATTCTTCCTAGGATTGCAAATCAAGCAAGAGTCGGAAGGGACAGTTATTCATCAAGAGAAGTATACCAAGGAACTTCTGAGGAAGTTTCTGATGGATAAGGCCAAACCCATGAGCACTCCCATGCATCCCTCTCAAGTAATTGACTTGGATGAAGATGGTGAGAAAGTCTCAGAAAGCAACTATCGAGGGATGATTGGCTCACTTCTCTACTTAACTGCCTCCAGACCAGATAACCAACTAAGTGTTGGGATCTGTGCCAGATTCCAGTCTAAGCCTAAACAATCACACTTAACTGCTGTTAAACGAATTTTACGATATCTAAGTGGAACTACTAATCTTGGTCTTTGGTACGAGAAAGGTTGTTCTTCTGATGTTGTAGGTTACTGTGATGCCGACTACGCTGGAGATAGGATAGATCGCAAAAGCACAAGTGGTTGCTGCTGCTTCTTTGGAAAATGCTTGATCACTTGGTCCTGCAAGAAGCAAAATACGATCGCCCTATCAACTGCTGAAGCTGAATATGTATCTGCTGCGAACTGCTGTTCTCAGATGCTCTGGATTAAGAATCAGCTACTTGATTATCAAATAAGGTACACCAAAATCCCTATCCTCTGTGATAATACAAGTGCTATCAACTTAGCTAAGAATCCTATTCAGCATTCTCAATCCAAGCACATTTATATAAAACATCATTTTATTCGGGATCATGTGCAAAAAGGCGACATTGAACTCAAATTTGTAAATACTGAGGATCAAATCTCAGATATATTTACAAAGCCTTTACCCGAGGATCGTTTCAATGTTCTGAAAGGATTTCTCAATCTAAGACGCTTCTAAGTGCTTTGAAATTTAAAAACTCTCTCTTAGAAACTCCCCTTAGTCCTAGTTTAGACTCTGAGACGAACAATAGAACTAAGCTTCTGAGCTAGAAGTAGGAAAACACAGAAAAACTCTATCTGAGAAAATTTGTTCTCAGAAGACTCATCTCTCAGAAAGGAGATCTTCTGAAACATCTCTCAGAAGGAGGATTTCTCAGAAGGACCACCTCTCTCAGAAAGGTACCTTCCGAGAAACAAGTTACCAACGGTAACTTTTGGATAAGTGACAGGAAACGGCTAGTTACAAGCCATGTCTATAAATACTCATTGCATTGTTTCATTTGAGCACTTTGCGCTCAAAACTTACCAAAACCTCTCCTCGCTTTCCAATCTTCATCTGCTCTCTCTCTCTCTTGTTCTTCTCTATCTCTTCTCAAAACTCAAACTTTTCTTCCAAATGGCGATCTCTGGAGAAATCAAGGGCTTAATGAGAAACAATCTCAATGAGATATCTGAAGATATTCTCTATGACAATGAGGAAATGCAGTCCCTATTCCACAAGACTTATCTCCCACGGAATCTAGCCATGGGAAGGGTATTGCCTCTCAATGTCTACAATCAGGTGGACGAAATTCAATTCACCTTCCTCAAGCAACCTGGATGGCCAGCCATGATGAGTTCCGAGGACGTGTGCTACCCAAACGTGGTGAGAGCTTTCTATTCGCAAATAGAAAGGTTCACAAACAAAGGGGTCAAGAGCAAGATTGGTGACCAACAGATCCGCTTCTCCTCCTCTGACATCAACAAAGTCTTCAAGACCTTGAATGGTGGTGCTGTCATCGCCGACGACCCCGAATGGGTCAAGGAGGTAGATGACTCAGAAGAAGAAGTCGTGACACTTCTGACTGGTAGCAACAGCCTACCACTCAAGGGGGTAAAGGTACCTCATCTCACGCAAGAGGCTAGAATCATCTTCTCCGTTGTGCAACACACTCTTCTCCCTCGGATTGGAGACATGGGGAACGTTACCACCATGGATGCCTGTCTGCTGTACCACCTGCTGAAGAAGGAACGAGTAGATTTTGGGAGGATGGTGCTCAACTACATGATGCACCAGGCTCATCCGAAGAGGGCTCTCACAAGTCTACCGTACGGAAGCCTTCTGACCAGAATCCTTGAACATTTCTCCTTCCCACTTGAAGACTATGAATACGTCTTCAACCACAGTAAGTTCTCCATGGTCACCTTCAACAACATTAAGAAGAAGAAGGTACCAGAGACGGGGGCACCTAAGAAGAAGGAGGAAGCAAAGCCTTCTAAGGGAGCTGCTGGTCCGATCCAGCCCTCTAAGGCTGAGAAAGGAAAGGAAAAGGTTTCCGATCCTTCAGAAAAGAAGAAGAAGAAGCAAAAGGTGACTCATCCCTTCTCCAACAAGGGTGACAAGGAGTATGGCTTCTGAGGGAGCTCAGAAGACTCCTCAGAAGGAAACCTACAGTTGTTGAGGCTGCTGAAGACTCAGAAGAACAACATCTGAGCAACCCATGACCAGAAAAAGGAAAGCACCTCCAACTCTCCAAGTCCCAGACGTGCCACCAGAAGGGAAAAAGAAACATGGTCGTTTGGTAAAAGCTTACTCTAAAACTCCACCTCTTTCTTAAATCTTCTTCTACTTCAATTCCTGTTTCTGATTCTGTTACTGGTTTTAAACCCACCAAATTTAAAACTAAACTCCTGCATTCCTTGAAATATCAGGGAAAGTCTCACAAAGAAGTGGGGATAAAAACCACTCAGAAACAGAGCCCGCCGAAGCTGACGGGTAAAGAAATTGTAGCAGTTACTGCTACTGCTGCCACCACCGCTGCTGCTACTACTGCTGCTGTTGAAGAAGAAGCAGAAGCTTCTCATCACTCCTCCCCATCTGGAAATGTCTCCCCCACCAGAGAAGACATTCAGGGGCATGGAGGAAATGTTGCTGATTCCTCTTCCGAGGAAAAAGATGCGGCAAGCTTTCGCATTGAGCATCGCACTCCAGATGCTGGAAGCTCCAAGAAAGAGCCCCAGAAGAAGCCATCTGAGGTTTCTATGGTGGAACTTTCTGAGGCAACCACAACTGAAGTTGCCACTGTAAATGCTGAGTCATTGGCTCAGATGATGCGTGACGTCCAGAAGGCTCTGGATCAACCTTCTGAGACTCCAGAAGCTGCTCAGATGCAACACCAACAACAACTACAGCATGAGGAAGCCTTAATTGAACCAACTTCTGAGGTTGGTCTCCTCTCTACTGAGATCCCTTTGGAACATGAGGAAACATGTCTCAACACATGATATAGTGCCAAGGACCACCAGCACTGGGCTCAGCTCAGAGGTGGGCGCTGACGCTACCATGGCTGCTGGAGTTGCAGCAGTTGAGGCATTTGTTGCCCACAGTTCCTCAGAAGGAACTCAATCTGAGAAGGACTCTCAGAAGGAACCAGCGGTTCCTCCTCAAGATATAACAGAGGTTCCTCCTACATCCTTTGATCAACAAGGTCCCACTTTCTCAATAACGGACTCAATGATTGGTTCCGGCTTTCAGCTGGGAAGGATGGTAGTCACCCCACCCTCTATGCAATTTCGGCCTTTCTTTGGTCGAACTGAGAAGTTGAAGTGCATTGAAGCCATGCATAGCCAAATATCAACCTTCAACCTCCCCGACGATGCCCAGACTTCTGGCGCTATGGAGCAACAATCAGCTAGGCAACCCTCTGATCTAGATCTTACTCTAGTTTCTGAGGACACTCAAAGGCAGCCTTCCATTGAACTTGCTGCTATTGAAGGTAAAGCTGTCCAAGAAGAAGAACCTCCTGAATATCAAACAAGGGATATAATCGATGAAGTACTTGAGGCTGAAGTCTCTCGTTCTCCTTCATCTCAACCCTCATCTTCTCAACAGCCTTCCACTGCCTCTGACCTCCCTCCAGAATGCGCTCAGAATGCGACTCAGAGCGAGATTCTCATGGAGATATGCCAGCTGCTACGCTACATTGCCAGAAGGCAGTAGTTCTAAGTCAATGATGGCGTTTATGTCTTAGCCACCCTTTTTGATGTAACAAAGGGGGAGTAGATAAACGATAAAATTTTTTTACATTGGCTATCGTAAACACTAGGCTAGAACTTAGGGGAGCAACAACTTAGGGGGAGCCAAATCTTTTGTATCTCTACAAAACCATAAATGAAAAATCATTATTTTGGCATCTCATGTTTTACCTATTTTATTATTTTTGCATATCTTGATTTACTTAGCTTGGTATTTCTGAATCTCATACATATTTACCATGAAATACATGTTATGTAATTGATAATCTCGAACAGTAATCATACATTGCATACTTGAACTGTTGATTATCTCAGCCTTCTAAGAAAATAACGAGGCCTTCTCTCAGAAAGCTAAATTAGTTTCTAAGAAAGCAAAAGTGAATTCTGAATAAGTTATGAACTTACTCAGAAACACTTCTGAACTTAAGCAAAATTATTATCTTAAGACTTAAGTTGTTATCATCAAAAAGGGGGAGATTGTAAGCTCCAGAACCCTTCTGAGAGAATTAAGCATAATTCTCTTAGAGTTATGAAAGTTTTAATGATAACAAGGTAAGCCATAAGTATAAAATTTTACTTAAGGTCTTGTTAATATGTGCGCTAAGTGTCTCAGAAAGCTTTAAATTATTGCAATGCCATGAGCAAAGATCAAGACAAAACATCAAGTAGCCTTGAAACCAATTGACAAAATCATAGCGCCAAAGATATCAGAAAGGATGTCTCAGAAGCGCTGAAGGTGAAAACATGTTTCTGAGGAAAGAACACTGTCGCCTCAGAAAGGTCTCAGAAGACCTTGCGACTAGTAGTTCTCAGAAGGGTCTTCCCTCAGAAGGTTCGCCTCAGAAGTCCGTACAACTCTTAGAAGGTTGGACTCAGAAGCAACCAAGTGTCTGGACTCAAGGAAGTGCAAACAGTCTCAGAAAGCTCGCTACAACTAGCCAAGGAAGTGGGAACACGCGCACTGTGCAGTTCTGAAAAGTTCCTCATTTTACGCTGACTGTAACAGGGAGCCGTTCTGAAAAGGACACAGCCACATAAGTAAAGTGAAAGCTTCTAATTTCGCGGCTCTTTGATGCCTATATATATGAGTTCAATTCCAGAGCAATGT
>CM024269.1:14039803-14052495 GCA_013621005.1 Aeschynomene evenia | reverse complement strand
TTGATATTTCTGAATCTCATACATACATTATCATGAAATACATGCTATGAAATTGATAATCTCAAACAGTAATCATACATTGCATACTTGAACTGTTGATTATCTCAACCTTCTAAGAAAATAACGAAGCCTTCTCTCAGAAAGCTAAATTAGTTTCTAAGAAAGCAAAAGTGAATTCTGAATAAGTTGTGAACTTACTCAGAAACACTTCTGAACTTAAGCAAAATTATTATCTTAAGACTTAAGTTGTTATCATCAAAAAGGGGGAGATTGTAAGCTCCAGAACCCTTTCTGAGAGAATTAAGCATAAATTCTCTTAGAGTCATGAAAGTTTTAATGATAACAAGGTAAGCCATAAGTATAAAATTTTACTTAAGGTTTTGCTAATATGTGCGCTAAGTGTCTCAGAAAGCTATAAATTATTGCAATGCCATGAGCAAAGACCAAGACAAAACATCAAGTAACCTCGAGATCAATTGATAAAATCATAGCGCCAAAGATATCAGAAAGGATATCTCAGAAGCGCAGAAGGTGAAAACATGCTTCTGAGGAAAGAACACTGTCGCCTCAGAAGGGTCTCAGAAGACCTCGCGACTAGTAGTTCTCAGAAGGGTCTTCCCTCAGAGGTTAGCCTCAGAAGTCCGTACAACTCTTAGAAGGTTGGACTCAGAAGCAACCAAGTGTCTGGACTCAAGGAAGTGCAAACAGACTCAGAAAGCTCGCTACAACTAGCCAAGGAAGTGGGAACACGCGCACTGTGCAGTTCTGAAAAGTTCCTCATTTTGCGCTGACTGTAGCAGGGAGCCGTTCTGAAAAGGACACAGCCACATAAGCAAAGTGAAAGCCTCTAATTTCGCGGCTCTTTGATGCCTATATATATGAGTTCAATTCCAGAGCAAAGTGACGAAACTCTTGCACTAAAACTCTTGATTAAACGTGCCAAAACTCTGTTGAATTGAAAATCATTTTGCGAAAACTTAGAAACTTTCTCAGAAAGACAATTTTACGAAATTGTTTTCTAACTTTGCAAAATCTTCTAGTTCTGAATTGGTGTAAATTCTTACATTTGTAAGTTAATCCTAGAAGTCTACTAAGTGTAAAACTAGGTTTGTAACTTAGTCTTGGTAGTTGTTTTCGATCAAAACAAACTTTCTGAAAAACGCTAAGTCCTTCGTTGTTTGAAGGCAGTTTTAAGTCCTCTAGTGTTTGAGGCAAGGAAGTCCTCTGTTGTGAGGCAAGGAAGTCCTCTGTTGTGAGGCAAGGAAGTCCTTAATTGTTTAAAGCAAGGAAGTCCTCTAGTGTGAGGCAAGGAAATCCACTTCGGGTTGTGAAGTGGTGGAAGTCCTTTACGTGGTAAAGGCAGTGTTGTCTGGGAAGGCACATTAAGAAGAATATCTAAGAACTCTCAACTAAAGGTTGAGGACTGGAGTAGGTTGGTTATAACCGAACCAGTATAAAATCCCTTGTGTTAAGCTTTTCTCCCTAACTCATTACGTGTCCAAATCTTTGAGAAAAACTCTATCACAACTTTAATCAAGAGGTCTTTTGAAAACCTTATTGATCAAAATCAGAAAGCTTTTAAGAAACTCAAATCTTAAGTCGTTTTCTTAAAAATCTCTCAGAAAGGAACTTTCTTAGAAAGACTAAGTTCTCAGAAACTTAATCTTCTCAGAAAGCATTTTCCGCTGCAAACTCTTAATCATACCTTCTGAGTAAAAACAGCTTTCTAAGTAAAAGTTTTAACAAGCAATTTTTAAAACTTGCACGATTCAACCCCCCCCTTCTCGTGCACACATACACTTTCAAATAGCTCCATTTTAGTCACTAGGATGTTGTAGATAACCAAAGGATGATGTAATAAGGCTATTTTTGTCCTAATTGAGTGTGTTGAGCTTCATTTGGTCTTACTTTGGTCAATGGCTCCATTTTAGTCACTAAGATGTTGTAGATAACCAAAGGATGATGTAATGAGCCTATGTTGGTCCTAATTGAGTGTATTGAGCTTCATTTGGTCTTACTTTGGACAATGGCTCCATTTTAGTCACTAGGAAGGTTTAGATAAACAAAGGATGATGTAATGCGCCTATTTTGGTCCTAATTGAGTGTATTGAGCTTCATTTGGTCTTACTTTGGTAAATGGCTCCATTTTAGTCACTAGGATGTCTTAGATAACCAAAGGATGATGTAATGAGCCTATTTTGGTGCTAATTGAGTGTATTGAGCTTCATTTGGTCTTACTTTGGTCAATGGCTCCATTTTAGTCACTAGGATGTTGTAGATAACCAAAGGATGATGTAATGAGCCTATTTTGGTCCTAATTGAGTGTGTTGAGCTTCATTTGGTCTTACTTTGGTCAATGGCTCCATTTTAGTCACTAGATGTTGTAGATAACCAAAGGATGATGTAATGAGCCTATTTGGTCCTAATTGAGTGTATTGAGCTTCATTTGGTCTTACTTTGGACAATGGCTCCATTTTTAGTCTAGGAAGGTTTAGATAAACAAAGGATGATGTAATGCGCCTATTTTGGTCCTAATTGAGTGTATTGAGCTTCATTTTGGTCTTACTTTGGTAAATGGCTCCATTTTAGTCACTAGGATGTTTAGATAACCAAAGGATGATGTAATGAGCCTATTTTGGTGCTAATTGAGTGTTGAGCTTCATTTGGTCTTACTTTGGTCAATGGCTCCATTTTAGTCACTAGGATGTTGTAGATAACCAAAGGATGATGTAATGAGCCTATTTTTGTCCTAATTGAGTGTATTGAGCTTCATTTTGGTCTTACTTTGGTCAATGGCTCCATTTTAGTCACTAGGATGTTGTAGATAACCAAAGGATGATGTAATGAGCCTATTTTGGGTATAATTGAGTGTATTGATCTTCATTTGGTCTTACTTTGGTCAATAGCTCCATTTTAGTCACTAGGAAGTTTTAGATAAAAAAAGGATGATGTAATGAGCCTATTTTGGTCCTGATTGAGTGTATTGAGCCTCATTTGGTCTTAATTTGTTCAATGGCTCCATTTTAGTCACTAGGATCTCTTAGATAACCAAAGGATGATTTAATGAGCCTATTTTGGTCCTAATTGAGTGTATTGAGCTTCATTTGGTCTTACTTTGGTCAATGGCTCCATTTTAGTCACTAGGAAGGTTTAGATAACCAAAGGATGATGTAATGAGCCTATTTTGGTCCTAATTGATTGTATTGACCTTCATTTGGTCTTACTTTGGTCAATGGCTCCATTTTAGTCACTAGGATGTTGTAGATAACCAAAGGATGATGTAATGAGCCTATTTTGGTCCTAATTGAGTGTATTGAGCTTCATTTGGTCTTACTTTGGTCAATGGCTCCATTTTAGTCACTAGGATGTTGTAGATAACCAAAGGATGATGTAATGAGCCTATTTTGGTCTTAATTGAGTGTATTGAGCTTCATTTGGTCTTACTTTGGTCAATGGCTCCATTTTAGTCACTAGGATGTCAGAACCAAAGGATGATGTAATGGCCTATTTTGGTCCTAATTGAGTGTATTGAGCTTCATTTGGTCTTACTTTGGTCAATAGCTCCATTTTAGTCACTAGGAAGGTTTAGATAAAAAAAGGATGATGTAATGAGCCTATTTTGGTCCTGATTGAGTGTATTGAGCCTCATTTGGTCTTAATTTGTTCAATGGCTCCATTTTAGTCACTAGGATGTCTTAGATAACCAAAGGATGATGTAATGAGCCTATTTTGGTCCTAATTGAGTGTATTGAGCTTCATTTGGTCTTACTTTGGTCAATGGCTCCATTTTTAGTCACTAATTTGTAGTCTGATTATAGCTTTTTTCCTAATTGAGTGATTGAGTTCATTGGTCTACTTTGCAATTCATTTTAGTCACTAGGATGTTGTAGATAACAAAGGATGATGTAATGGCCTATTTTGGTTTCCTAATTGAGTGTATTGAGCTTTCATTTGGTCTTACTTTGGTCAATGGCTCCATTTTAGTCACTAGGATGTTGTAGATAACCAAAGGATGATGTAATGAGCCTATTTTGGGTCTAATATGTTTGAGCTCTTGGTCTACTTGGTCAATGGCTCCATTTAGTCACAGATGTAGATAACAAAGGATGATGTAATGAGCTATTTTGGTCCTAATTGAGTGTATTGGGCTCATTGTCTTACTTTGGTCAATGGCTCCATTTTAGTCACTAGGATGTTGTAGATAACAAAGGATGATGTAATGAGCCTATTTTGGTTAATTGAGTGTATTATTCATTTGTCTTACTTTGTCAATGGCTCCATTTAGTCATAGGAAGTTTAGATAACTAAAGGATGATGTAATGAGCCTATTTTGGTCCTAATTGAGTGTATTGAGCTTCATTTGTCTTACTTTGGTCAATGGCTCCATTTTAGTCACTAGGATGTGTAGATAACCAAAGGATGATGTAATGAGCCTATTTTGGTCCTAATTGAGTGTATTGAGCTTAATTTGGTCTTACTTTGGTCAATGGCTCCATTTAGTCACTAGGAAGGTTTAGATAACCAAAGGATGATGTAATGAGCCTATTTTGGTCCTAATTGAGTGTATTGAGCTTCATTTGGTCTTACTTTGGTCAATGGCTCCATTTTAGTCACTAGGATGTCTTAGATAACCAAAGGATGATGTAATGAGCCTATTTGGTCCTAATGAGTGTATTGAGCTTCATTTGGTCTTACATTGGTCAATGGCTCCATTTTAGTCACTAGGATGTTGGTAGATAACCAAAGGATGATGCAATGAGCCTATTTTGGTCTTAATTGAGTGTATTGACCTTCATTTGGCCTTACTTTGGACAATGGCTCCATTTTAGTCACTAGGAAGGTTTAGATAAACAAAGGATGATGTAATGAGCCTATTTTGGGTCCTAATTGAGTGTATTGAGCTTCATTTGGTCTTACAATTGGTCAATGGCTCTATTTTTGTCACTAGGATGTTGTAGATAACCAAAGGATGATGTAATGAGCCTATTTTGGTCTTAATTGAGTGTATTAACCTTCATTTGGTCTTACTTTGGTCAATAGTGTAAGCTCCAGAACCCTTCTGAGAGAATTAAGCATAAATTCTCTTAGAGTCATGAAAGTTTAATGATAACAAGGTAAGCCATAAGTATAAAATTTTTACTTAAGGTTTTGCTAATATGTGCGCTAAGTGTCTCAAGAAAGCTATAAAATTATTGCAATGCCATGAGCAAAGACCAAGACAAAACATCAAGTAACCTCGAGATCAATTGATAAAAATCATAGCGCCAAAGATATCAGAAAGGATATCTCAGAAGCGCAGAAGGTGAAAACATGCTTCTGAGGAAAGAAACACTGTCGCCTCAGAAGGGTCTCAGAAGACCTCGCGACTAGTAGTTCTCAGAAGGGTCTTCCCTCAGAAGGTTAGCCTCAGAAGTCCGTACAACTCTTAGAAGGTTGGACTCAGAAGCAACCAAGTGTCTGGACTCAAGGAAGTGCAAACAGACTCAGAAAGCTCGCTACAACTAGCCAAGGAAAGTGGGAACACGCGCACTGTGCAGTTCTGAAAAGTTCCTCAATTTTGCGCTGACTGTAGCAGGGAGCCGTTCTGAAAAGGACACAGCCACATAAGCAAAGTGAAAGCCTCTAATTTCGCGGCTCTTTGATGCCTATATATATGAGTTCAATTCCAGAGCAAAGTGACGAAACTCTTGCACTAAAACTCTTGATTAAACGTGCCAAACTCTGTTGAATTGAAAATCATTTTGCGAAAACTTAGAACTTTCTCAGAAAGACAATTTTTACGAAATTGTTTTTCTAACTTTGCAAAATCTTCTAGTTCTGAATTGGTGTAAATTCTTACATTTGTAAGTTAATCCTAGAAGTCTACTAAGTGTAAAACTAGGTTTGTAACTTAGTCTGGTAGTTGTTTTCGATCAAAACAAACTTTCTGAAAAACGCTAAGTCCTTCGTTGTTTGAAGGCAGTTTTAAGTCCTCTAGTGTTTGAGGCAAGGAAGTCCTCTGTTGTGAGGCAAGGAAGTCCTTAATTGTTTAAGGCAAGGAAGTCCTCTAGTGTGAGGCAAGGAAATCCACTTCGGGTTGTGAAGTGGTGGAAGTCCTTTACGTGGTAAAGGCAGTGTTGTCTGGGAAGGCACATTAAGAAGAATATCTAAGAACTCTCAACTAAAGGTTGAGGACTGGAGTAGGTTGGTTATAACCGAACCAGTATAAAATCCCTTGTGTTAAGCTTTTCTCCCTAACTCATTACGTGTCCAAATCTTTGAGAAAAACTCTATCACAACTTTAATCAAGAGGTCTTTTGAAAACCTTATTGATCAAAATCAGAAAGCTTTTAAGAAACTCAAATCTTAAGTCGTTTTCTTAAAAATCTCTCAGAAAGGAACTTTCTTAGAAAGACTAAGTTCTCAGAAACTTAATCTTCTCAGAAAGCATTTTCCGCTGCAAACTCTTAATCATACCTTCTGAGTAAAAACAGCTTTCTAAGTAAAAGTTTTAACAAGCAATTTTTAAAACTTGCACGATTCAACCCCCCCCCTTTCTCGTGCACACATACACTTTCATAGTTATCTACAACATCCTAGTGACTAAAATGGAGCTATTGTCCAAAGTAAGACCAAATCAAGGTCAATACACTCAATTAGGACCAAAATAGGCTCATTAAATCATCCTTTGGTTATTTACAACATCCTAGTGACTAAAATGGAGCCATTGACCAAAGTAAGACCAAATGAAGCTTAATACACTCAATTAGGACCAAAATAGGCTTATTACATCATCCTTTGGTTATCTACAACATCTTAGTGACTAAAATGGAGCCATTGACAAAAGTAAGACCAAATGAAGGTCAATACACTCAATTAGAACCAAAATAGGCTCATTACATCATCCTTTGGTTATCTAAACCTTCCTAGTGACTAAAATGGAGCCATTGACCAAAGTAAGACCAAATGAAGCTCAATACACTCAATTAGGACCAAAATAGGCTCATTACATCATCCTTTGGTTATCTAAACCTTCCTAGTGACTAAAATGGAGCCATTGACCAAAGTAAGACAAATGAAGCTCAATACACTCAATTAGGACCAAAATAGGCTCATTACATCATCCTTTGGTTATCTAAACCTTCCTAGTGACTAAAATGGAGCCATTGTCCAAAGTAAGACCAAATGAAGGTCAATACACTCATTTAGGATCAAAATAGGCTCATTATGTCATCCTTTGGTTATTTACATCATCCTAGTGACTAAAATGAGGCCATTGACCAAAGTAAGACCAAATGAAGTTTAATACACTCAATTAGGACCAAAAATAGCCTTATTACATCATCCATTAGTTATCTACAACATCCTAGTGACTAAAATGGAGCCATGGGCCAAAGTAAGACCAAATGAAGGTCAATACACTCAATTAGGACCAAAATAGGCTCATTACATCATCCATTGGTTATCTAAACCTTCCTAGTGACTAAAATGGAGCTATTGACCAAAGTAAGACCAAATGAAGCTCAATACACTCAATTAGGACCAAAATAGGCTCATTACATCATCCTTTGGTTATCTACAACATCCTAGTGACTAAAATGGAGCCATTGACCAAAGTAAGACCAAATGAAGCTCAATACACTCAATTAGGACCAAAATAGGCTCATTACATCATCCTTTAGTTATCTACAACATCCTAGTGACTAAAATGGAGCCATTGACCAAAGTAAGACCAAATGAAGCTCAATACACTCAATTAGGACCAAAATAGGCTCATTACATCATCCTTTGTTTATCTAAACCTTCCTATTGACTAAATGGAGCCATTGACCAAAGTAAGACCAAATGAAGCTCAATACACTCAATTAGGACCGAAAATAGGCTCATTACATCATCCTTTGTTTATCTACAACATCCTAGTGACTAAAAATGGAGTCATTGACCAAAGTAAGACCAAATGAAGGTCAATACCACTCAATTAGGACCAAAATAGGCTCATTATGTCATCCTTTGGTTATTTACATCATCCTAGTGACTAAAATGAGGCCATTGACCAAAGTAAGACCAAATGAAGTTTAATACACTCAATTAGACCAAAATAGCCTTATTACATCATCCATTAGTTATCTACAACATCCTAGTGACTAAAATGGAGCCATGGGCCAAAGTAAGACCAAATGAAGGTCAATACACTCAATTAGGACCAAAATAGGCTCATTACATCATCCATTGGTTATCTAAACCTTCCTAGTGACTAAAATGGAGCTATTGACCAAGTAAGACCAAATGAAGCTCAATACACTCAATTAGGACCAAAATAGGCTCATTACATCATCCTTTGGTTATCTACAACATCCTAGTGACTAAAAATGGAGCCATTGACCAAAGTAAGACCAAATGAAGCTCAATACACTCAAATTAGGACCAAATAGGCTCATTACATCATCCTTTAGTTATCTACAACATCCTAGTGACTAAAATGGAGCCATTGACCAAAGTAAGACCAAATGAAGCTCAATACACTCAATTAGGACCAAAATAGGCTCATTACATCACCTTGTTTATCTAAACCTTCCTATTGACTAAAAATGGAGCCATTGACCAAAGTAAGACCAAATGAAGCTCAATACACTCAATTAGGACCGAAATAGGCTCATTACATCATCCTTTGTTTATCTACAACTCCTAGTGACTAAAATGGAGTCATTGACCAAAGTAAGACCAAATGAAGGTCAATACACTCAATTAGGACCAAAATAGGCTCATTATGTCATCCTTTGGTTATTTACATCATCCTAGTGACTAAAATGAGGCCATTGACCAAAGTAAGACCAAATGAAGTTAAATACACTCAATTAGGACCAAAATAGCCTTATTACATCATCCATTAGTTATCTACAACATCCTAGTGACTAAAATGGAGCCATGGCCAAAGTAAGACCAAATGAAGGTCAATACACTCAATTAGGACCAAAATAGGCTCATTACATCATCCATTGGTTATCTAAACCTCATAGTGACTAAAATGGAGCTATTGACCAAAGTAAGACCAAATGAAGCTCAATACACTCAATTAGGACCAAAATAGGCTCATTACATCATCCTTTGGTTATCTACAACATCCTAGTGACTAAAATGGAGCCATTGACCAAAGTAAGACCAAATGAAGCTCAATACACTCAATTAGGACCAAAATAGGCTCATTAACATCATCCTTTAGTTATCTACAACATCCTAGTGACTAAAATGGAGCCATTGACCAAAGTAAGACCAAATGAAGCTCAATACACTCAATTAGGACCAAAATAGGCTCATTACATCATCCTTTGTTTATCTAAACCTTCCTATTGACTAAAATGGAGCCATTGACCCAAAGTAAGACCAAATGAAGCTCAATACACTCAATTAGGACCGAAATAGGCTCATTACATCATCCTTTGTTTATCTACAACATCCTAGTGACTAAAATGGAGTCATTGACCAAAGTAAGACCAAATGAAGGTCAATACACTCAATTAGGACCAAAATAGGCTCATTATGTCATCCTTTGGTTATTTACATCATCCTAGTGACTAAAATGAGGCCATTGACCAAAGTAAGACCAAATGAAGTTTAATACACTCAATTAGGACCAAAATAGCCTATTACATCATCCATTAGTTATCTACAACATCCTAGTGACTAAAATGGAGCCATGGCCAAAGTAAGACCAAATGAAGTCAATACACTCAATTAGGACCAAAATAGGCTCATTACATCATCCTTTGGTTATCTACCTTCCTAGTGACTAAAATGGAGCCTATTGACCAAAGTAAGACCAAATGAAGCTCAATACACTCAATTAGGACCAAAATAGGCTCATTACATCATCCTTTAGTTATCTACAACATCCTAGTGACTAAATGGAGCCATTGACCAAAGTAAGACCAAATGAAGCTCAATACACTCATTAGGACCAAATAGGCTCATTACATCATCCTTTAGTTATCTACAACATCCTAGTGACTAAATGGAGCCATGACCAAAGTAAGACCAAAATGAAGCTCAATACACTCAATTAGGACCAAAATAGGCTCATTACATCATCCTTTGTTTATCTAAACTCCTAGTGACTAAAATGGAGCCATTGACCAAAGTAAGACCAAATGAAGCTCAATACACTCAATTAGGACCAAATAGGCTCATTACATCTCATCCTTATTCTGGTTTATCTATAGACTACATTATTTCATCCTGCAGTGACTAAATGGAGGCCATTGACCAAAGTAAGACCAATGAAGTTTAATACATCAATTAGGACCAAAATAGCCTTATTACATCATCCATTTGTTATCTACAACATCCTAGTGACTAAATGGAGCCATGGGCCAAAGTAAGACCAAATGAAGGTCAATACACTCAATTAGGACCAAAATAGGCTCATTACATTCATCCATTTGGTTATCTAAACCTTCCTAGTGACTAAAATGGAGCTATTGACAAAGTAAGACCAATGAAGCTCAATACACTCAATTAGGACCAAAATAGGCTCATTACATCATCCTTTGGTTATCTACAAACATCCTAGTGACTAAAATGGAGCCATTGACCAAAGTAAGACCAAATGAAGCTCAATCACTCAATTAGGACAAAATAGGCCATTACATCATCCTTAGTACTAAACATCCAGTGACTAAAATGACCATGACCAAGTAACCAAATGAAGGTCACTCATTAGACCAAAATAGGCTCATTACATCATCCTTTGTTATCTAAACTCCTATGACTAAAATGGAGCCATTGACCAAAGTAAGACCAAATGAAGCTCAATACACTCAATTAGGACCGAAATAGGCTCATTACATCATCCTTTGGTTATCTACAACATCCTAGTGACTAAAATGGAGCCATTGACCAAAGTAAGACCAAATGAAGGTCAATACACTCAATTAGGACCAAAAATAGGCTCATTACATCATCCTTTGGTTATCTAAACTTCCTAGTGACTAAAATGGAGCCATTGACCAAAGTAAGACCAAATGAAGCTCAATACACTCAATTAGGACCAAATAGGCTCATTACATCATCCTTTGGTTATCTAAACCTTCCTAGTGACTAAAATGGAGCCATTGTCCAAAGTAAGACCAAATGAAGGTCAATACACTCATTTAGGATCAAAATAGGCTCATTATGTCATCCTTTGGTTATTATAATCATCCTAGTGACTAAAATGAGCCATTGACCAAAGTAAGACCAAATGAAGCTCAATTAACACTCAATTAGAGACAAATAGCCTCATTAATCATCCATTAGTTATCTACAACATCCTAGTGACTAAAATGGAAGCATTGCCAAAGTAAGACCAAATGAAGGTCAATTACACTCAATTAGGACCAAAATAGGCTCATTACATCATCCTTGGTTATCTACAACATCCTAGTGACTAAAATGGAGCATTGACCAAAGTAAGACCAAATGAAGCTCAATACACTCAATTAGGACCAAAATAGCTCATTACATCATCCTTTGGTTATCTACAACATCCTAGTGACTAAAATGGAGCCATTGACCAAAGTAAGACCAATGAAGCTCAATACACTCAATTAGGACCAAAATAGGCTCATTACATCATCCTTTAGTTATCTACAACATCCTAGTGACTAAAATGGAGCCATTGACCAAAGTAAGACCAAATGAAGCTCAATACACTCAATTAGGACCAAAATGGCTCATTACATCATCCTTGGTTTATCTACCTTCCTAGTGACTAAAATGGAGCCATTGACCAAAGTAAGACCAAATGAAGCTCAATACACTCAATTAGGACCAAAATAGGCTCATTACATCATCCTTTAGTTTATCTACAACATCCTAGTGACTAAAATGGAGCATTGACCCAAAGTAAGACCAAATGAAGCAATACACTCAATTAGGACCAAAATAGCTCATTACATCATCCTTTGTTATTCTACAATCCTAGTGACTAAAATGGAGCCATTGACCAAAGTAAGACCAAATGAAGCTCAATACACTCAATTAGGACCAAAATAGGCTCATTACATCATCCTTTGTTATCTAAACCTTCCTAGTGACTAAAATGGAGCCATTGTCCAAAGTAAGACCAAATGAAGTCAATACACTCATTTAGGACAAAATAGGCTCATTACATCATCCTTTGGTTATTTACATCATCCTAGTGACTAAAATGAGGCCATTGACCAAAGTAAGACCAAATGAAGTTTAATACACTCAATTAGGACCAAAATAGCCTTATTACATCATCCATTAGTTATCTACAACATCCTAGTGACTAAAATGGAGCCATGGGCCAAAGTAAGACCAAATGAAGGTCAATACACTCAATTAGGACCAAAATAGGCTCATTACATCATCCTTGGTTATCTAAAACCTTCCTAGTGACTAAAATGGAGCTATTGACCAAAGTAAGACCAAATGAAGCTCAATACACTCAATTAGGACCAAATAGGCTCATTACATCATCCTTTGGTTATCTACAACATCCTAGTGACTAAAATGGAGCCATTGACCAAAGTAAGACCAAATGAAGCTCAATACACTCAATTAGGACCAAAATAGGCTCATTACATCATCCTTTAGTTATCTACAACATCCTAGTGACTAAAATGGAGCCATTGTCCAAAGTAAGACCAAATGAAGGTCAATACACTCATTTAGGATCAAAATAGGCTCATTATGTCATCCTTTGGTTATTT
>CM024269.1:13943498-14039703 GCA_013621005.1 Aeschynomene evenia | reverse complement strand
CTTGCTTAAAACGGATTCTCAAGAGGAAAGACACAACTCTTTTACGCTCTCAGAACTCTGGCTTCTTGATTGTCCAGATTTATGTTGATGACATAAATTTGGCGCAACCAATGAATGCCTTTGCAAAGAATTCTCCAAGCTTATGCAAGGTGAATTCGAGATGAGCATGATGGAGAATAAAATTCTTCCTAGGATTGCAAATCAAGCAAGTCGGAAGGGACAGTCATTCATCAAGAAAAATATACCAAGGAACTTCTGAGGAAGTTTCTGATGGATAAGGCCAAACCATGAGCACCCCCATGCATCCCTCTCAAGTAATTGACTGGATGAAGATGGTGAGAAAGTCTCAGAAAGTAACTATCGAGGATAATTGGCTCACTTCTCTACTTAACTGCCTCCAGACCAGATATCCAACTCAGCGTTGGTATCTGTGCTAGATTCCAGTCTAAGCCCAAGCAATCACACTTGACTGCAGTTAAACGAATTTTACGATATTTAAGTGGAACTACTAATCTTGGTCTTTGGTACGAGAAAGGTTGTCTTCTGATGTTGTAGGTTACTGCGATGCCGACTACGCTGGAGATAGGATAGATCGCAAAAGCACAAGTGGGTGCTGCTGCTCTTTGGAAAATGCTTGATCACTTGGTCTTGCAAGAAGCAAAATACGATCGCCCTATCAACTGCTGAAGCTGAATATGTGTCTGCTGCAAACTGCTGTTCTCAGATGCTCTGGATTAAGAATCAGCTACTTGATTATCAATTAAGGTACACCAAAATTCCTATCCTCTGTGATAATACAAGTGCTATCAACTTAGCTAAGAATCCTATTCAGCATTCTCGATCCAAGCACATCGATATAAAACATCATTTTATTAGGGATCATGTGCAAAAAGGCGACATTGAACTCAAATTTGTAAATACTGAGGATCAAAATCTTCAGATATATTTACAAAAGCCTTTACCCGAGGATCGTTTCAATGTTCTGAAAGGATTTCTCAATTTAAGATGTTTCTAAGTTGCTTGAAATTTAAAAACTCTCTTTAGAAACCCCCCTAAGTCCTAGTTTTAGATTCTGAGACGAACAAATAGAACTAAGCCGCTGAGCTTGAGTAGGAAAAACACAGGAAAACCCTATCTGAGAAAATTTGGTCTCAGAAGAAAGGAGATCTTCTGAAACATCTTCTCAGAAGGAGGATCTCTCAGAAGGACCACCTCTCTCAGAAAGGTACCTTCCGAGAAAACAAGTTACCAACGGTAACTTTGGATAAGTGGCAGAAAACGGCTAGTTATCAACCATGTCTATAAATACTTATAGCATTGTTTCATTTGAGCACTTTACGTCAAAACTTACCAAAACTCTTGCCAAAACCTCTCCTCACTTTCCAATCATCACCTCTCTCTCTCTGTCTCTCTCTTGTTTCTTCTCTATCCTTTCTCGAAACTTAAAACCTTTCTTTCAAATGGCCGTCTCTGGAGAAATCAAGGGCTTAATGAGAAACAATCTCAATGAGATATCCGAAGATATTCTCTATGACAATGAGGAAATGCAGTCCCTATTCCACAAGACTTATCTCCCAAGGAATCTTGCCATGGGAAGGGTATTGCCTCTCAATGTCTACAATCAGGTGGACGAAATCCAATTTCACCTTTCTCAAGCAACCCGGATGGCCAGCCATGATGAGCTCCGAAGACGTATGCTACCCAAATGTGGTAAGGGCTTTCTATTCGCAAATAGAAAGGTTCACAACAAAGGGGTCAAGAGCAAGATTGGTGACCAACAGATCCGCTTCTCCTCCTCTGACATCAACAAAGTCTTCAAGACTTTGAATGGTGGCGCTGTCATCGCCGACGACCCAGAATGGGTCAAGGAGGTAGATGACTCGGAAGAAGAAGTCGTGACTCTTCTGACTGGTAAGCAACAGCCTACCACTCAAAGGAGTAAAGGTGCCTCATCTCACGCAAGAGGCTCGGATCATCTTTCTCCGTTGTGCAACACACCCTTCTCCCTCGGATTGGAGACATGGGGAACGTTACCACCATGGACGCCTGCCTGCTGTACCACCTACTGAAAAAGGAAAGAGTAGATTTTGGAAGGATGGTGCTCAACTACATGATGCACCAGGCTCATCCAAAGAGGGCTCTCACAAGTCTACCTTACGGAAGCCTTCTGACCAGAATCCTCAACCATTTCTCCTTCCCACTTGAAGACTATGAATATGTCCTCAACCACAGTAAGTTCTCCATGGTCACCTTCAACAACATCAAGAAGAAGAAGGTACCGGATACGGGGGGCACCTAAGAAGAAGGAGGAAGCAAAGCCCTCTAAGGGAACTGCTGGTCCCATCCAGCCCTCTAAGGCTGAGAAAGGAAAGGAAAAGGTTTCCGATCCTCCAGAAAAGAAGAAGAAGAAGCAAAAGGTGACTCATCCTTCTCCAACAAGGGTGACACGGAGTATGGCTTCTGAGGAAGCTCAGAAGACTCCTCAGAAGGCACCTACAGTTGCTGAGGCCGCTGAAGACTCAGAAGAAACAACATCTGAGCAACCCATGACCAGAAAAAGGAAAGCACCTCCCACTCTCCAAGTCCCAGACGTGCCACCAGAAGGGAAAAAGAAACGTGGTCGTTTGGTAAAAGCTAACTCTAACACTCCACCTTCATTTTCTTCACTCTTCTTCTACTTCAATTCCTATTTCTGATTCTGTTGATGGTTTTAAACCCACCAAATTTAAAACTAAACTCCTACATTCCTTGAAATATCAGGGAAAAACTCACAAAGGAGTGGGGATAAAAACCACCAAGAAACAGAGCCCGCCAAAGCCGACGGGTAAAGAAATTGTAGCAGTTACTGCTACTGCTGCCACCACCGCTGCTGCTACTACAGCTGCTGTTGAAGAAGAAGCAGAAGCTTCTCATCACTCCTCCCCATCTGGACATGTCTCCCCCACCAGAGAAGACATTCAGGGGCATGAAGGAAATGTCGCTGATTCCTCTTCCGAGGAAGAAGATGCGGGACGCTTTCACATTGTGCATCGCACTCCAGATGCTGGAAGCTCCAAGAAAGAGCCCCAGAAGAAGCCATCTGAGGTTTCTATGGTGGAACTTCCTGAGGCAACCACAACTGAAGTTGCCACTGTGAATGCTGAGTCCTTGGCTCAGACGATGCTCGACGTCCAGAAGGCGCTGGATCTACCTTCTGAGACTCCAGAAGCTGCTCCGATGCAACAACAGCAACAACTACAGCATGAGGAACGCTTCATTGAACCAACTTCTGAGGTTGGTCTCCTCTCTTCTGAGATCCCTCTAGAACATGAGGACACTCATGACTCAACACATGACGTAGTGCCAGGGACCACCAGCACTGGGCTCAGCTCAGAGGTGGGCGCTGACGCTACCATGGCTGCCGGAGTTGCAGCAGAGTAGGCATTTGTTGCCCACAGTTCCTTAGAAGGAACTCTCTCTGAGAAGGACTCTCAGAAGGAACCAGAGGTTCCTCCTCAAGATATAACAGAGGTTCCTCCTACATCCTTTGATCAACAAGGTCCCACCTTCTCCATAACGGACTCAATGATCGGTTCTGGCTTTCAGCTGGGAAGGATGGTAGTCACTCCACCCTCCGTGCAATTTCGGCCTTTCTTTGGTCGAGTTGAGAAGTTGAAGAGCACTGAAGCCATGCATAGCCAGATCTCAACCTTCAACCTCTCCGATGATGCTCAGACTTCTGGTGCTATGGAGCAACCATCAGCTAGGCAACCCTCTGATCTAGACCTTGCTCTAGTTGCTGAGGACACTCAAAGGCAGCCTTCGATTGAACTTGCTGCTATTGAAGGTAAAGCTGTCCAAGAAGAAGAACCTCCTGAATATCAAACAAGGGATATAATCGATGAAGTACTTGAGGCTGAAGTCTCTCGTCCTCCTTCATCTCAACCCTCATCTTCTCACCAGCCTTCCACTGCCTCTGACCTCCCTCCAGAATGCGCTCAGAATGCGACTCAGAGCGAGATTCTCATGGAGATATGCCAGCTGCTACGCTACATTGCCAGAAGGCAGTAGTTCTAAGTCAATGATGGCGTTTATGTCTTAGCCACCCTTTTTGATGTAACAAAGGGGGAGTAGATAAATGATTGATAAAATTTTTTACTTTGGCTATCGTAAACACTAGGCTAGAACTTAGGGGGAGCAACAACTTAGGGGGAGCCAAAATCTTTTGTATCTTTACAAAACCATAAATGAAAAATAATTTCTTTGGCGTCTCATGTTTTACCTATCTTATGCTTATCTTTTATTATTTATTTTTTGGCATCTCTTGATTTACTTAGCTTGATATTTCTGAATCTCATAGATACATTATCATGAAATACATGCTACGAAACTGATAATCTCAAACAGTAATCATACATTGCATACTTGAACTGTTGATTATCTCAGCCTTCTAAGAAAATAACGAAGCCTTCTCTCAGAAAGCTAAATTAGTTTCTAAGAAAGCAAAAGTGAATTCTGAATAAGTTATGAACTTACTCTGAAACACTTCTGAACTTAAGCAAAATTATTATCTTAAGACTTAAGTTGTTATCATCAAAAAGGGGGAGATTGTAAGCTCCAGAACCCTTCTGAGAGAATTAAGCATAAATTCTCTTAGAGTCATGAAAGTTTTAATGATAACAAGGTAAGCCATAAGTATAAAATTTTACTTAAGGTTTTGCTAATATGTGCGCTAAGTGTCTCAGAAAGCTATAAATTATTGCAATGCCATGAGCAAAGACAAAGACAAAACATCAAGTAACCTCGAGATCAATTGATAAAATCATAGCGCCAAAGATATCAGAAAGGATATCTCAGAAGCGCAGAAGGTGAAAACATGTTTCTGAGGAAAGAACACTGTCGCCTCAGAAGGGTCTCAGAAGACCTCGCGACTAGGAGTTCTCAGAAGGGTCTTCCCTCAGAAGGTTAGCCTCAGAAGTCCGTACAACTCTTAGAAGGTTGGACTCAGAAGCAACCAAGTGTCTGGACTCAAGGAAGTGCAAACAGACTCAGAAAGCTCGCTACAACTAGCCAAGGAAGTGGGAACACGCGCACTGTGCAGTTCTGAAAAGTTCCTCATTTTGCGCTGACTGTAGCAGGGAGCCGTTCTGTAAAGGACACAGCCACATAAGCAAAGTGAAAGCCTCTAATTTCGCGGCTCTTTGATGCCTATATATATGAGTTCAATTCCAGAGCAATGTGACGAAAACTCTTGCACTAAAACTCTTGATTAAACATGCCAAAACTCTGTTGAATTGAAAATCATTTTGCGAAAACTTAGAACTTTCTCAGAAAGACAATTTTTACGAAATTGTTTTTCTATCTTTGCAAAATCTTCTAGTTCTGAATTGGTGTAAATTCTTACATTTGTAAGTTAATCCTAGAAGTCTACTAAGTGTAAAACTAGGTTTGTAACTTAGTCTTGGTAGTTGTTTTCGATCAAAACAAACTTTCTGAAAAACGCTAAGTCCTTCGTTGTTTGAAGGCAGTTTTAAGTCCTCTAGTGTTGTGAGGCAAGGAAGTCCTCTGTTGTGAGGCAAGGAAGTCCTCTGTTGTGAGGCAAGGAAGTCCTTAATTGTTTGAGGCAACGAAGTCCTCTGTTGTGAGGCAAGGAAGTCCTCTGTTGTGAGGCAAGGAAGTCCTTAATTGTTTAAGGCAAGGAAGTCCTCTATTGCGAGGCAAGGAAATCCACTTCGGGTTGTGAAGTGGTGGAAGTCCTTTACGTGGTAAAGGCAGTGTTGTCTGGGAAGGCACATTAAGAAGAATATCTAAGAACTCTCAACAAGGTTGAGGACTGGAGTAGGTTGGTTATAACCGAACCAGTATAAAATCCCTTGTGTTAAGCTTTTCTCCCTAACTCATTACGTGTCCAAATCTTTGAGAAAAACTCTATCACAACTTTAATCAAGAGGTCTTTTGAAAAACATATTGATCAAAATCAGAAAGCTTTTAAGAAACTCAAATCTTAAGTCGTTTTCTTAAAAATCTCTCAGAAAGGAACTTTCTTAGAAAGACTAAGTTCTCAGAAACTTAATCTTCTCAGAAAGCATTTTCCGCTGCAAACTCTTAATCATACCTTCTGAGTAAAAACAGCTTTCTAAGTAAAAGTTTTAACAAGCAATTTTTAAAACTTGCACGATTCAACCCCCCCTTCTCGTGCACACATACACTTTCATTTAGTTGCTCTAGACACTAGAGGCACGATTCCTTTCAGTTATATGTTACAGTTACTGTTAAGATTTGTTGATGTTGAACAGTTATTTCAGTTAACAGTTTATTCAGTTACCAGTTTACGTAATTATGATATTAATATGTCTAGCTTTAAGGTCCTAGTAGTGTGTTCGTTGGGATAGTGCCCTTCGCACGGACAACCCTAAGTAGCGGGGTGTTACAGTTGGTATCAGAGCCTTAGGTTTCCCCCTAGAGTCTGGAGCTAGGAATCTTAAGTGTCACGACAACCATGTTAATGGAAGTGCACCCATGGCCATGGAATGTAGTGCCACGAAAGGTTCATAGGAAGTAAAGTCAGTTAAGTTAAGTAGTAGGCACAGTCTTCCTTGGTAATCCCGTTCTGATATGTCATATGGTTTGACCTTGCCAGGATCATGATTCCTCGCCGACGTTCCTCTTCTTCCTCCGGTTCTCGCAGCGGGGGCAGGCGTGTACAGGACACTATCTCCAATCTGGCAGAGATTGTAGCACTTCAGGCGCAGCAGAATGACCAGGGACAGTAGGCTGCTCAGGCGCAGCATACGGCACTGGCTCAACAACTCACAGAGGCACAACAGGCAGCATTAGCCCAGCAGATCGCAGTGACACAGCAGGCTGCCTAGGAGCAGCAGATGACACTTGCGCAGCAGATAGCAGCTACCCAGCAGGCCGCCCAGGAGCAGCAGACAACGCTAGCTCAACAGATCGCGGCGACACAGGAGGTGGTTGAGGCTCAGTAGGAGGCCGCTCAGGCCGCATCTGGGAGGAACCTGGAGGATGTGCTGATTGACCATTTCAACCGGTCAAATCCTCCTTGTTTCTCCGGCACCCCAGCCGACATGGACCCGATGGATTTTCTGGGCTGTATACAGAGGCAGACGACACTCCTTCGCATTCCTTCGGAGGCCAGATGAGAGGTGTTGTAGCCACATGGTATGAGATGTTGATAGAGGGCAGAGGTCCGAAGGCCGCACCTCTGACATGGGACGAGTTCGCTTAGGAGTTCAGAGATCGATTCGTCCCCACCAGCCATCGGGACAGAGCACTACACACCTTCTTGGACTTACAGATGACCAGAGATATGACGGTTGCCATGTACGAGTCAGTGTTCGCCCGCCTCGCTAGGTCACTCAGTTCCCCATGACCCACAATGAGAGGGTGAGACACTTCATCCATGGTCTTCCAGGCAGCTACCGGTTTGCCCTGACGTACTATCAGACTTCAGACAGGTATGCAGAGGTCCTAAATTCCGCACTTTCGTGCGAGACGATGAACATCAGTGTTCAGGCCAGGGGAGAGAAGAAAGCTAGATTCACTAGTTCTTTCTCAAGCGGAGCAGCCCCAGCTCGCCGCCAGCAGCCATCACAATCTCAGGGTTTCCAGCCGAGTAGGACCATCTCCTCATCGTCCACTCCGGTCCGCCCCGTTGCCACACAGAGCCAAAGTGGAGCCAGCCTACCGCATCACCTCAGCAGGGAGGATCAGTCTCATCTCGTTTTTAGTGCCAGACATACAGTAAGTTCCATTCTGGGGTTTGCCGCAAGGGAACTCGAGGGTGTTATATTTGTGGTCAGGAGGGCCATGTGCTCAAGGATTGCCCAACCAGACAGCCGTCATACGGCCTCAGTACAGATGACCACTCCAATAGCCCAGCTAGCTCAAGGTCAAACCCGCCTCTTTACACCGGCCGGCAGAGGTGGTGGAGGCGGGTGGTCAGACAGTAGAGGATCAAGAGGTAGAGGCTCAGGAGGTCAGTCCCACCTCTATATCGTCACCCGTCAGGATGCTCATGCATCCAATGCAGTTCTCCCAGGTATTATCCTTGTCAGTGGTTATGATGCTTTAGCGTTGTTCGATCTCGGAGCAACGCACTCCTTTGTATCTGTCTTCTTTGCTATGAGGTTCAGCAAGAGTCCATCCCTCCTTGAGCTGCCTTTCTGGGTTAGTACGATGGGAGGATCGTTAGGTGCAGATCGGGTTTTCAGATCGTGTTCAGTTCGGGTTGGAGAGTTTCAGGCCGAGGCAAATTTGTTGGTTCTCGAGTTGGAAGAGTTTGATGTGATCTTGGGCATGGACTGGTTGGCAGAGCAGTATGCGGAGGTAGATTACTGATAGAGCATAATTTTTAGTGATTAATCTCCTTTGTATGCATGCCAATTAACCACTCTTGAGCCTAATTGACCACTTTTGCATCATATTTGACATTTGGAACTTAATTTGGAGCTTTGTGCATTTTTCCAGCATTTTGTTCTTTTCCACATTGTTCTGTAATTGGCTTATAACTTTAGTTCTAGAAACTGGAATTTTGTGTTCTTTGTCTTGTTGGAAAGCTTAGACACAGGTCTACAACGTTCATGAAGAACACGAAAGCTGATTCAAAGCACAATGAGTTCAAATTGGAGCTTGAAGTGGAGTCAAGATTGCTGTAGAATTCTGGAGCAACATTCCTGAGCAGCCAGTGTTGCAGAGGCTGTAACTGGAGCTACAGATGTTGGAATCACTTGATTTCAGTGGCATTGTAAAGCTAAGACAAAAGGATTCATTTCATCATCAGAGCTCGAACGCAGTTGAGGTCACTAAGAAGCTCACAAGTGGACTCAAAGTTAATCAAGCGTCTATGACAGTATTCTGGAGCAGCACTCAGTGTTTTTGAAATATCTCGAGCTACACTTGCTGGAATTGGATGCTTTTTGTGGCTATGGAAAGCTGAGACATAGAGCCACAACTTTTCTTCAGGTCTCGAGGCAAAAAGAGTTCAATATAGGCTTCAAAAATTAGCTGCAACATTTCGGGCAGAAACTACACTTTGCTGAGTTGTCTTAGTTATGACATTTAGTGCATGAGTTTTTTAGTAATTTCAATTTGCTTTTATGTCTATATAAATCTCATATCAGATTGGGGAAGGGGACACACTTTCTTTAGTCATTTTTATTAGGTTTTTAGATTAGAATTTTAGAGAGAGAAGCTCTCCCTTCTCTCTAAGTTCTCTTTACATTTCTCTCTACATATTTCATACACTTTACATACAACTCTCCAAGTTCAATTTAATTTCTATTTTCATTTTCATCTTTGCTATTGCTTTAATTTCTTGTTTCTTACTTGCTTTAATTATGGTTGAGTAGTTTCTTTGTTCTTGGTGTTGGGTAATGCTAAGATCATATTTTCTCTTGAAACCCATTACTTGTCTCTTGCTCTAGCTTCCTTATTTCTTGGTTCCAAATGCAATTGATGTTAGTTTGTGTGGATTCATATTTGCTAATTTTAATTGTATATCTTGAATGCATTTTAGTTTCTTGATTGAGAGATTATTGTGTATTTGAGTGTTTTTGGGTGTTGAGTGAGGATTATCATTTGATGCCCATTAGCTAGGAGATTAGGAATAATTCTTGATTGAGAATTGTACTTGCATGTGTCTAAGTTAGTTTTGCTAATTTGGTTTGGATTCAAGTCTTTTGGTAGAGCAATTTCTATACATGTGTAAGTTGCTTGCAAGGTGTTTGATAAAATGCTTAAGTGGGTTTAGGATAGGGAAAATATGGTTTGTGCATGTCTCAACACCAAGACTTTTCTTGCATTGTTGTTTCCTTTTAAATTCATAGCTTTATTTACTTTTTACACAATCCCAATATTATATATACTATACATATTAGATCAATGAGATAAGCCTCCTTGAGAGACGACTTGGGTTGACTAGCTATACTACTATAGTTATTCAATTCAATCCCTTTTTCTTGGGAAAACTCTTTTTGTTCTTTAAATTCTAAATTGATTGTAGTTAAAAGAAATAACGACGCTTTTAGCTACATCAATTTTTGGCGCCGTTGCCGGGGAGGCTTAAGATTTGATCTTTGTGCATAGTTATTACTATTTTATATTCAAAAATACACAAAAACACAAAAACAAAATAAAAATTCTGCTTTTTTTGGTTTAGTGCAGAATTTTTCTGCATTATTTTGTTTTTCATGTCTCCTACACATTCTATGCTATCTATGGATGACTCGGTTGCAGCCCGATCCACCGCTAGAACGTTTTGACCCGAAAATGGAAGAACCTTAAGGAACTAAAAGGCGTTCTAGAGGGTTGGTGGTGTTGAGGACATAGGAGTGTTAGGTGTTAATATGTTCTAACTCTTTTTTTTTTCTTTCTTATTTTTCTCTTTTGTTACTTTCGTTCTTTGATATTTTTTCTATTTTGAAACTAACATGGCTACTAATACTTACTTTGGTGCCCAAGATTCTTGTTCTTATGGTTATGTAGGGGATGAGAATATGACATTTGGTGAGGCCCTTCAACAAGAGTTGGACCGGAAAATGGCGGAGATAATGGACATTCTTCATGGGTTAGCCACGGTACCTTCTTTGGAGTTGGATGTTTCTAATATGATGAATATGGCAATGGGGTTTCCATGTGAGGTTTACTACCATTCTCTTGAGGAGAGTGTCAAGTTGGATGAGCTTTTGGTTACATGTAAGAGGATGTATGATGTGTTCTTTTCACCACCACCACCATACTCACAAACCTACACCTCACCACCATACCCACCATCATACACTCAACCATCACCACACCCAAACCCTTACCCACACCTTTCATACAATGATGCTTATCAACAACCATATTATGAGCCACCACCACCCTCTTACCTTGAACCATCTCCATACCCTTATGATGAGCCCACCCTATACCCATACCCAACAGAAAATCCAACCCCACCACCCATAGACTCATCTTCCTCATCTCAAGCTCTTGCATTTCCTTCTAAGTGTAATGAGGCGGAAGGCTCCACAATGACCCAAATCATAAAGCTTCTTAGGGAGCAAAAGCAACGAAATGAAGAGCTCTTGCGCCAACAAGATGAAATGCAAAGGAAGATTATGCAATTGGAGAATGCTCAAGCCACATCCTCTAGCAACCAAGAAGCATCACTACCCTCATCTCCATCACCATTATCCAACCCACAACCTTCCCCCTCACCCGAATTGTCACATGCACCGCCATCACCACTCTCACCACTACCACATGAGGAGGATTATGCTCTAGAGCAATTGGATTGGACAACTTTGAAGTCCATGGTGGAAGAGCTACGCCTGGTCAAAGTTGCTTGGGGAAACAAGTTGCTAGAAGATTATACGTGGGAACTTGAGTTGGAAATACGTGAGAAATACCCGCACCTTTTTAATGATTAAACAGGAAATTTCGGGGACGAAATATCTTTTAAGGGGGGGTAGATTGTAACACCCTTACCTTAAACATGTTATTTAATAATCATTAGTTAGAAATTAACAACTAATTATCAATATAATTATTGCAATAATTTTGTATGAAGTATCATTATTATGTTTAGTATGCAAATTTTTAATCGTATGACATAATTATATACGTGTATTAAACAATAAAGTGACCCTTTGAGTATCATTAAGAGAAAAATAGGTCAAACCATACTCACCCGATTATTACCGAATTTACCACACCTATCCTACACATTTTTCTTGACCACCCTATATGTGAATAGACACCAACACATCACTCGGAACCATAAAACACTCACATCTTATTTTTCCCGGAGTATCAGCGGGGTACATGGCTTGTGCAGAGAAGCCATCTGACTTCTTTTTCTGCCTCAAGTTTTGCTGGAAGCCACGACCTGCTAACCCTGACTCCACCTTGTAACACCACCTACTTGCACCATGAGACGGAGCCACCACAAGTTTGAGCTTCCTTCGAAGGAGGGAAAGCTTTCTTTATAATTAGAAAAGCTTCGTGTAATTGAGAGACACAAAAATTCCGAACACTCACGTTACTCTGTAAAATCAATTCAGACAAAACTCTCTGTTACGTTCTCTCGTTCATTTTCACAAGTGAGTTGCTTTGTTCTTCTTCTTTCAACAAAATGAAATCTGATGCATGTTTATGTTCTTTATTCAACTGCAAGTTAGAAATATATGTTTTAACGAAGATATTGTCAACCATAACTTACTCTGTTTATAGTTATGCCTGCAACTCTTCCATGTTTAAACTAATCCGATGATTTTTACATATGCTCATGATGTCCACAAATCCAACATGTATGATTCTCTGAGTTTATGATTTTGGTTAGTATTCGTCCATGTATGTGAACACAGTATGTTAACTAAAAGCACGAGAATCTAATTCCAAATAGCTCTGCAACCATTCAAAAGAAATTAGTAACATGTTTATATGTATGCAGGTGTTAGAATAAACTATAAAATGATTTCTAGATTCTGTATGTGAGTATTTCTTTGAAATTTGAATAATTATCTATCCGATTCCATAATTTCATAAGCCTTAAGAATAATAAATGATGATAAGAAGATTTAATAGTTTAGATAGAAATTTGAGTTAGAGAGTTACATACCTGGATGCAGGACGCGCACAGGCGCGGGGCGCCCCAGAGCGCGCGGTCCGCGGGAGGCGCGCGGGGAGCGTAGGGCGCGGGCGTGCGAGGCACGCAAGGCGCTGGGCGCTGGGAATCGCGCGGTCGTGGCCTGCCATGCGCTGCGTCGATTCCTGGTGCACCGAAGCTAGATCAATTTCTATAATTTATTTTTATAATCAATAAACTACGAATTATTTTTATAATTATTTCTTAAAACTAGTAGCAGTATGAGCGAATTATTAAATATACAGAACAAGGCAATACAAGTATATATATGTATCTATGTGCTGTGAGAACTGAGAAGCTTATAACTAAATCAAACATAAATTACTATTGCTATACAACGATGTTACTACTCAATAGTATTACCGGGTGATCAAGATATATGCTGCTGTTATATACTGAATTTGTAAATTAGAATAATCATGTGAAATGGTAATGCTAGTGTATAAGATTGTACTCATGCATGATGGTTGTACTGTCCTTGAGGTTGTTTTATGGAGTGCATGAACGACTCGGCGAAATTCCTGGAATTTTTCCGGACGAGTACCCGAGGATGCTACATGTGTTTGTTAACTGTACAATTATAACTGCTTCTTTTTTTATTCGTTCGATTGAATTTCTGGTTAGCTTGGATCCAGCCATCTAATCGACTAGATGGTGGTGCATTGGACCTACGAGACATGTGGACTAGACGGCAGTGGACTCTTTGACACAAGACACCTCCGAATCAAGGAACCTTTAAAGTTTAGGCGAGAACGGAGCTGTGGTCAAGGTCAAGACTTCCCGGTCTAGGACTTAGAGCATGTTTGAGGGACACATAGTCCCGACTGCATAAAATACCACGGGCGGGTCGTGATGCCGAATTGTGTTATCCGAGGAGTTAGAGTTTCCATGGTTGGGCCATGATGCCGGACTTGCAATCCGAGGATTTTTTTTATGACCGGATACACAATCGAGGTTTATAGTGTACACTTACATGAAAAGTGGAGAAACTGCTAACCTTCAATTCAACGAACGAAGAGGTATCAAGTGTAAGGCGTGGATCAGTGGACTCGTAGTACGGCCTACGAGGAAATTGTGAAAACAACCTTATAGTTGATATTTACGTAGGTTGCTAGAAATGCGAGAACCTAATAAAAACTTAGACTCCCTTAGAAACGGATCTTTAAGATGTTTGATCAATCAAGGTAAGGACTCATAGTTTTGGAACTAGTACCACCTTTTGAAAAGAAAAGAGTATTACTTTGATTGACTAGAATTGTCATACGAGCACGTTGATCCGTGTGCTTTACGCAACTCACTAAGACTCTCGAGTCTTACCCTCTCTTTCTTTCGTATGTCAAATTTTGGATGGGTCAGCTTCCACCCCCTCCACGTAGACCTTATGTTTTTGGACTCTCTACGTACGACCCAGAGACCGGCTTGATTTCGGTTACGCACCACGTCCCTGGTACCACACAGCTCTTCTTACCGGATCTCACGCGAAGATTCTCAGCTCCTCGACATGACGCAGCTCCAGCTTAGGCAGCATCTCCACCACCACCACCACCACCACCGGAGGAGGACCCGGTCGAGTCAGAGGACTCAGACCCAGAGGAGGAACTCGAGCCTGACTATGTACCTGGCGAGCCTAGAGCAGATTCATCAGAGGAGGAGGATCCCGAAGATGACGTACTAGAAGGTGAGGAGCAGCAGTAGACAGTCGAGCAGTCGTACAGTGGAGATTCCTTTTGTTTAGTAGTTAGTCGCCTCATTTTGAGTTGTACCACTGAGTAAGCGGCAACGCTCCTCAGTGTAGGTTGAGGTTTTGACTCTGTACTTGCACTTCCATCAGATATTGGTCTAATTCTGTATACCGAGGGCCATTCATATACACATACTTTACCTTTATATCTTGGTTATGTTTCTATTATTATATAGGTATTCCTAGTGCATAGTTTATTATATTAGGAACCTAATGTCATGGCTTGTTGAGTTTTACCTCGTTTACTATATTCCTATTCTGTATATATCAATAAAATAAAAAAATGACGTTCAGAGTTATTAATCTTAACCATGGCAAGGTTGATAAATCGAGATGTTACAATGGACATTCTTCATGGGTTAGCCACGGTACCTTCTTTGGAGTTGGATGTTTCTCATATGATGAATATGGCAATGGGGTTTCCATGTGAGGTATACTACTTGTCTCTTGAGGATAGTATCAAGTTGGATGAGCTTTTGGTTACATGTAGGAGGATGTATGATGAGTTCTTTTCACCACCACCACCATACTCACAAACCTACACCTCACCACCATACCCACCATCATACACTCAACCATCACCACACCCAAACCCTTACCCACACCCTTCATACAATGATGCTTATCAACAACCATATTATGAGCCACCACCACCCTCTTACCTTGAACCATCTCTATACCCTTATGATGAGCCCACCCTATACCCATACCCAACAGAAAATCCAACCCCACCACCCGTAGACTCATCTTCCTCATCTCAACCTCTTGCATTTCCTTCTAAGTGTAATGAGGCGGAAGGCTCCACAATGACCCAAATCATAAAGCTTCTTAGGGAGCAAAAGCAACGAAATGAAGAGCTCTTGCGCCAACAAGATGAAATGCAAAGGAAGATTATGCAATTGGAGAATGCTCAAGCCACATCCTCTAGCAACCAAGAAGCATCACTACCCTCATCTCCATCACCATTATCCAACCCACAACCTTCCCCCTCACCCGAATTGTCACATGCACCGCCATCACCACTCTCACCACTACCACATGAGGAGGATTATGCTCTAGAGCTATTGGATTGGACAACTTTGAAGTCCATGGTGGAAGAGCTAGCCGAGGGAGTTGAGGAGCCTCCACCTCCACCTCCACCTCCACCTTCACCACCCTCTATTCCCTTGGAGGATTGTCCACAATTTCATGAGCCTTCACCCATTGAGGTATTCTACGTTTTGGAGCCTCGTGACCCCTTGGATGGTGACTTTGGAGTGGATGCCGAGGAGAACTCCGATGATGATGAGATAGTGTACGAGGACCCACCGCCGCTACCATGTGAGGAAAAAGGAAGTGGAATTATGGAGAGTTCTCCTCTTTGTGTCGAGGCTACTGCATGAGCTTCTTCATTGGAGGATTTCACCCTGGGGCCATGTGAAGCGGTTCGTGTTACGGTAATGCCTTCCCAACCCTCGCTTGAGTTCATTTTCTTTGGTTCAAGCCCATTCTCCCTCTCTTGCCATGAGTACGCCTTCCTTAAGACGGATGCACAACTCCTAGCCATTTGCGGGGAGTCAACATCTTCTCAACTTGAGGAATCTTGGGAACCAAAGCCTCTTTGCTTTGTCCATGTGAAGGCTTCTTGTGAGGTTCACCATCCCTCCTCACTTGAAGTTAGTTGCTCTTGGGATGATTGGTCAAAGGGGAGTTCTCACACCCCAAGGAACAAATTGCGGGCCAAGATGCATGGGTCCGGAGACAAGAAGAGGATCATGCACCGTGGTTTCGTTTGCTTATTATGGGATCCCGGCGGAGGCATTGAGAGCACTCCTTGGTGGAAGCTCCTGGACCAATTCAAGCACAAGCCGCCTTGAGGGAGTTTCTACAACTTTCTTTTACTTTATGTTTTGCATTTAAATTCAATAAAGCATGTTTAGGTAAACTTTCACATGTTGCTAGATAGCTTAGGTTGTTTGGTTGTTTGAATTAGAGACTTGTTCGTTGAGTTTCTTGTTTTAAGTCTTGTTGTTTGCATTTCCATTTGTTAGGAGTTATATTTAGGTAGTTTAGGTTCACTTTGTGTGTTCCTTGTCTTTCTTTGTTGCTTTGTAAGTGTTGTGCTTGAAATATTCATCATTTTTAAGTGGTTAGAATTCCAACATTGTTGCATTTCATCTAGTTTTTAATTCTTGCTTGGTGATTGATCTTAATTTGTATAGATGATTTGCGTTTGGGCATTCACCTTGTGAGCTTTTTGAGCCTTACATTGGGTGACCGCATTACATGTCATTCCATTCTTGATGTGTGTATCTCTTGTGGACTTTGTCGTTCTAGGGTTTGTCTTGTCTCTTAATTGAGGCTACGTTTCATATGCATTATTGAGTGTGATAGAGGCACCTTTCTTCTTTAGCCCACGACCATATTGTCCACCCTCTACATTACCATTGCAAGCCCCTTTGAGCCTTATATCCCATTCTTTGACCTTAGCTCATCTTTATCCTAAAAAGTGAAAAACCATTTTACACCTTACCTTGGGAAAGCGGAGTAGCATTGGTTTTATCATTTTATATGTTTGAGTCTAAGTGTGGGGGTTTGCCGTGGTCGGCAAACTTTTAAGTGTGGGGGAGGGACATCTTGATGTGTTGATATGACAAATGGTTGGAATTGTATGTAATTAATATGTAATTGACAAAAAAAAATTATGAGCAAAGGAAGAGAAGCACACAAAAGCAAAGTAAATTCAAGGTCAAAGACCTCATGTTTTAGTATTTAAAGGTTCAAAGTGCAAGAAAAGAGCAGAGCTCTTGTGCTTGTGCTTTTGTGTGCTTAGAATTCCCCCTTTGTGTTTGATTGAGACTCTCATAACCAATGCTAGTCTAATTTTCTTGGGTCCTTTAGCTCACCTATCCATACTTTCCACACCTTATCCTTGGCCTCATTACAACCAAAAGAAAGACCTCTTGATTCTTGGGTGCATTGAATGTTAGTGGTGGAGATCTAGAGGTTTGACAAACCTACGTCGAATGCTTAGTCTAACAAGAGAATTGAAAGGAAGACAAGCCCACTATATGTGAGTTGAGAGCATACACTCCCTTGAGGTCCTTACATTTCATCTATGCATTTTAAGGGATTTTGCTTGGCTTGTGATGTTGTGCTCCTTGGTATTGAAATGCTTTGTTGTTGGATACTCTTGCTACCTCACTTGTTTCCTTGGTCTTGAGCCAAAGCACTTTCGATCATTCATTAAAATTCGAGTAACAACTTGTGATTCCCCTCCTTCTCATATGTTGGTTATTTTTTTTATGCTTAGTCTTGCATGAGGACATGCAAGGGCTAAGTGTGGGGGAATTTGATAAAGCATAATTTTTAGTGCTTAATCTCCTTTGTATGCATGCCAATTAACCACTCTTGAGCCTAATTGACCACTTTTGCATCATATTTGACATTTGGAACTTAATTTGGAGCTTTGTGCATTTTTCCAGCATTGTGTTCTTTGTCTTGTTGGAAAGCTTAGACACAGGTCTACAACTTTCATGAAGAACACGAAAGCTGATTCAAAGCACAAAGAGTTCAAATTGGAGCTTCAAGTGGAGTCAAGCTTGCTGTAGAATTCTGGAGCAACATTCCTGAGCATCCAGTGTTGCAGAGGCTGGAACTGGAGCTACAGATGTTGGAATCACTTGATTTTAGTGGCTTTGTAAAGCTAAGACACAAGGCTTCATTTCATCTTCAGAGCTCGAAAGCAGTTGAGGTCACTAAAAAGCTCATAAGTGGACTCCAAGTTAATGAAGCGTCTATGACACTATTCTGGAGCAGCACTCAGTGTTTTTGTAATATCTCGAGCTACACTTGCTGGAATTGGATGATTTTTGTGGCTATGGAAAGCTGAGACATAGAGCCACAACTTTGCTTCATATCTCGAGGCAAAAAGAGTTCATTAAAGACTTCACAAACTAGCTGCAACATTTCGGGCAGAAACTACACATTGCTGAGTTGTCTTAGTTATGACATTTTGTGCAAGTTCCAATTTACCCTTGTCTTATATGTTTGTAAAGGTTTAATGCATGAGCTTTTTAGTAATTGCAATTTGCTTTTATGTCTATATAAATCCCATATCAGATTGGGGAAGGGGACACACTTTCTTTTAGTCATTTTTATTAGGTTTTTAGATTAGAATTTTAGAGAGAGAAGCTCTCCCTTCTCTCTAAGTTCTCTTTACATTTCCCTCTACATATTTCATACACATTACATACAACTCTCTAAGTTCAATTTAATTCCTATTTTAATTTTCATCTTTGCTATTGCTTTAATTTCTTGTTTCTTACTTGCTTTAATTATGGTTGAGTATTTTCTTTGTTCTTGGTGTTGGGTAATGCTAAGATCATATTTTCTCTTGAAACCCATTACTTGTCTCTTGCTCTAGCTTCCTTATTTCTTGGTTGAAAATGCAATTGATGTTAGTTTGTGTGGATTCATATTAGCTAATTTTAATTGTATATCTTGAATGCATTTTAGTTTCTTGATTGAGAGATTATTGTGTATTTGAGTGTTTTTGGGTGTTGAGTGAGGATTATCATTTGATGCCCATTAGCTAGGAGATTAGGAATAATTCTTGATTGAGAATTGTACTTGCATGTGTCTAAGTTAGTCTTGCTAATTTGGTTTGGATTCAAGTCTTTTGGTAGAGCAATTTCTATACATGTGTAAGTTGCTTGCAAGGTGTTTGATAAAATGCTTAAGTGGGTTTAGGATAGGGAAAATATGGTTTGTGCATGTCTCAACACCTAGGCTTTTCTTGCATTGTTGTTTCCTTTTAAATTCATAGCTTTATTTACTTTTTACACAATCCCAACATTACATATACTATACATATTAGATCAATGAGATAAGCCTCCTTGAGAGACGACTTGGGTTGACTAGCTATACTACTATAGTTATTCAATTCAATCCCTTTTTCTTGGGAAAACTCTTTTCGTTCTTTAAATTCTAAATTGATTGTAGTTAAAAGAAATAATGACGCTTTTAGCTACATCAATTTTTGGCGCCGTTGCCGGGGAGGCTTAAGATTTGATCTTTGTGCATAGTTATTACTATTTTATATTAAAAAATACACAAAAACACAAAAACAAAATACAAATTCTGCATTTTTTGGTTTAGTGCAGAATTTTTCTACATTATTTTGTTTTTCATGTCTCTTACACATTCTATGCTATCTATGGATGACTCGGTTGCAGCCCGATCCACCGCTAGAACGTTTTGACCCGAAAATGGAAGAACCTTAAGGAACTAAAAGGCGTTCTAGAGGGTTGGTGGTGTTGAGGACATAGGAGTGTTAGGTGTTAATATGTTCTAACTCTTTTTTGTTTCTTTCTTGTTTTTCTCTTTTGTTACTTTCGTTCTTTGATATTTTTTCTATTTTGAAACTAACATGACTACTAATACTTACTTTGGTGCCCAAGATTCTTGTTCTTATGGTTATGTAGGGGATGAGAATATGACATTTGGTGAGGCCCTTCAATAAGAGGTGGACCGGAAAATGGCGGAGATAATGGACATTCTTCATGGGTTAGCCACGGTACCTTCTTTGGAGTTGGATGTTTCTCATATGATGAATATGGCAATGGGGTTTCCATGTGAGGTATACTACTTGTCTCTTGAGGATAGTGTCAATTTGGATGAGCTTTTGGTTACATGTAGGAGGATGTATGATGAGTTCTTTTCACCACCACCACCATACTCACAAACCTACACCTCACCACCATACCCACCATCATACACTCAACCATTGTTACAACGTCCCCGACGGGTGCCGTGACTAAAATGTTGAAAACGGAGTCGCCACCAATTTTAATTATGGAAAAATTGGAAAACTTTTGTGTTTGTGGGAAAACTGGTCTGTTTAGAGATTAGGTCCGGGAGTCGAATTATGATTAGGGAGGGTGAGAACTTAATCACACTGCACCCCTAATACATCTGTATAAATATGGTTACTCTAGAGCTCGTTATGCAAATATATTTATAATTTAGAAATATTAATTCCCCCTTAAGATATTAAAATAAATACATAACATGTAATATTAAAAAGAGTGATGAAAAAGTTAATTTTGGGTTGACAGGTTGTAGCCTGCGCCGACGTATCCTCTGGTGCGATGAGGAACTCAAACCCACGTCGTTCTTGTTGAAAATTGTTTGTGTGTTAGGTGTCTTTTAAATTAAGAACGAGTTAAGTACATGACGAATTATGAGTCGTACAAGTACCTGACGATTTATGATTCCCGAGGATGATTAACTCATACAACGAGATTGAGAAAAAATAAAATAATAAATTTTGTATTATTGATGTTAATTTGAAGGAAATAAATAGTTTGTGTTTTGACTTAAAAGGAAATGATTTATTTGACATTTTTAAGAGAAAAAGATATTTTTTGGGGTACAGAATGATATGATTCGTACAAGTACCTGCAATTTATAATCTCGAGGATGATTAACGCATACAACGAGATCACAAAAAGATTTATGCCAATTTGGTTTTGATTTTAAATTGGAGAAAAGAAATATTTGAGTTTTGATTCAAAAGAAAACAATTTATTTAATATTTATTTTTTGGGGTCCAGGACGATGTGATTCGTACAAGTACCAGTAATTTGTATCCCGATGATGATTAACTCATACAACGAGATTGAAATTGGAAAATATTTATGCAATTTTGATTATGATTTAAAAAAAAGGAAAGAAACATAATAATAATGAGAAAGATAATGACAATAATAACAATAATTATGATTGTAATAGTATTAATAATAATAATAATAATAATAATAATAATAAAGGGATATTTGGGGTTAGGTTAGGGATATTTGGGGATTAGGGTTTTTTAGAAAGGGAGAAGGGGCAACGGCGGCCATGGCAGCGGAGGGCACGACGCTGGCGGAGGGGAGAAGAGGAAAGGAGAGCCACGGCCGTTGCCGCGGATTCGGCTATGAGGCGTCGCGGCTGTGGCTGCCGCTGCGGTTTCTGATGCTGTTACGGTGGCTGTTGATAGCGGCTCAGACGGAGGCTCGACTGTGAGGATGGACGGCATGACGACGTGGTGAATCGGCGACTGAAGGCTCGCGGCATGAGGAGATGGAGGCGGCCGAGAAGAAGGGCGGGGAAGAGAGATAGGACCACGAGCTCGGTGGTCTGAGGAAGAGGATGCCGCGGTCCTTGCTGCTGTTACGGCGGCTTTGGCATCGAACCGCCGCGGATGCAGCCTCGAGGTGCAGCGGTTGCGGCTGGAGCTTCGCGGCTGCCGCTGTGGGAAGCTCGAGGAGGTGGCGGTGGCTCACGCCACGTTCGGACACCGCTGCTGCAAGAGACAGAGGGGCGGCCGAGGTGGGAGAAGATGGTTGCCGCCGCTATCGCCGTCGTCGGGGTTACTAGTACGACTCATAATTCGTCTGCTTCTGTATGAAAATGGTTTGTTGATTAAGATGGAGGTTTGTTGATTATCTCTCTCTTAGTTCTCTGCTTCTGTATGAAAATGGTTTTGATGACCGTATCTGGATTAGTGTTTTTCTGTTGTTGTTCTTTAATTGAGGATCAATTTTGGTTGTGATGTACTTGGATTATGCATATGAATGTTGCTGTGCTGAATCTGTTTTTGAGTTTTGTCTCTGGAAATTTTGGTTATGGAGTGCCCGATTTGATCCGATTTCCCCCTTTTTCTGTATTCAGTTCCCTCTATTTATCCTCCATGGATTCAGAATTGTTCCTCATTTTTTAGTTTATCTTCTTTGCAGTGTTGTTTAGCTTCTGCTGATTATTATTTTTTTAGCTTATCCTCTTTGTAGTGTTGTGCTGTTTATCATTGCTCATGTTTGGATTTGATAGGCCAATGCTAGTGGTTTGCAAAAGGGAGTATAGAATGTTGAAAAAGGGAGGGAGCTCGGCAATGGGGAATGGAGACCAACACCTACAAATTTATTTATTATTATTATGTAATTTTTAATTGTATTTTTGTATATTTTTTGTTTTTCTGAATTTTTTTGGATTGTAACAAAAAGTTGGGCCAAGAAATAGTTGATCCAAGATAAATTTTTGTTTTTGTTTGTTTTGTTCTTTCTTTGTTCTAATTTGTTCTAATTGGGCTGCTCAAAAATGAGATGGACAATAATAATAAAAAAAAATAAGTAAAAGGAAGTAAAATTTTTAGTAAAGAAAATGGAAACGGGCCGGACAAAATACAGTGTTCACAGTTGCCCCTCTTTACTTGATTTTTATTCAAGGTGTGAAAATAAAATTTTCATTTCAAATAAAAACAAGTAAAGATATGAACATGTATTTTGGACGGAAAAAGGTGTTGAGATGATATGAAGAAAAATGTGATTGCTTATTGATGCATGTTGTAAATTAGGAGATGAGAACTACAAATGAATGTGATGACGAATGATGTGCAATGCAAAAGACAATGCAAAAATAATGGATTAAAGTGTAAGGATGCAGACAATATGCGACTAGACCTTGTGATTGATCGAGTTTGGGATGATTAGATAACCAATGTAATCCAAATTAAATGCCTGATTATTGAAGTGTAAATGTCTGATTTGCTGAATATAAACGCCTTTTTAATGAAATGTAAATGCTTGGTTCGCTGAAAAGTAAATGCCAGTTTGCTGAAAAGTAAATGTCAGTTTGCTGAAATGTAAATGCCAGTTTGCAGAAATGTAAATGCGAGTTTGCAGAAAAGTAAATGCCAGTTTGCAGAAAAGTAAATGCCAGTTTGCAGAAATGTAAATGCCTATTTGCAGAAATGTAAATGCCAGTTTGCTGAAAAATAAATGCCCGTTTGCAGAAAAGTAAATGCCAGTTTGCTGAAAGTAAATGCCTGTTTGCTGAAAAGTAAATGCCAGTTTGCTGAAATGTAAATGCCAGTTTGCAGAAATGTAAATGCCAGTTTGCAGAAAAGTAAATGCCACTTTGCAGAAATGTAAATGCCTGTTTGCAGAAATGTAAATGCCAGTTTGCTGAAAAATAAATGCCCGCTTGCAGAAAAGTAAAAGCTAGTTTGCTGAAAGTAAATGCCACTTTGCTGAAATGTAAATGCCCGTTTGCTGAAAAGTAAATGCCTGTTTGCTGAAAGTAAATGTCAGTTTGCTGAAATGTAAATGCCACTTTGCTGAAATGTAAATGCCAGTTTGCTGAAAAGTAAATGCCTGTTTGCTGAAAGTAAATGCTTGTTTGCTGAAAAGTAAATGCCAGTTTGCTTAAAAGTAAATGCCTGTTTGCTGAAAAGTAAATGTCTGTTTGCTGAAATGTAAATGCCACTTTGCTGAAATGTAAATGCCCGTTTGCTGAAAAGTAAATGCCTGATTGCTGAAAAGTAAATGCCTGTTTCCTGAAAAGTAAATGCCTGTTTGTAGAAAAGCAAATGCCTGTTTGCAGTGCTTGATAATGCTGCCAAATTTACATGCTATGTGGATATGCCTTTATGATGTATGCTTATGCAAGAGTGTGTGAGACGATCTTAATTGAGGGACGAGTAAGCGATTTTTCAAATCGCGATTTCAAACTGACCCAATTTTAATGAATGCATGCCATATGTAATGTAGATGTAATGCGTGTTGATACTAGAGACAAGACAAGCGTTGCCCCAGTATATGCATGATATATGTAATGTGGATGTATTGAGACTGGAGACAAGATAAGTGTTGTCCCAACATATGCATGATATATGTGATGTGGATGTAAAATGGGTTGATACTAGAGACAAGACAAGTGTTGCCCCGATAGATGCATGATATATGTAACGTGGATGTAGTATGTATTTATGCTAGAGACAAGACAAAATTTGTTCTTATTTAACGAATGAGTTGGTGAATGATGTGTCTAATGCAAATGGAGCATGGATTGATGCTAGATACAAGTTTTGCATGAGATGTGTGTAATAAATGGATAAATGCATGAAGCAAGTATTTTTTTTTAGTGGATTGATGCATGACATGTAATGTGATTGTATTATGAATTGATGTTAAGGATAAGAGAAATATGCCACATTTGGATGAATGGATTGATGTTTGTATGTGTAATACAAATGCATGATGCATTAATGTTAGAGACGATATCAATTTGCCCCAGTTTAATGAATGGGATGCAATGTAGATGTAATATGCTATGTGTTAGAGACAAGATAATGTTTGCCCCAACTTGATAAATGAATTGATGCATGGTGCAAGATGTATTAATGTTAAAGAAATGATTTAATGAATTCACTGATGCATGACAGGTGTAAGGTGGATGCGATATGGGTTAACGCTATGCATTAGAAGACATTATTTGGTCTAGTTTGATGACTGATTTGATGTTAGATGCAAGATATGTGAAAATCACAATGATGCTAGAGATAAGACAAACTTTTCCCAGTATATGAATGACTTGATTATGATATTGTAATATGGATACATTAATGTTAGATACAAGACAAATCTGCTTAAGTTTAATGAATAGACTAATGCATGATGTGCATATGATGCGTGTCATGTGAAAGCAGATCTGTGTCATGTGAATGCATGATGCATGATGTGTGACATGTGAATGCATGATGTGTGACATGTGAATGCAGATTTGTGTCATGTGAATGCATGATGCATGATGTGTGACATGTGAATGCATGATGTGTGACATGTGAACGCATGATGTGTATGTGAGTGCTTGATGTGTGTGTTATGCGGATGTGATATGCATTAACATTAAAGACAAATTTGGCTCAGAATATGTGTTTATGATAAGTGACATACTCTAGACGTGAAAACAATGCCCCAATTTATGATCTTTAATCGTCGTTCTTTCTAATTTCTTTCTTTGATTAACCTAAGATATATTATTTTGAGAGCTCACTCCATTTGATTTTTCTTTGCAAAGTGATTTTCATGACAGGTGTCCATATTTCTGCCTTAATCGTAGCCTTGACTTGCTTTAACTTTTCAGGATTGGTATTTTGGGTCTGTGATTAGCAAATATCTTTTATTTTTTCCGCTCTAACTTTTGCCTAAACTGTCTTTTCAGGTTTTCAATCTAGCGAGCTTTTTTATTTTTATTGCTCTAACTTTTGCCTAGATCTCTTTTTGAGTTTTCGACCTAGCGAGCTTTTGTCTATTTTTTATTTTTGCTCTAACTTCTGCCTAGATCACCCTTCTGGGTTTTTGATCTAGCGAGCTTTTGGATATGATTTTGACTTTATTCAGTTGATGATTATGCATGCTTCAGGAGAAGGAATAGTTGGATGGTGAAGGATACTCGAGTGAGTGAAACAAATAGTAGAATGAAAGACTTAGATTTAGAAATATACGAGAGAAGAAGAATTTAGGAAAATGAGAGTCAGGGTGTGTCATGAGGGATGTATGATGCAGAATTTATTTGAATACCCATTTATCAATCTTTTGATTATGATGATTACTAAATGCTTGTTATGCTATGACCTGTCATCGGCTTGTTGATTCTCGATCTTCTAGCATGATGAATTTTCTTCTGTCTTTGAGCCTCAATTTGCCCCGGTTTGGAATCACTTGAAATCTTCTATATGATTGCCTTTATGGCTCTAACTTTTGCCTAGACTGTAATTTCCATTTTCTGTCTGGCGAGCCTTTTCTTCCTTTTTTAGCTCTAAATTTTTTTGCTTAAACCATTTTTGAGTTTTTTTTTTTTGTCTAGCGAGTCATATTAGTAACTCTAACTTTGCCTAGAACTTGTCTTGAATTTTTGGTCTAGCGAGTTTCTATTTTTTTTTTGTCAGCCAACTTTGTTAGCTCTTAGGATATTTATTGCTTTAACTCCTATAATCGATGCCGAAGCATTCTGAGGTCAAATGATTCATCTTTCCTTGTTATGGTCAAACCGAGGTTCACCATGATTTCCTTCTAGCGCCACAACTGTTCCACCAATGCTCAATAATTTACCCAGATTAAATATGAAATCAGGGTGTTTGGAATAACTTTTTCCTTTTGGTGATTAGTTGTTTGTTCATCTGTTCTTGTGCTGAACCCATGGGCATGTCAATAGCATAACTTTTGATTTTCTCTAGGTCTTGAATTTCCATGCTCATCATAATACAAAGATCAATATATGAGTTTTCAATATCATCTGCGTAGGGTATGTTTGTATGAAAGGAGGAAGAAATGATTTTAAAGGTTGGTAAAGAAGATGATGTAGACAAGAAGTGGAAGACAAAACGGTGAGAAGAACATGCATATTCGTTTGAATAATTTGAATGAAGTCAAATTCAAATCCTTATATTTTTTTCCTTTTTTTTTATGTTTGCTTATTGACCCAAAATATTTTCCTTTTCGTTGAACCGATCGTTGTTGAGTGTCAATACTATGAATAAAATCCATGCATTTAGAGACCATTTTGTAATGTTTTTCACTTGCTTCATAGTTTGCTTTGCTCTTGTGTGCTCTTTTTCTCATATTGTCACTTGGATCAATCAAACTTTTTTCAGAACATCGATTCAAGACCGGAGTGGTGCATGCGTGCCTGGAGTTTTTCTTTCTTTTTTTTTTGTGTGAATGTATGCATGAATAATGTTCTTATTGTGAGGAAAATATTCTATCAAGATGCATGCTATGAATGAATAATTTTTTATTTTCTTTCTGAGAAGGAATGTGTGTATGAATGATATATATGCTTCTTATGAGAGGAATATGCTATGTAAATGCATGTTGTGGATGCATATATATATATATATATATATATATATATATATATATATATATTTTGGGCAGGAAACATATGTATGAATAGTATGCCTATTATGGGTAATATGCCATGAAAATGCATGCTATGAATGGATATTAATTTTTGTTTTCTTGTGTGCATGAATGATATGCCAAATGTGAGGAATATGCCATGAAAATGCATGCTATGGATGCATATTATTTTTGTTTTCTATTTTGCATCATGAGAATGTATTCTATGAGTATGCATTATTGTTTTTTTTTTTTGGCAGGACCTGTATGAATGAATGATATGCCTATAGTAGATGCATGCAATGGACACATATTGATTTTTTCAGTGGGGAGTATATGTGTGAATGATATGTCATGAAGATGCATGCTATGGATGCATATTATTTTTGTTTTCTATTTTTTTTTTTTTAGGGAATGCATATGAATGATATGCTTATTCTGAGATGAGTATGTCATGCAAATGTATGTATGGATGTATATTGTCTTTTTATTATGATCATTTTCGAGAAGAAATGTATGTATGAATGTTATGCCTATTATAAGGGGGATATGCCATGAAAATGCATGTTGTGGATGCATGTATGCATGAATGATATGTCAATTGTGAGGGGAATATGACATGAAAAATGCATGTTGTGGATGTACTTTATGGATGTTAATAAGGTGTCAAGTGATGTCATGAGGTTCACCCATATCAGAAGACTTATACATCTATAAGAATGGGACGTGAGATGAGTTAGAGTGTTAAGGGACATTAGAAATCACATTTTCATGTGAATATTTGACTATGAAAATGTATGCAAAGATGATCTTGGCACGATGCATGATTATGGTTATGAGAATGCATGCATTTATTTTTATTTTTAGCATGACGTATGCATGAGTCGTATGGATGCTTGTTTATGAGATTGTATGCAACAATTTTTTTTTTTTTGCATGATGCATGGTTATAAACGAAGCGTGCCTGATTATGAACATGCATGTGTTTTTTTCTAACATGACACATGATCATGAATGAAGTATACATGATTATGAAGATGCATGTTTTTTAATTATAAATGAAGTGCACATTATTATGATGGTGCATGATTTTTATTATGTATGATGAATGATTATGAATGAAATGTACACGATTATGAGTATGCATGAAGTGTATATGATCGTGAGGATGCATGATTTTTTTTTTTAAATTTAATTACATGATGCATGATTATGAATAAAATGTACATGATTATGACAGTGAATGAAATTTTTATTTTTATTTTTTTATGCATGATACACTTATTATATTTACATATGCAGGTATGAGATAACATAATATTAAAACAAAGACTAAGAATTGACTTATTAAATCAACATTTGACATCTCTCTTTCACTATAAGTAGATCTTTTAAACAGAATAATACTAATAGCGAGATAGGGAGATGAATGCCTTATACATGAGATGCGATAAAAATATAAAGATGAATCGTAAAAGAAATCGAAGAACATGCTCCTTTGTGTCCCAACAAGGTAATAACTATGGTTGGGTAATGCTAAAGGCTACCTTAACTTTGGCGGACTAGAGTTATCCTAGTGTAGGTTAGATCTAAACCCTTAATTGATTATGGTTCCCAAATTGCCTTTATCGATGAGATAAAGTCCCGTCCTTACGAAATTAACCATAGGGACAACGAATGTCACATGATGGCAATTCATAGTTCCGGTAACAACTTGAGCGGTGAGTCATCGACTGTCAGGGAAGCATAAGCTTCACAAGGTCAACGATGAAGCACCTTCACTCTCTATGATTTTCCAAGACTCGGGTATAGAGTCTAAAATGTGTTACGTGATAGTGCACTGTGTGTGAGGAGCTTTCAAACTTTTAAAGGAAATTTTTAATTAAATAAACACACAAGGCCAAAAATAAAAGAAAGGTTAGTGTAGTGGGGAAATTAAATACTACAAATTATAAATAATTGCATAACTTACAGTAATGGGCTTGACTCTCTGAGGTCCCCAGTGGAGTCGCCAAGCTGTTACAACGTCCCCGACGGGTGCCGTGACTAAAATGTTGAAAATGAAGTCGCCACCAATTTTAATTATGGAAAAATTGGAAAACCTTTGTGTGTGTGGGAAAACTGGTCTATTTAGAGATTAGGTCCGGGAGTCGAATTATGATTAGGGAAGAGTGAGAACTTAATCACACTGCAACCCTAATACATCCGTATAAATACGGTTACCCTAGAGCTCGTTATGCAAATATATTTATAATTTAGAAATATTAATTCCCCCTTAAGATATTAAAATAAATACATAACATGTAATATTAAAAAGAGTGATGAAAAAGTTAATTTTGGGTTGACAGGTTGTAGCCTGCGCAGACGTATCCTCTGGTGCGATGAGGAACTCAAACCCACGTCGTTCTTGTTGAAAATTGTTTGTGTGTTAGGTGTCTTTTAAATTAAGAACGAGTTAAGTACAGGACGATTTATGAGTCGTACAAGTACCTGACGATTTATGATTCCCGAGGATGATTAACTCATACAACGAGATTGAGAAAAAATAAAATAATATATTTTGTATTATTGATGTTAATTTGAAGGAAATAAATAGTTTGCGTTTTGACTTAAAAGGAAATGATTTATTTGATATTTTTAAGAGAAAAAGATATTTTTTGGGGTACAGAACGATATGATTCGTACAAGTACCTGCAATTTATAATCTCGAGAATGATTAACACATACAACGAGATCACAAAAAGATTTATGCCAATTTGGTTTTGATTTTAAATTGGAGAAAAGAAATATTTGAGTTTTGATTCAAAAGAAAACAATTTATTTAATATTTATTTTTTGGGGTCCAGGACGATGTGATTCGTACAAGTACCAGTAATTTGTATCCCGATGATGATTAACTCATACAACGAGATTGAAATTGGAAAAGATTTATGCAATTTTGATTATGATTTAAAAAAAAGGAAAGAAACATAATAATAATGAGAAAGATAATGACAATAAAAACAATAATTATGATTGTAATAGTATTAATAATAATAATAATAATAATAAAAATAAAAACATCACACACGGACACATCTCTCTCTCACACACACACAGGGGTTAGGTTAGCGATATTTGGGGATTAGGGTTTTTTAGAAAGGGAGAAGGGGCAACGGCGACCATGGCAGCGGAGGGCACGACGCTAGCGGAGGGGAGAAGAGGAAAGGAGAGCCACAGCTGTGGCTGCCGCTGCGGTTTCTGATGCTGTTACGGTGGCTGTTGATAGCGGCTCAGACGGAGGCTCGACTGTGAGGATGGACGGCATGACGGCGTGGTGAATCGGCGACTAAAGGCTCGCGGCGTGAGGAGATGGAGGCGGCCGAGAAGAAGGGCGAGGAAGAGAGATAGGACCACGAGCTCGGTGGTGTGAGGAAGAGGATGTCGCGGTCCTTGCTGCTGTTACGGCGGCTTTGGCATCGAACCGCCGCGAATGCAGCCCCGAGGTGCAACGGTTGCGGCTGGAGCATCGCGGCTGCCGCTGTGGGAAGCTCGAGGAGGTGGCGGTGGCTCACGCCGCGTTCGGACACCGCTGCTGCAGGAGACAAAGGCGCGGCCGAGGTGGGAGAAGATGGTTGCCGTCGTTATCGCCGCCGTCGGGGTTACTAGTTCCGGCAATGGCAGTGATGAAGATGGAGGTTTGTTGATTATCTCTCTCTTAGTTCTCTGCTTCTGTTTGAAAATGGTTTTGATGACCGTATCTGGATTAGTGTTTTTCTGTTGTTGTTCTTTAATTGAGGATCAATTTTGGTTGTGATGTACTTGGATTATGTGTATGAATGTTGTTGTGCTGAATCTGTTTTTGAGTTTTGTCTCTGGAAATTTTGGTTATGGAGTGCCCAGTTTGATCCGATTCCCCCCTTTTTCTGTATTCAGTTCCCTCTATTTATCCTCCATGGATTCAGAATTGTTCCTCTTTTTTTAGTTTATCTTCTTTGCAGTGCTATTTATCTTCTGCTGATTATTGTTTTTTTAGCTTATCCTCTTTGTAGTGCTGTGCTGTTTATCATTGCTCATGTTTGGATTTGATAGGCAAATGCTAGTGGTTTGCAAAAGGGAGTATGGAATATTGAAAAAGGGAGGGAGCTCGGCAATGGGGAATAGAGACCAACACCTACAAATTTATTTATTATTATTATTATGTAATTTTTAATTGTATTTTTGTATATTTTTTGTTTTTCTGAATTTTTTTGGATTGTAACAAAATGTTGGGCCAAGAAATAGTTGATCCAAGACAAATTTTTGTTTTTGTTTGTTTTGTTCTTTTTTTGTTCTAATTTGTTCTAATTGGGCTGCTAAAAAATGAGATGGACAATAATAATAAAAAAAAAAATAAGTAAAAGGAAGTAAAATTTTTAGTAAAGAAAATGAAAACGGGCCAGACAAAATACGGTGTTCACAACCATCACCACACCCAAACCCTTACTCACACCCTTCATACAATGATGCTTATCAACAACCATATTATGAGCCACCACCACCCTCTTACCTTGAACCATCTCCATACCCTTATGATCCCCACCCTATACCCATACCCAATAGAAAATCCAACCCCACCACCCATAGACTCATTTTCCTCATCTCAACCTCTTGCATTTCCTTCTAAGTGTAATGAGGCGGAAGGCTCCACAATGACCCAAATCATAAAGCTTCTTAGGGAGCAAAAGCAACGAAATGAAGAGCTCTTGCGCCAACAAGATGAAATGCAAAGGAAGATTATGCAATTGGAGAATGCTCAAGCCACATCCTCTAGCAACCAAGAAGCATCACTACTCTCATCTCCATCACCATTATCCAACCCACAACCTTCCCCCTCACCCGAATTGTCACATGCACCGCCATCACCACTCTCACCACTACCACATGAGGAGGATTATGCTCTAGAGTAATTGGATTGGACAACTTTGAAGTCCATGGTGGAAGAGCTAGCTGAGGGAGTTGAGGAGCCTCCACCTCCACCTCCACCTTCCCCACCCTCTATTCCCTTGGAGGATTGTCCACAATTTCATGAGCCTTCACCCATTGAGGTATTCTACGTTTTGGAGCCTCGTGACCCCTTGGATGGTGACTTTGGAGTGGATGCCGAGGAGAACTCCGATGATGATGAGATAGTGTACGAGGACCCACCGCCGCTACCATGTGAGGAAAAAGGAAGTGGAATTATGGAGAGTTCTTCTCTTTGTGTCGAGGCTACTGCAGGAGCTTCTTCATTGGAGGATTTCACCCTGGGGCCATGTGAAGCGGTTCGTGTTACGGTAATGCCTTCCCAACCCTCGCTCCAGTTCATTTTCTTTGATTCAAGCCCATTCTCCCTCTCTTGCCATGAGTACGCCTTCCTTAAGACGGATGCACAACTCCTAGCCATTTGCGGGGAGTCAACATCTTCTCAACTTGAGGCATCTTGGGAACCAAAGCCTCTTTGCTTTGTCCATGTGAAGGCTTCTTGTGAGGTTCACCATCCCTCCTCACTTGAAGTTGGTTGCTCTTGGGATGCTTGGTCAAAGGGGAGTTCTCACACCCCAAGGAACAAATTGCGGGCCAAGATGCATGGGTCCGGAGACAAGAAGAGGATCATGCTCCGTGGTTTCGTTTGCTTATTATGGGATCCCGGCGGAGGCATTGAGAGAACTCCTTGGTGGAAGCTCCGGGACCAGTTCAAGCACAAGCCGCCTTGAGGGAGTTTCTACAACTTTCTTTTACTTTATGTTTTGCATTTAAATTCAATAAAGCATGTTTAGGTAAACTTTCACATGTTGCTAGATAGCTTAGGTTGTTTGGTTGTTTGAATTAGAGACTTGTTCGTTGAGTTTCTTGTTTTAAGTCTTGTTGTTTGCATTTCCATTTGTTAGGAGTTATATTTAGGTAGTTTAGGTTCACTTTGTGTGTTCCTTGTCTTTCTTTGTTGCTTTGTAAGTGTTGTGCTTGAGATATTCATCATTTATAAGTGGTTAGAATTCCAACATTGTTTCATTTCATCTAGTTTTTAATTCTTGCTTGGTGATTGATCTTAATTTGTATAGATGATTTGCGTTGTGGGGAAACACCTTGTGAGCTTTTTGAGCCTTACATTGGGTGATCGTATTACATGTCATTCCATTCTTGATGTGTGTATCTCTTGTGGACTTTGTCGTTCTAGGGTTTGTCTTGTCTCTTAATTGAGGTTACGTTTCATATGCATTCTTGAGTGTGATAGAGGCACCCTTCTTCTTTAGCCCACGACCATATTGTCCACCCTCTACATTACCATTGCAAGCCCCTTTGAGCCTTATATCCCATTCTTTGACCTTAGCTCATCTTTATCCTAAAAAGTGAAAAACCATTTTACACCTTACCTTGGGAAAGCGGAGTAGCATTGGTTTTATCATTTTATATGTTTGAGTCTAAGTGTGGGGGTTTGCCGTGGTCGGCAAACTTTTAAGTGTGGGGGAGGGACATCTTGATGTGTTGATGTGACAAATGGTTGGAATTGTATGTAATTAATTTGTAATTGACAAAAAAAAAATATGAGCATAGGAAGAGAAACACACAAAAGCAAAGTAAATTCAAGGTCAAAGACCTCATGTTTTAGTATTTAAAGGTTCAAAGTGCAAGAAAAGAGCAGAGCTCTTGTGCTTGTGCTTTTGTGTGCTCAGAATTCCCCCTTTGTGTTTGATTGAGACTCTCATAACCAATGCTAGTCTAATTTTCTTGGGTCCTTTAGCTCACCTATCCATACTTTCCACACCTTAACCTTGGCCTCATTACAACCAAACCAAAGACCTCTTGATTCTTGGGTGCATTGAATGTTAGTGGTGGAGATCTAGAGGTTCGACAAACCTACGTCGAATGCTTAGTCTAACAAGAGAATTGAGAGGAAGACAAGCCCACTATATGTGAGTTGAGAGCATACACACTCCCTTGAGGTCCTTACATTTCATCTATGCATTTTAAGGGATTTTGCTTGGCTTGTGATGTTGTGCTCCTTGGTATTGAAATTCTTTGTTGTTGGATACTCTTGCTACCTCACGTGTTTCCTTGGTCTTGAGCCAAAGCACTTTCGATCATTCATTGAAATTCGAGTAACAACTTGTGATTCCCCTCCTTCTCATTTGTTGGTTATTCTTTTTATGCTTAGTCTTGCATGAGGAGATGCAAGGGCTAAGTGTGGGGGAATTTGATAGAGCATAATTTTTAGTGATTAATCTCCTTTGTATGCATGCCAATTAACCACTCTTGAGCCTAATTGACCACTTTTGCATCATATTTGACATTTGGAACTTAATTTGGAGCTTTGTGCATTTTTGCAGCATTTTGTTCTTTTCAACACTGTTCTGTAATTGGCTTATACCTTGAGTTCTAGAAACTGGAATTTTTTGTTCTTTGTCTTGTTGGAAAGCTTAGACATAGGTCTACAACTTTCATGAAGAACACGAAAGCTGATTCAAAGCACAAGGAGTTCAAATTGGAGCTTCAAGTGGAGTCAAGCTTGCTGCAGAATTCTGGAGCAACATTCCTGAGCAGCCAGTGTTGCAGAGGCTGGAACTGGAGCTACAGATGTTGGAATCACTTGATTTTAGTGGCATTGTAAATCTAAGACACAAGGCTTCATTTCATCTTCAGATCTCGAAAGCAGTTGAGGTCACTAAGAAGCTCATAAGTGGACTAAAAGTTAATGAAGCGTCTATGACAGTATTCTGGAGCAGCACTCAGTGTTTTTGCAATATCTAGAGCTACACTTGCTGGAATTGGATGATTTTTGTGGCCATGGAAATCTGAGACATAGAGCCACAACTTTGCTTCAGATCTCGAGGCAAAAAGAGTTCATTAAAGACATCAAAAACTAGCTGCAACATTTCGGGCAGAAACTACACATTGCTGAGTTGTCTTAGTTATGACATTTTGTGCAAGTTCCAATTTACCCTTGTCTTATATGTTTGTATAGATTTATTGTATGAGCTTTTTAGTAATTTCAATTTGCTTTTATGTCTATATAAATCCCATATCAGATTGGGGAAGGGGACACACTTTCTTTTAGTCATTTTTAAAGAGAAGCTCTCCCTTCTCTCTAAGTTCTCTTTACATTTCTCTCTACATATTTCATACACTTTACATACAACTCTCCAAGTTCAATTTAATTTCTATTTTCATTTTCATCTTTGCTTTTGCTTTAATTTCTTGTTTCTTACTTGCTTTAATTATGGTTGAGTAGTTTCTTTGTTCTTGGTGTTGGGTAATGCTAAGATCATATTTTCTCTTTAAACCCATTACTTGTCTCTTACTCTAGCTTCCTTATTTCTTGGTTCCAAATGCAATTGATGTTAGTTTGTGTGGATTCATATTTGCTAAGTTTAATTGTATATCTTGAATGCATTTTAGTTTCTTGATTGAGAGATTATTGTGTATTTGAGTGTTTTTGGGTGTTGAGTGAGGATTATCATTTGATACCCATTAGCTAGGAGATTAGGAATAATTTTTGATTGAAAATTGTACTTGCATGTGTCTAAGTTAGTTTTGCTAATTTGGTTTGGATTCAAGTCTTTTTGTAGAGCAATTTCTATACATGTGTAAGTTGCTTGCAAGGTGTTTGATAAAATGCTTAAGTGGGTTTAGGATAGGGAAAATATGGTTTGTGCATGTCTCATCACCAAGGCTTTTCTTGCATTGTTGTTTCCTTTTAAATTCATAGCTTTATTTACTTTTTACACAATCCCAACATTACATATACTATACATATTAGATCAATGAGATAAGCCTCCTTGAGAGACGACTTGGGTTGACTAGCTATACTACTATAGTTATTCAATTCAATCTCTTTTTCTTGGGAAAACTCTTTTTGTTCTTTAAATTCTAAATTGATTGTAGTTAAAAGAAATAACGACGCTTTTAGCTACATCAATTACCGGAAGAAGACATTACCTTTAGGGTTCCGGAGCGGGAGCCAGTGTTGTTTCGGAGCAGCAGTTGTACGTCAGTTGATAGTTTGATATCGTCTATGGGTGCTCTTCAGTTGCTGAGCAAAGGGAGTGGCAGTTATCTTGCAGCGGTGATGGATATGTCAGTGGGGCAGAGTAGTGGCAGCGACGTGGCTGTAGTTCGGGAGTTTTTTGACGTTTTTCCGGAGGATCTGCCCGGGAAACCTCTAGTTAGAGAGGTGGAGTTCGGGATAGACTTGGAGCCAGGGGTGAGGCCCATCTCTATACCCCCGTATCGCATGGCACCGACAGAGGTTAGAGAGCTTCAGGGTCAGTTACAGGAGCTGTTGGACAACGGGTTTATTCGGCCGAGTTCGTCTCCGTGGGGAGTGCCAGTGCTCTTTGTAAAGAAGAAGGATAGGACTATGAGGATGTGCATCGACCACAGGCATTTGAACAAGGTCACAGTGAAGAACAAGTATCTATTGCCGAGGATTGATGACCTGTTTGATCAGTTTCAGGGGGCAGTGTGTTTTTCGAAGATAGATCTAAGGTCGGGATATCATCAGCTGAAGATCAGGGATGAGGATGTACCCAAGACAGCATTTCGCACCCGTTATGGACACTATGAGTTTTTGGTAATGTCCTTTGGGTTGACGAATGCCCGAGCCGCTTTCATGGACTTGATGAACAGAGTGTTCAAGCCATTCTTGGATCGCTTTGTTATCGTGTTCATTGATGATATCTTGGTGTACAGCAAGAGCAGGGAGGAGCATGAGGGGCATCTGAGGACGGTGTTACAGACACTGAGAGAGCATCAATTGTATGCTAAGCTCTCGAAGTGCGAGTTCTGGTTGGACAGGGTGGCCTTCTTGGGGCACGTGGTGACGAGTGAAGGTATCACGGTGGACCCAAAGAAGGTATAGGCGGTACGTCAGTGGGCACGGCCGACGTCAGCAACAGAGATTCGGAGTTTCTTGGGGCTAGCAGGTTACTACCGCAGGTTTGTGAAGGGTTTCTCGACGGTAGCCGCACCGTTGACCAGTGGTCGGAGGCTTGTGAGCGGAGTTTCTATAGGTTGAAGGACAGTTTGACTACAACACCGATTTTGGTTCAGCCGTCTGGTAGTGGTGGTTTTTCGGTGTTCTGCGATGCATCTAGGGTTGGTCTGGGATGCATGCTGATGCAGAGGGGCCAAGTGATTGCTTATGCGTCCAGGCAGCTACGGAAGCATGAGCTAAACTACCCCACGCATGATCTAGAGTTGGCAGCAGTGATCTTCGCCTTGAAGACTGGTGTAGCTAAAAGTGTCGTTATTTCTTTTAATTACAATCAATTTAGAGTTTAAAGAACAAAAGGAGATTGAATCAATTAGCTATAGTAGTATAGCTAGTCAACCCAAGTCGTTTCCCAAAGAAGCTTTAGATTGTTGATCAAGTATGTATAGTATTTGTAAGTGTTGGGATTGTATGAGAGGTAAATCAAGCAATGAAACAAGAGATATTAACAATGCAAAAAGAATCTTGGTGTTGAGTTGTGCACAAAACTACATTTTCCCCATCCTAAACCCACTTAGGCATTTCATCAAACACATAGAATGCAATTTACACATGTTCAAGAATTACTAAACCAAACTGACTTTGATCAAAACCAAATTAATATAATTACTCCAAGCACATGCAAACCTAATTCTTAATCAAGAATTATTCACACTCTCTAAACTAATGAGCCAATGCATTAATCAACACATAAACCCAAAAACCCCTAAACACACTTTAATCCCTTAATCAAGAAATTAAAATGCATCCATGACATAATCAAATCAGCAAGCATGAATCAACACAAGCCAACTTCAATAACATTCAAAAAACCCAAGAGAGTGAGAAGCATGAAAAGAATTTGATAGTGGGTTTCAAGAGAAAATGCAAATTTGGCATTCCCCCAACACCAAGAATAAGAAACTACTCACACATAATTAAAGAGAACAATTGAAATAGAGAAATGAGAACAATAATGATGCTGGAAATGAAAATGAAATTATATTAAAACTTGGAGAATAGAAGAACAATGTAGTAGAGAGTGCAAGAACAAAAATGGAAAACTAGAGAGAAGGTAGAGCTTCTCTCTCTAAAAACCCTAACCTAATTTGGAAATAAACTTAGAATTATCTGTAAGTGTCTCATATCAATTACATAAAGAGACTTAATTGCAAAAAGGGACTAAGGACTAAGTTGCCAAAAAATATAAAAATTGGGTGTTGTCACTGATGGGTGAGCGTCGCAAATCCCATAAATTTAATTATTTATAAACCAAGTTCCCCTAATATAGTTTAGTGGAAATCAGGGTCATCTCTCACAAGGAATGGCTAAGAAAACAATACGCAAGACTAGTTGTATGAGGGTTGTCACAAGTTGGGGGTTTTTGTTTGAATGCAAGAGAAATAAATTGGAATAATAAAAACTGTGGTTTATGAGGTTGAACATTCATTAGGGCGTTTATCATTGGCTACAAAAGAATGCATGAGTTGATTAATTACGCCAGAGTTAGATCTAACCCTATTGTTGTGATTCTAAGAGTTGATTGCCTAGAACAAGATTAATTAGTGAGATCTCACCTTTAGTTTCGTTTTCAACAAACTTTAAAGCCAATCACATTAATCTAATTAAAGAACCTAATCAACCAATTAATTAATCATTACCAATTCCTTATATGCCATGCATCAATTAATCAATTAACACATAAACACATGCCAATGAATTAGCCTAACTCAATCGAGTAAGCCAAGACAAAGGTTTAACACACAATTTAAGATCTCAAATTATATGCCAAGGTTTGATAATGAAAACTTATGCAAGATTAAGAACAAAGCCTCAATTTACCCCAATGATGTTCACACCCTCATAAACCACCAAGAGACTTAGTTACTCATGGAGGAAATATAAAGGCAGAAAATAAATGGGAATTAAAACAAAGATGAAATGAAGAAATTAAACAACTTGAACAATAAAAAGGAAAGTAAGGAAAATAAATGCAAATTGGAAAGATGGAAAAACGAATAACTGAATTAATTAAAAGTAGTAACTTACAAAACCCAAAGGGCTTCACGAATAACGTTGGAAATACAATGGAGGAAGCTAGAGCTAGACTAGGAAAAGAAGATGGAATCCTAATGGAGAAAATAACTCTAACTAAAAAGCCTAGGGTTGAGAAGTAAGAAACTAGGAAAAGCAAATAGTAAGAAATCAAGAGATGTAGAAGTGATGAAGAGGTGATGTGTTTTCTGATGCATTAGCCTTCTTTAAATAGAGTGAGCAGCCTCCAAACCCTAGCTAATTGGGCCCCCAGCTCGGCCTTGCAGATAGGTCTCTTTTGTAACAGAATTGCGGCGCGGCGCTGGGGCACTGATAGCTCGCTAGGGCGCCAGTGCTGTGCATGTAACACCCCGATTTTCAGTTACGTCCTAATAATGGGCAATTAGTGACAGTGCACATTGATTAGGACCTATTTGACTTATATGTGTATGGAATGTTGTGTGTACTATATGCATTGTTTGATATATATATGCGACTGATATGAGTATTTATATGAAAATATGCTTTAAGTATTAGAAAATGTATTTTGGATGGAAATAAAATGTATTTGAAAGTGAAAGAAAATGATTTTGAGGGACATTTACAAGTTTTGAAAAATTTCACTTAGGCCCCTCCCTCAAAATTGCAATTTGGCCCCCGGACTTTCAAAAATTGCAAAACAGCGCCTCTTTTTACCTTTATAACCCCATCAGCCCCCTCTAAAAAACACTCCATTTTTCATCCCAAACCCTTCTCCAAGAACCATAATCCCGTATACCTTCTCCCTCCCCCAATTTCTTCACCAAAATCAACCCAAACCACCACTTTAATCACCAAAACTCACCACCCATACCATATACTATCACCATAGGTTCATTTCCCCCAAGTTGCAGCCCCAAAACACTCAAGAAACTCATCATTTAACCCCCTCAAAGAGGCTACCCGAGATTGAGAGAGAGTTGAAGAATTTGTTGAAGTTTTGTTCAATCTTGAGGCAATTTGAGGTAGGGTTTTAAAATGCATAATATTTCATACTTATGACATTAACATGTTCATATGAGTGTAAGTATATGTTATTGATAATTTCTAATGGTTATAAACGAGATTTAAAATTTATTTGATGATATGAAGTTCATATTACTAAAATTTTAGGAGAAAACTCGTATACACATGTTTTACAAACTTATTCGGTTCGTTTTACACAAATATGATTTTTCATTGGTTTTAATTTTCCCTGTAATTTAACTCAATTATGAAGGGTTTCCAACAAAAATCACTTAATTTGACTTTATATTTTGAAAGTTATGAATTTTTAAAATTGACTCACAGAATCAGTCTCTTAAACTAAGCAGTCAGTGTTCAAAAATTCATAATTGAAAATATACTAAATTAAATTTAGTGAAATTAAATTTGTTGGAAAGATAAGACATATAGGATGTTTGATAAAAATTTTCAGAATCAAATACCTTCTAGATTAATACAGAAAAATATGTAAAGATAAGTTTTAATGTGAAAGTGCATTGCTGAATTCTTTGTAATGAGCATTATTGTGAGATTTATTTCCCTTTCTGTATAAATTATTTTTGAGTTTTGTTTGTTGGAGATGTTGTAATGATCAGTATAGTTTATCTCATAAAAATATGGAGGTCAGATTGGTTATTTTACAATTATGGTGATTTTATTGGTAAACCATGTTGAATCTGTCCCAAAATCTGCAATTGATTGGGTTGTTAAATTTGATGATGATTATGTCATGATAGTAATTCAGAAATAAGTTTATGATTATCATAATGTATTCTGGATTATGAAGTCATGATAGTATATGAATGATTACATGATTAATGGTTAATTAATGTTTGATGAAATTATGACAATGATGATATTTATTTATGTACAAAACCTACCCTTACAATTGTATTCCCATACCTTACAGTTTTATTCTAGTTCACAATTTAACCCAATTCCCCACACTTAAAACCTTTGCCCAACAATCAAACCATGTCCTCCTAGTTTCTCAGAAGGGATTTTTCATTGTTTTACGGTCTTTGGCTTGTAATGAGCTTAGTAAACAATAAAGGGATAAAGGCTCAAATTGGCTACAAACAATGGGAATTGTGTATCGGTTGGCTATTTGGCTAAGTGGCTTTTAAATGTAAAAACAAAATCATGCCTCAATCACACGCAACATGTATAAAATGCAAAACAAGAATCAAGCAAATTCAGGAATAACAAATACAAGTGTGTGTGTGCTCACAGAAGGAAAGTGATCAATTGATGTATTTAATCACAATAAGGCCCAAATCTCACAAGTAATCCACACAACCAATCAGAGATAACAAAAACAATTCAAACTCATATGGGATACATGCCAACAGTTCTGAGTTAAAATTAAAGGGTAAAGCAATTTCAGACCAAAAGGTGCTATAAAGAAAACTACCCAATCATCTACCTAAAAATACATAAAAACAAAAGAAAATAAAAAAAAATAAAAGAGTTAGGCATGCAATTATTTACAAAAGCCAAATTTTCTACACCCTCCCCACACTTGAATGAGACACTGTCCCCAGTGCCAACAGTTAAAAGAACAGAGAAAAGGGTATAGAAAGGACCTACGGTGGACTCAATCGTCCTCTGAACCATCGTCATCCTCGTCATCATCCTCCTCGGCCTCATCGTCCTCGTCGTCCTCGTCCTCATCGACATAATAGGAGCCTGGGAATGTCCCGGAGTTCCATACCCAGAGGAGAAGCGCTGGTCGATGTAGGCTCGGAAATCTCTGTGTCTCAGCGAGCCTCTGGTCATAGTAATTCTGCATGGCCAGATACCGCTGATCATGATAATTCTCTGCAGCTGCGAACTTCTGGTCGAAGTACTCCCTCATGTTGACCTCCATCTGGGTCAACTGAGCAGTGATGGAATCTAGAGGATTCCCCGCTGGCTGGCTCTTATTCTGAGCTGCTACATCCTTGGTAGAGAGACCGACGACGGTGAGGGTGGTATGTGCCCCTTGCCACTCATCGTCAGTGTACTCTGGCACACCACACTAGATAGCCAAGGAGGTAACCAGAGAAGGGAAAGGGAGGCATCAGTTGGCCTCAATGTGGTGAGCCTGATGCATGGTGCGCTGCAGACTAGTGGGCAAGTCCACCTAGTGGCCCTCCACAATGCAGTACAGGTGAAGAGCCTGCTTTGTGGTAAGGTCTGAGATGTGGGAGACTGGATAGATGTGGCTGAAGTAGATGCGGGACCACGCTCTGGACTCCAGGTTGAGCGTTAAGTTCTTCAGCATGTGGGGGAGCATATTGGTCCCCAGTGTCCAGCTGCAACCCAGAAGACAGAGGCGGTTCTTGATCACCTCCAAATCCGTGTTGGCCATAGTCTGAATGGCATCTGGCTTCCCGAACGCGTAGTCGGGCTCTGGGGCGATCTGAATGAGAGTGGCTATGCTTGCCACGTCGACCGGAAGGAATTTGCCCCAGAGGAACACCTTAGTGGCAGTGCAGTCATGGAAGTTAGCGTAGAACTCCCGCATCCAGGTGATGTTTTCTCTGACGGGGGCACTAAGAAGATAGTGGGCCCACCCCCGCCTCTCAATCTCCGCGATGACCATGTTGAGCTGTCCTTGGCCCTCATCGTGGAACTGATACCCCAACTCAAAGAGGGGTTTCCTCTTATGAATGGTGGCATGGAAGGCCAGCTCGGCGGTGACCTCCAGGAATCGTGCCGGGTCGTGAGGCTGATCATTGGAGTGATCATCCTCTTCGGTGGTGCGCACTCTCTTCCCCTTGCCGCCTCTGGTTCGTGGTGCCATTTCTGCTGAGGACAAATCAGAAAAATTAAGTTCCCAAACAGTCACAGTGATTATTGGCTATTGCTTTTTCTGTTCATGCCATTATTGAATGCAAATGCAAAACAAAATAAAAGGAACATAGAAGCAAAATACAAGCAAGAAGCATTATGCAGCAATCAACAGAACAGATTCGACCATTTTTCTGCAGCAGGCCGGCGCTAGGGCGCGGAGGACGCGCTGGAGCGCACGACCTGCAACCGAACAGAGACACCTGGCGCCCGATCGCGTATAGCGCGCCCGAGCGCACGAGTGTTCCGGGTACAGAACAGAACAGCGCAGAATAGTACCAAAACGATTGCCACTCGAAATCTTTCACCACAAAACTCGATTAAATCATATATCATGCAAAACTAACTGATTAAATTCACACAAAATGCCCAAAAATCACATACACCATCCCTCATTCAAGAAAAATCCAAGTTTCTATCAAGAACAAAGAAGAAAATAAAGATTAGAGCAATGTACCTTGATAATGTGCAATACTAAGACTAGAGGAACAAATGTATGGAAGGATTTTTGAGTGAATGTGTGAAAATGGTAAAAGAGGGAGAAGGGTGCCGATTTGCTGCGCTAGAGCTGTGAGGGAGGAGAGTGGCCGTATGGGTCTGCAATTTGGGGATTTAGGGTTTTTGAAGAAACCCTCGCGCGCTAGAGCGCGACCAGCGCGCTGGAGCGCGTAACCCAAATGTTGATTTCATTAAACGATGCGCGCGCGCTGGGGCGCGGATGTGGCGCCCGGGCGCGGCTTCCTGATGCAAAACAGGTATTTTTACTGCTATTATCCTAAAATGCATAGAACTACCCTAATTAATCTAAATGCATGCAAAAATTAAAGATGCAAATACGAAAATAAAATACGAATATAAAATTCGGAAAATAAAATATGGAAAATAAAATACGGAAAAATAAAGAAAACCGGTGGGTTGTCTCCCACGAAGCACTTTGCTTTAACGTCCCTAAGTTGGACGGTCGACCGCTTCAATGCTACTTTGGTCCAGGATTGTCAGCACCAGCTGCTCCGGTCATGAGATGGATGACACTCACATTCCCCTTAGGGTTAGGAACTGTCTCAGATGGGATTTGTGAGGTTCCAGCTTGTTCATAGGCTTGTGTGGCCAGATTTCCTATCATTTGGTTGACCTCATTATGTAAGTTCAGCATCATCCTTTGTTGCTCCATGATTAGTTTCATCACATCACCGAAAGTTAGCTCATTAGGATTCGGAGGTGCAGGCAGAGCCAATTGCTGAGGTGGATGATGGGTGGGCGTCGCAACTCACATAAATTTAATTATGTATAAACCAAGTTCCCCTAATATAGTTTAGTGGAAACCAGGGTCGTCTCTCACAAGGAATGGCTAAGAAAGCAATACGCAAGACTAGTCGTATGAGGGTTGTCACAAGTTGGAGGTTTTTGTTTGAATGCAAGAGAAATAAATTTGAATGATAAAAATAGTGGTTTATGAGGTAGAACATTCATTAGGGCGTTTATCATTGGCTACAAAAGAATGCATGAGTTGATTAATTACGCCAGAGTTAGACCTAACCCTATTGTTGTGATTCTAAGAGTTGATTGCCTAGAACAAGATTAATCAGTGAGATCTCACCTTTAGTTTCGTTTTCAACAATCTTAAAAGCCAATCACATTAATCTAATTAAAGAGATTAATCAGCCAATTAATTAATCATTACCAATTCCTGATATGCCATGCATCAATTAATCAATTAACACATAGACACATGCCAATGAATTAGCCTAACTCAATCGAGTAAGCCAAGACAAAGGTTTAACACACAATTTAAGATCTCAAATTATATGCCATAGTTTTGATAATGAAAACTTATGAAAGATTAAGAACAAAGCCTCAATTTACCCCAATGATGTTCACACCCTCATAAACCACCAAGAGACTTAGTTACTCATGGAGGAAAAGTAAGGGCAGAAAATAAATTGGTATTAAAATAAAAATGGAATGAAGAAGTTAAACAACTTGAACAATAAAGAGGAAAGTAAAGAAAACAAATGCAAATTGGAAAGATGGAAAAATGAATAACTGAATTAATTAAAAGAAGTAACTTACAAAACCCAAAGGGCTTGACGAATAACGTTGGAAATACAATGGAGAAAGCTAGAGCTAGACTAGGAAAGAAGATGGAATCCTAATGGAGAAAATAAACTCTAACTAAAAGCCTAGGGTTGAAAGTAAGAAACTAGGAAAAGGATAGAGTATGAAATTAAAAGATGTAAAAGTGATGGTAGGTGAGTGATGTGTTTTCTAATGCATTAGCCTTCTTTAATTAGAGAGAGCAGCCTCCAAACCCTAGCTAATTGGGCCTCCAGCTCGGCCTTGCAGATAGGTCTCTGCTGTAACAGAATTGCGGCGTGGCGCTGGGGCGCTGATAGCTCGCTAGGGCGCCAGTGCTGTGCACGTGATGAGTTCTAGTAGGGTTCGGGCGCTGGGGCGCGCTGAGGGCGCTGGGGCACTCGATGCCAGTCCTGGATTCCACTGCTCCGCTTCTTGCTCAGTTCCTGATGTCTACTTGCTCCAATAATTCCTATGACCTGCACCAAAAATGTAAAATACCCAAGATCAAGTGCAAGGGTCATCCTTGAATTGCAAAAACATCATAAAACTTATTACTTTAGCCTTTATTTTCATTAAGTCCCAATTAATTCCAAATTGTATTAAATACAATAAAAGGCTAAAATAGTGCAAAGAAATGCATACAATCATCCAAATTAAGGGCATAAAATATTGGCAAAAACCACGATATCAGTCACGCCTTGGTCGCTAGCGACCACAACAAGCATAATGTTGGTCGCTAGCGACCAGTTGCAGAGATTGCAGAATTTTGCTGCAACTTTCTCCGGTTTGCTCGCTCCTTAGCTCCCGATGCTCCCGAGACTTGAAGTAGCTTGATAGGGCTTCGGCAAGTGCACCGAATCGTACAAGTAATAAAGTCCACGGTGAGTGGGTATCGTTCCCACGAGGATTAAAGAACTGAGCAAAGATTTCGTGATGTGAATTTCTAATTAGACGAATCGAATTAAGGGTGATGAAAGGGTTGAAATCATAAATTCAAAAGAGTATCAAAGTAACAGACAATAAACTGATTTTGAAAACTTCAAAGAATGAGAGGTTAGGGAATCGGGTTCACGTATCTTCTGAAATAATTAAAACAATTGCTCGCCTTCAAATTCTAAAACTTTAATTCAATGAACGAATCTTAAATTGTCAATTCCAATCCCTTGGTAATTTAACACTTTTTCTATGAACAATCAGTCAATCCCTTGATCAAATCGTTTCACAGAAAAGAAAATATGTTTACTGATTCAAAGTTCATAAAAGTCTTGACACTATTCCTAGTTATCAATCCTTCCAGCAATTTCCCTTGAGCTAATTCACACACTTATTTTCCCAAATAAACATATGAATCCAAGATAAGTTGAAAAGCGATTTCCCAATCTTCAGAACAACACAAAACAATAAGGTAGTTACCTGAATCGAAGAAATAGAATTCAAAGGTTTGCAATCATCGGATTAATTCATAGTGATACAATTCCCCTATCCCTAACAAGGAATTAGTTGCTCATAATCAAAGTAAACAAAGCATAGAAATTGATCGAAAGCAGGTTAAAGAACGAATAACTCATTGTATTGAAAAACAGAGTAAAAACAGAGTACTGGAATGAAAAACAAGCTGCTGCTGAAAAATAAGGATTCAAGATGATCGATCAGATAATAGATGACCTAATCTCCCCCTATTCTAGTCCTATATATAATCAGATAGTCTAGAATTTAAATTGATTACAGAGGGATTTTGTTTTTAGATAACTAGTCAAGAGTAATATCCAAACAGATTTAATCCTGAATTATACATGCTCTGTTTCCATTTTTATCCGGACGCAAGGCGTAGGGAGGACGCGACACGCTGCATGGGGTGGTTTCTCCAGGGTGCAGGGCGCCACCAGTTCAATCCTACTCGGGCGCAAGGCGCCAGGGGGCGCAATGCGCAGGCTTGTGGAGGACCAGTCGGGCACAACGCGTGCACGGGGCGCAAGGCGCCAGCTTGTGGATGTCATCTGGGCGCAACGCGCGCGCGGGCGCAACGCGCCAGCCTAGTGGAGGACCACTCGGGCGCAACGCGTGCGCAGGCGCAAGGCGCCAGCCTGGGAAGTTCATCCAGGCGCAAGGCGCCAGCCTTCCGCACATTTTCCGAATTGTTTCTGACTTTGAGGCGCCTTGCGTGCATCAGGCGCAAGGCGTCAGCATCGGTCCTTCAAATATGCCTCTCCGGTTGCTATTGCTTCATCAATTACTTGCTCAATTCCTGAAATTAGCACCAAATAATACCCAAAACATAATATAACCAGGAAAAATCCATTTTATTCTAAAAACACTCAATTCACCCTAAAAGCATACTGAAATTACTTTAAACTAACACAATTTATTAGAATTCAAACCACAAAATTAGATAAAGATGCCAAGGCATCACAACACCAAACTTAAGGTGTTGCTTGTCCTCAAGCAACAAAAGAGAACAAACACAAAGTAGTGCACCGGAGTTAAGAACAAGAATTTCCAAAACTCGAATGATAAAACTAGTAAGGCCAACTACCAGAACTAAGACTACCTGCACTTTCTCATTACTTTATAAATTTCAACAATTCATTGTGCAATAGGGAAGACACTCAGACTTATACTACAGATCATGTTAGAATGGTTCTTCAAGAGATCTCTATCTACCAACTATGTTTTCATTTTCACAACCATGTAGTGCAAAGACATTTACTTTTTAATTTCACCCAGATGAATTAGCTTTCTCAATAATCTTTGGGGTAGTGCTCGTGCCTTTTTCTCTTTGAGATTCATGACTCTAAATGCTTAGTCTCAGGGTAGCTTTTTAAGATGAGTTTTCGATTAACGTTCCCGGTCCAGTTGGCCCAAGACGCTAGGTGATGAAGCACCCCTCGAATCTAATTACCCAAGCCTGTCCCTGACACACTCACACCACAAGCACATAGCTAGGTTCTAAAAATAAAGAGTGAAGATGTCCCCTAGCCATTGGTGCTTAGAGCCTTAGAAATTTTTTTTTTTTTTAGCACAGTCTACCCTTCTCTTTTACTTATCACAGTTCAAACATTTTCATCTATTTTCCAGAGACTTCACACTACATTTATGTACTTAATTTATCAACACAATTGTCTTTCAGAAATACTCCAAGAACCACTATAACTATTTTCTGCAGCATCATTTCTTTGTTACCTCCCTATTCATTATTTCTTTTCCAATTCATTCATACATGTTGATCACATTCTTAAGTTAGCCTTACCCATTACAATCACTCTTGTTCTTTTTACAATTGTTCATCCCTCCTTTACACAACACAAGACATAACACAAGACATAACACAACACTAATAACAAAACACCAATAACAACACTCCACTCACACAGAAAAATTAAAAATCATAAATTAAAAACTTACCTGAGGGGGGTGGTCAATCTCCCCCTTGGTCCTCATCCTCATCATCCTCTTCTTCTTCCTCCTCCTCTTCATTTGAGGGGTTGGGCTCCCTGTATTCCCACTTTGTTTTACAGCTAGTTTGACATTCAGGAAATTTCTCTGGAGCCATCCTATGGAATGCATGAACAAGGTAGGAGAACATGTCATGAGAGTAGTTTTTGAAGTCATCCAACTCGACCCTCAGCTTCTGCACGTCCGTAAACTCCTGTCGCTGCTGAGTCTTACTTGGTATGTCCTCCATAGGTTCCTCTGGAGGGGCAACAGATGGGAGTTCAGGTTCCTTACCAGTGTCCTTCCTCCTTGATCTTCCAAGGGCTGCAGCAGTTATTGGTCTAGGCACTAGGATGGGAGAGTCACCTTCAATCACTACTCCTGCAGCTTCAGTAAGGCGCTGAATGAGGCACGGAAATCCCAAGGTTAGTCTTGCTGAGTAGACAAATCTTGCTATACCCTTGGATAATACAGTGCCCAGATCAACTTGTTCCTTGGTAATAAGGAAATGGACCATTATTGCCCTATCTACCGTTACCTCAGAATGATGAGTGGTCGGGAGGATGGAGCGATTGATGAATTCTAGCCATCCTCTGGCCACAGGAATAAGGTCTCCCCGAGCTAGCTGAACTGGGTTGCCGTGTCTATCCATCCTCCAGTTAGCCCCGGGTTTGCAGATCTCCCGCAGCACCGTTTGCAGCTTCTGGTTTCCCTTCAACCGTGCACAATATCCAAAAGGTGATTTTTCTAGATTGACTTCAAGATTCAAAACTGTTTCCACCATTTCAGAGCTGAAGTCAATCTTTTTTCCTCTGAGGAAGCTCTTGAACTCCCTTTCTTTGGTCTTTTCTGACTGCCATGCGTTTGCATAGAATTCTAGCACCCTTTGCATTCCCACAATTCCAGGAGGTGAACACACCAGCCTCCACCCTCTTCGATCAATCTCTTCTTGGATTTCTGGGAATTCCCCCTCTCTAAAGGCAAAACCAATTTCCGGAATGATTGATTTGTTCACTACCACTGAATTGTAGTAGTCTTCATTTTCTTTTGTCCGGAAACGATGAGAGTAGTAAGAGGGAGATGCAGCCACTTCCTTTCCCTTTCTCTTCTTGGATGATGGTGCCATTTCCTGTAAACAAAAATTGAACCACAACACAGACAGGAAGCCCCATGACAGTAACACCATTAATATTTTAGCTCAATAGAAACAAATAAAAATTGGCATTTCTTCCAACACCAAACTTAGAATTTTACAGAAATTCTAAGCCGAACAACACTCTAGCTCTATATCATTTTCATACCAAAGACTCATTGACGATTTCCCTCTACTTCTATATTATCTCTATCTAAAAATTCCACTAACTCAGCAATAGCATTATCTATATTATCTGAACATTGAGAAAGACAAGGAATAAATGCTTGCTTCATAGTTAATGAACAACTTACCTATAATAGAGAGAATTAGGAAAAGTGTAGACTTTCACAGGATTGATGCGGCTGCAGGGGAAGTAGTGGACGACGGGGAGAAGAGCCGAGAGGGGTATGTGTTTTTGTGAGGATGGATGGTGGGAAGAGGAATTAGGATTGTGTAAGATTGAAGAAGAAATGTATGAATGAATGAATGAAGAATGGAGTGACCGATTCTCTTCTTATAGTGGTGCTACCACTATGCTCTTTAGCGCGAGACTTGCTCGCCCAAAATATAGAGAGGGCGCAAAGCGCCAAGATGAAAAGGAATCAGGCGCAAGGCGCCGAAATGAATTGCAATTCGGGCGCAAAGCGCCACAAAGAAAATGAATCAGGCGCAAGGCGCCAAAGAAAATGAATCAGGCGCAATTCCATGCAACTTTCTAGAAAATCAGAAAAAATGCTTACCATACACCTCTGAAAGGTGCCTGGGGCGTTGCAGAGCCCAAATGGCATGCGCCGATAGGCAAAAGTGCCGAAGGGGCATGTGAAATTAGTCTTCTCTTGATCCTCCGGGGCTATGTGAATCTGGAAATACCGCGAAAATCCATCCAAGAAGCAGTAGTGGGATTCTCCGGCCAACCGCTCAAGCATTTGGTCGATGAAGGGCAATGGGAAATAATCCTTCCAAGTTGCTTTGTTGAGTCGGCGGTAGTCTATGCAAACCCGCCAACTATTTTGGACTCTCGTTGGGATCAACTCATTCTCTTCATTGCGGATGACGGTGATGCCGGATTTCTTGGGAACAACTTGGACGGGGCTCACCCATTGGCTATCAGAAATGGGGTAGATGATGCCCGCCGCCAAGAGTTTGGTCACTTCCTTCTTGACCACATCTAAGATTAAGGGGTTCATCCTTCTTTGAGGTTGTCTCACCGGTTTTGCACCCTCCTCCAAAAATATGCGGTGTGTGCATGTGGAGGGGCTAATCCCAGTAAGATCTCCCAAGGTCCACCCAATAGCCGCCTTGTGTTCCCTCAAGACTTGCGTAAGCTTGTCTTCTTGAGAGGTGGAGAGATCACTGGCTATAATTACTAGCTGAGCTTCTCCTTCCCCCAAGAAAATGTATTTGAGATGTGGAGGAAGAGGCTTCAATTCTTCTGTGGGCAATGCTTGACCTTCCTTGTGAGGATCACCTGAAATAGCAAATGCTTTGGCACAAGAACAAGCATCATATCCAGTAATTTCACTAGAAATCAATTCTTCATTCAAATCAATTGTTTTATCATTTGCTCCAAAAAGCTCAAAATCCTCATTTGCACACTTTGTGCACAATTCACCTTTTTCTAAACAATTTTCACAAGTCTCAAGGCTCAAGTCATTTTCAATGACACTAGAGGGGTTTAAGCCTTGAAACCACCCTTCTACCACATCCTCAACCAATTCATCAATAATATCAACGAAAAAAATAGAATGGGATTCAAAGGGGTGTTTCATATAGCTTCCTTAAGACAAAAACTAGCCTTGAGATCACCACATTCTAGGTCCAAAGTACCCGCATACACATCCACCTTGGCCTTAGCGGTTTTGAGAAAAGGTCGGCCAAGTATGAGTGTATGTTGGTCCAATGGTACCTCATCATTGGTGTCCAACACATAGAAATCAACGGGGAAAATTAATTCATTTACCTTCACTAGCACATCTTCAAGAATCCCCTCTGACTTTTGGACACTTCGGTTTGCAAATTGGAGGAGCAAACCGGTTGGCTTGAGTTTGCCGAAGTTGAGGGCTTGATAGATAGCCTTGGGCATGACATTAATCCCCGCTCCCAAGTCCGCAAGTGCGTCCTTGATGACCATTTGACCCACAACACAAGGTATAGAGAATTTCCCCGGATCTTGGAACTTGCAGGGCAAAGAGGGAGATAGCATTGCGACTTCAACTTGAGACTTTGCCACTTTGATCCTCCGCTTGTGAGTGCAAAGTTCGTTGAGGAACTTAGCATATTTCGGAACTTGTTGGATGGCATCCAAGAGGGGAATATTGACTTCCACCTTCTTGAAAGTCTCCAAGAGATCCGGGTCCACTTCCACTTGCTTTTTCTTGTTTCCCCTAATAAGTTGAGGGAAAGGCAAGCACCTTGGTTGAGCTTCCTCTTCCTTTTTGCCCTCCTCTTCCTTTTCCTTCTTGTCCTCCCCTTTGTTTTCTTCAGCCACTACCTTCTCCTTTCCTTTATCCTTCCTCTTGTCATCCTCTACCAAAATTTCCCTTTCCGATAGAGTGGTTCTGGAACGAAGTGTGATGGCATTGACATCCCCCTTTGGGTTTGGGAATGGTTAAGCGGGAAGGTGCCCTCCTTGGGTATTTGAGGAAGATGCTTGAGCACTCTCCAATTGGAGGATCTTCCTTTGCAACTCATTTTGTTGTTGAAAGAGGGCATCGGTTTGTTGCTTTTGTTCCATAAGCAACTTGAGGATTTGTTGCATGGCGGGGTTCTCCGCATCATTGGTTGGAGGAGGTTGAGGGTTTGGAGTGGTGGGTGGAGGGGCTAGAATTTGAAGAGGGGGTTTAGTGCCGGTAAGTTGAGGTTGAGGGTTTGGTCTTCGGTGTGGAGCTTGGTATTTTGGAGGTTGTTGGTGGTATGGTTGGGAGTTAGAAGCTTGGCCATAGGTGGGTTGGGAGTATTGGTTGTTTTGGTTGTTCCCCCACCTATGGTTAGGATCGTTTCTCCAAGAGGGGTGATAAGTGTTTCCCAAGGGAGGGTTGTTTGGGTTGAAGGGGGGTCTATTGTTGAATTGGTGCGTAGCTGCCACCATGGTTGGATCATCCATGAGTTGGGGGCAAGTGTCGGTAGGATGGTCACTTGCACATATGCCACACACTTGTTGGATGTCAATGGGTGGAGTGGAAGGTGGCTTGTGATGGTTGAGTGCAAGTTGCTTCATAAAAATCGAAATTTCATCCAACTTCTTGTAAACCCCATTAGACTCCATAGCAACCACTTCATTAACCCCCTTCGAACTATGAGCGTCCTTTGCTCCAAATTGTTGGTAATTTGCCGCTTTGGTCTCAATCAAGTCCCTAGCTTGAGTTGGAGTCTTGTTCATTAGAGCACCCCCACTTGAGGAATCAATGGTGCCTCTATCCGCCGGGTTGAGTCCCTCATAGAAGTATTGGATCAAGTGATTCTCTTGAATTTGGTGGAATAGACAACTAGCCACCAATTTGTTGAAGCGTTCCTAATACTCATAGAGTGTCTCTCCATGCATTTGCCGGATTCCACATATTTACTTCCGGATGGAGCTAGTTCTTGAAGCGGGAAAATATTTTTCCAAGAATACCCGCTTCATGGTGAGCCATGAAGTCACCGCCCCGTCGGGTAAGTTGAGCAACCATTGCTTGGAGGCTCCTTCCAAGGAGAATGGGAAAGCACCGAGTTTCACCAAATCCTCATCCACTCCTTGAGGTCGGAGGGTGGCGCATACAATGTGGAACTCCTTGAGGTGTTGGTTGGGATCCTGATAACGTGGTTTTTGCCAACATTTTATGCCCTTAATTTGGATGATTGTATGCATTTCTTTACTCTATTTTAGCCTTTTATTGTATTTAATACAATTTGGATTTATTTAGGACTTAATGAAAATAAAGGCTAAAGTAATAAGTTTTATGATGTTTTTGCAATTCAAGGATGACCCTTGCACTTGATCTTGGGTATTTTATATTTTTGGTGCAGGTCATAGGAATTATTGGAGCAATTGACATATGGGACTAAGTAAGAAGCGGAGCAGTGGAATCCAGGCTGGCATCGAGCGCCCCAGCGCCCGAACCCTACTAGAACTCATCACGTGCACAGCACTGGCGCCCTAGCGAGCTATCAGCGCCGCAGCGCCGCGCCGCAATTCTGTTACAGCAGAGACCTATCTGCAAGGCCGAGCTGGGGGCCCAATTAGCTAGGATTTGCAGGCTGCTCACACTATTTAAAGAAGGCTAATGCATCAGAAAACACATCTCTTCAACATCTCTTCTTCACACCTCTTCACACCTTCAAATTCTCTTATCTTCTTACTATTTTCTTTTCCTAGTTTTTGCTTTTAGTTAGAGTTTATTTTCTCCATTAGGATTTCACTTTCTTTTCCTAGTTTGGCTCTAGCTTCCTCCACTGTTTACCTTAACGTTATTCGTCAAGCCCTTTGGGTTTTGTAAGTTACTCTTTTAATTAATTCAGTTATTCGTTCTTCAATCTTTCGAATTTGCATTTAATTCCATTAAGTCTTTATTTTCTTTAATCTTTCTCTTTATTGTTCAAATCATTTAATTCCTTTTAATTCCAATTTATTTTCTGCCCTTATATTTCCTCCATGAGTAACTAAGTCTCTTGGTGGTTTATGAGAGTGTGAACAATCATTGGGGTAAATTGAGGATTTGTTCTTAATCTTGCATAAGTTTTCATTATCATTCTTGGCATATAATTTGAGATCTTAAATTGTGTGTTTTTACCCTTTGTCTTGGCTTACTCGATTGAGTTAGGCTAAGTCATTGGCATGTGTTCATGTGTTAGTTGGTTAATTGATGCATGACATATCAGGAATTGGTAATGATTAATTAATTGGCTGATTAGTCTCTTTAATTAGATTAATGTGATTGGCTTTAAAGATTGTTGAAAACGAAACTAAAGGTGAGATCTCACTGATTAATCTTGTTCTAGGCAATCAATCCTTAGAATCACAACAATAGGGTTAGATCCAACTATGGCGTAATTAATCAACTCATGCATTCTTTTGTAGCCAATGATAAACGCCCTAATGAATGTTCTACCTCATAAACCACTGTTTTTATTATTCCAATTTTATTCCAAGTTATTTCTCTTGCATTCAAACAAAAACCCCCAACTTGTGACAACCCTCATACAACTAGTCTTGCGTATTACTCTCTTAGCCATTCCTTGTGGGAGACGACCCTGGTTTCCACTAAACTATATTAGGGGAACTTGGTTTTAAAAATCGTTAAATTTATGGGAGTTGCGACGCTCACCCATCAGATCCTCTCCGGCTAGCCCATGAAACTTAGGCAGTGTTTGTTTTAATGTACTGGACAATACAATACACAAATACAGATACAAAAAATACAGATACAGAAAAATTTATGTATTCTGTATTGTGTTTGTTTTTTATGTACAAGACACAATATTTTATGTATTGTATTTTGTGTATTATGTTTGATAACAATGGACAATACAAAATATTGTATGAAAAGTCAATTATGTCCCTAATAATAAAATAAAATAAAAACCCACCCAGCCTCCCTCTCTCTCCTTCCCTTCTCTCACTCTCACCCCTACGCCTTCCCCTTTCACTCAGATTCAAAAATATCACTGCCTCCACCATCTCTCTCTCATTCCTTTAGCTTCTTTCTCACCTACTTCAGCCATTCCTTTTTCTCGATATATCACCACCACGAAGCATAGTGGTTGCCGAAGCAGCAGCAAGAACGTTGTTGGTCTTCAAGCCGCAGCCGTGGTCCTCGATCTTCAAGTAGCAGCAGCGGCGATGTTCGACAACCAGCGGCGGTGACAATCAACCAGTAGCAGCAGTGGCAGCGTTCGAGTAGCAGAAGCGGAGGGCCTTGGAGCAGCAATGGCGGAGGACTTGGAGCGACCACATCAGTGACCAGCAGTTGCCTTCAAGAAGCGGCGGTGGCGACCTTGAAGCACTTGCGGCAACGACCTTCCGAGTAGCAGTAGCGGCAGACTTCGGAGCAACAGTAGCAATGGTAGAAAGAAGGCAATGAAGGGAAGATGAGAGAGAAATAAGAGGTTGTTCAGAGTGGACAAATTTGGAATAATAAAAAATAAACATGGGCATACATGTCTAAAAAATATTTTACGATTTCTGTCTATGGTTTGTGTATTTGTGTCCACTCTTTCAAAGAGGACAGAAAATACAAGTTTTTTCTGTACAAATACACATTTTGTGTATTTTCTGTATCTGTATCTAGAAAACAAACAATCTATTTTGTGTATCTGCACCTGTATTTCTGTATCCATACCTAAAACAAAGACTGCCTTAGGGAGCCAATGAATTAAAGCTCCCTTGAGTTCGAAATCGGCCTCCGCTTGGGGGTAAATGATGTCGAGGTGTTGTTGAGTGAGATCGGGAGCCGCCATCTCCCGAAGTGTGAGCTCGTGATCACCCATGGTAGAGCTTTCACCTGAAACACAAGCGGAAAAATCAAAAGGTTCCGGGCCGAAAAAACTATCTAGATCACTATTAACACTAGCACCTTCACTAAATGATTGAGTAGGTAAAGCAGAACTAAACTCTATGTCCTCAACACCGCCAATCCTCCTAGAACGCCTTAAGTTTCTCAAGGTCATTTCAATCTCGGGATCAAAACGTTCGAAGGATGGATCGGTGTGCGATCGAGTCATTCATAGAGAGCATATAAATTGAAAACAACCTATAAAACTAAATATTGCAGAAAAATTCTGCACTAAATAGAAAAGGTGTAGAAAATTATTGTATTTTTGTGTTTTTGAGTAAGTGTAAGTGTAGACAACTAATAGATATGCAACGAAAAGAAAATACTATAACTATATGCAAACCTAATTCTTAATCAAGAATTATTCACACTCTCTAAACTAATGAGCCAATGCATTAATCAACACATAAACCCAAAAACCCCTAAACACACTTTAATCCCTTAATCAAGAAATTAAAATGCATTCATGGCATAATCAAATCAGCAAGCATGAATCCACACAAGCCAACTTCAATAACATTCAAAAAACCCAAGAGAATGAGAAACAAGAAAACAATTTGATAGTGAGTTTTAAGAGAAATGCAATTTGGCATTCCCCAACACCAAGAATAAGAAGCTACTCACACATAATTAAAGAGAACAATTGAAATAGAGAAATGAGAACAATAATGATGCTGGAAATGAAAATGAAATTATATTAAAACTTAGAGAATAGTAGAACAATGTAGTAGAGAGTGCAAGAAAAAAAATGGAAAACTAGAGAGAAGGTAGAGCTTCTCTCTTTAAAAACCCTAACCTAATTTGGAAATAAACTTAGAATGATCTGTAAAGTGTCTCAGATCAATTACATAAAGAGACTTAATTGCAAAAAGGGACCAAGGACTAAGTTACAAAAAAACATAAAAATTGGGTGCTGTCACGCCTTGATCGCTAGCGACCACAGCAAGCACAATGCTGGTCGCTAGCGACCAGTTGCAGAGATTGCAGAATTTTGTTGCAACTTTCTCCGGTTTGTTCGCTCCTTAGCTCCGACGCTCCCGATGCTCCCGAGACTTGAATTAGCTCCAGCCTAGGTCCCTGAAATACCAAAGCACTACCCAAACGTGCATCAAAAGATAACAAGACTAAAGTCTACTCAAAGCCTCAAAAGGTAATGAAATTCCACATCAACCACCAAAATGCAAAACATGCAATAACAATGCAAACAACTACAATTAAGACACTTAAGGAATGCAAGATGTACATATAAGGGCAGAGAATGCTCAGAATTTTGCATCCTATCAAAGACCTAGAGGCACTATCTGTACCGGGATACATATGAGATCTTCACAGATCACTAGAGCATGAAGCATATCTTCGAACAGAAGGACCTGAACCTGAGACAGATATGGTGGTTGGAGCTTCTCAGCGACTACTATTGTTCGATCGACTATCACTCGGGGAAGGCGAACGTGGTGGAGGAGCGAAGATCGCATGAGAGTTTAGCCCACGTTGCGCCAGAGAGGAGACCCATGGCAGGAGAGGTCCAAAGGTTGGAGTCTGAGGGTGTATGGTTTGAGGTTGATGGATCTGGGGCGCTCTAGGCCCATATCAGTGTTAGGTCGATAAAAGGCTAAAAAAAGAGTAAAGAAATGCATACAATTACTCAAATTAAGGGCATAAAATATTGGCAAAAACCACATTATCAAATATCCCCACACTTGAACAATTGCATGTCCTCATGCAAAAAGCAATGATTCCAAGAACTTCTAAAAATAAAGCAATGACAATTACATTCTAACACCTATGTCCTAAAAGAAAACTAACTACTACAGATGATGGAAAGTTATCAAAACAGCACACCCTGGTCAAAATTACTCAAAACCCACAATCATATCACAAGTTGGCATTCAAAAGAAAATCATGAGTTAAGAGAATCAGTTCATGTTATCAAGAGCTGGTTGATTGGCCCTCACCAGTGGGTTTATCTCTCAATCACTCAGTGTTTTGGCTAAGCACTTGATAACGTGGTTTTTGCCAATATTTTATGCCCTTAATTTGGATGATTGTATGCATTTCTTTGCTCTATTTTAGCCTTTTATTGTATTTAGAGTAAACCCCCAAGTTGGTCCCTCACAATTTTCGCGGTGGACATATTTTCTTCAATTGTTGTTACTTCTTCAATTGAAAAACTACCCAACATATTTGTCTTTTGATAGTAATACATCCAAATAGAGACTTAATATTTACCGGAGTAATTATATGTAGCTTGGAATTAATATATAATTAGAATGAATAGGAGTCAATTTTCATATCATAATTTAAAGGATTCATTCTTTTTAAATATCTTTTATTAGTCCCTAACAATTAATAAATAAGCCATATTGGTCCCTCGAACTAACGGAAGCCGTTTAGGGACTAACGGTTGTCTGAAAATTGAAATTCTCAAGGACTAACGGTTGTCCGAAAATTGAAATTGTCAGGGACTAACTTGTCAATTTCTCAATGTCAGGGACTACCTTGTCCACCGCGAAAATTGTCAGGGACCAACTTGGGGGTTTACTCTTGTATTTAATACAGTTTGGAATTAATTTGGACTTAATGGAAATAAAGGCTAAAGTAACAAGTTTTATGATGTTTTTGCAATTCAAGGATGACCTTTGCACTTGATCTTGGATATTTTGTATTTTTGGTGCAGGTCATAGGAATTATTGGAGCAGTAGACATCAGGAACTGAGCAAGAAGCGGAGCAGTGCAATTCAGAACCAGCATCGAGCGCCCCAACGCCCTCAGCGCGCTCCAGCGCGCGAAACCCACTTGAATCCATCACGTGCACAGCACTGGCGCCCTAGCGAGCTATATGCGCCCTAGCGCCGCGCCGCAATTATGTTACAGCAGAGACCTATCTGCAAGGCCGAGCTGGGGGCCCAATTAGCTAGGGTTCAGAGGCTGCTCACTATATTTAAAGAAGGCTAATGCATGAGAAACAACTCACATCTACATACCTACTATTACTTTCATATTTTTTCTTTTCCTAGTCTACTTACTTTCAACCCTAGGCTTTTAGTTAGAGTTATTTTTCTCCATTAGGATTCCATCTTCTTTCCTAGTCTAGCTCTAGCTTCTCCATTGTATTTCCAACGTTATTCGTCAAGCCCTTTGGGTTTTGTAAGTTACTCTTTTAATCAATTCAGTTATTCGTTTTTCATCTTTCCATTTGCATTTATTTCTCTTTACTTTTCCTCTTTATTGTTCAAGTTATTTACTTTCTTCATTCCATCTTTGCTTTTAATTCCAATTTAATTTCTGCCCTTTAATTTCCTCCATGAGTAACTAAGTCTCTTGGTGGTTTATGACGGTGTGAACATCACTGGGGTAAATTGAGGCTTTGCTCTTAATCTTGCATAAGTTTTATTTATCAAAACCATGGCATATAATTTGAGATCTTAAATTGTGTGTTTAACCCCTTGTCTTGGCTTACCCGATTGAGTTAGGCTAATTCATTGGCATGTGTTTATGTGTTAACTGATTAATTGATGCATGGCATATCAGGATTTGGTAATGATTAATTAATTGGCTGATTAGTCTCTTTAATTAGATTAATGTGATTGGCTTTAACAATTGTTGAAAGTGAAATTAAAGGTGAGATCTCACTAATTAATCTCATTCTAGGCAATTAATCATTAGAATCACAACAAAGAAGTTAGATCTAACTCCGGCGTAATTAATCAACTCATGCATTCTTTTGTAGCCAATGATAAACACCCTAATGAATGTTCCACCCCATAAACCACTGTTTTTTATTATTCCAATTTTATTCCAAATAATTTTTCTTGCATACAAAAATCCCCCAAATTGTGACAACCGTCATACAACTAGTTCTGTGCATTGCTCTTCTTAGTCATTCCTTGTGAGAGACGACCTTGGTTTCCACTAAACTATATTAGGGGAACTTGGCTTTATAAATAATTAAATTTATGGGAGTTGCGATGCTCACCCATCAGCACTCAAATGATAAAAATACACAAGACTCGCATTCCATAAATTTTCTATACTCCTAACATTGCAATTCCACAAACATGGTGCATCAAGAGGTCTTTACAGGGAGGGGTGGCATCCTCGGCTGCAACTCCTTCACTTGAGGAAGGTGAACTGTACCCCCTCTTCCCCATATGTTTTAGGATGAGCTCATGCCTTGGGGCCGGATTGTAGGAGTAAGGATGGGAGGGAGGCTTTGCCAAGTCTGATAGATTTAAAGTAAAAGTTAATGATAAGATGCTCTGAAAGGAAGTTCTGATAAATGTTCTGTTATGTTATATTTTCCCTGATTGTGATAGAAGCACATAGTACACTACACATGGACCTTTAATTATGATATGTTATATGAATTAATAAAATGGACAAGATGCACTTAGGTAAGACGTTCCGGGGGAATGATTGATTTTCAACTTATATCCGAATTAAACTCATTCATGCTTCACTTATTTTATAATTAAACCCGGGGCGGCTTCCTCTACTGAGTCACTTCCCAGTGCTCACCCTATGTTTTTCCCACCTTTTAGAGGAGCAGACAGAGCAGGATGTCGGAGCACACGAGGAGCCCGTGCAGACTTAGTTTATGATATAGTTCCCTAGATATCGGAGACATATTTTATTTCCTTATCAGATGTTATGACTTTTATGCTTCCGCTACGTTTATTTATTTATTATGTTTTCTGAGTCTGGACCTTTGTTAGCCGGCAGCTATTTATTTACTCGTATTTATGGTGGAATCTCATAGGTCACAGTTTTGGCTTATGGGGTGAAACCTAGTATTTATTTCATGTTTGTTACTTGATGGGAGTTATTTATACGATGAAGTATTTTTAGTAGATGTTTGTATCGCTTATTATTATCGTTGTATTTATGCGCAAGGCCCTTATTTTCTATACCGCAAATGATTTTCGAAAATTTACTCCCGCCTATTTTCCGCGTATTATATTTTAAATATAAAGATAAAACATGATGACAGGAGGTAACCCTTATGAAATGGCCTAAAATGACTTAAGCGTTAAGGGCTATCTAGTAGGGTGTTACAGTTGCGATGCTCACCCATCAAATTTTTGGCGCCGTTGCCGGGGAATGGCGATGAAAGTAATCTCTAGTTGTGTGATTTGTGCATATTGTACATAATCGTTTTTCTTTGAAAAAAAAATATTATTTTTGCATTGCATTACATAGCATGTTGCATATTCCATCTGTACATTGCATTACATTTAGCATTTGCATCCACAGAACTTGTTGTTCGCAGAACAGTTAAGTTCTGCGTTGATACGAGCGCCTGAGCGCCCACTCAGTGCCCTAGCGCCCAGTCAAAGAGTGCCCAAGCGCCCTTGGACCGCCCGAGCGGCCGTTCGTCGTCCTGCAGCATGTTTTTATGTTTTCTTCTCTTATTTTTCTCTTTTCCTAGACTAACATGAACACTAACCCAAATTTGTCTCAAACATTTTAGTTTCCATGGTTTTGCAGGTTATCAACCAAGCAGTGAGATGCAAGTGCCACCATTACCATCAAACCTTCACTAAACATCATACCCTTACCAAGACCCTTCACCGTACTATGAACCATACCCATCATTTGACCCCTACTACTAGCCATACACATACCATGAGCCTAATCCTTACCCATATCCCATCGAATACCTTAAGCAACCAACCATTGACCCATTCTACCAACCTTCTCAACCTCTTGCACCGTCTACTCCTAGTGATAATAATGAAAACTCCATGATAAGACAAACTTTTGAAGTACTCATGATAAATCAGCAAGCACTTTTGCGTATTAAAAAGAGGACCTCCAACAATTGAGAACTCAGGTCACCCCATCACCACCAATACCTTCTCCATTACCACCGTCTCTACCACCACCAACTTCACCTCCACATTCACCATCACAAGAGGAACCAGAGTTCCCTATTGTTGAAGATAATTATGCTTTAGTGTAATTGGATTGGGAGACATTGAAGGCCATGGTGGAAGAATTATCTGGGGAAGTCGAGGAAGACTCCGAAGTGGAGATAGTCTATGAGGAGCCTCCACCTTTACTCACTTACCGTGCTGAACACCGTGTGTGCGGAGGAAAGTTCTTTGAGTGTTGGAGTCGCTGCAGAGATTCCCTCACTGGGAGGAATTGACGAGGCATGCACAGAGGAATTCATGAATTCCACCACCTCATCCCCTGTTGTTTCAAGACAACCATTAGGACCCTTCCCATTTGCTCTTGGGCCTCAAGAGTATGCTTGTCTCGAGATTGATGCTCAACTCCTTACCCTTTGTGGGGTGTCGGTATCTTCTCAAGCCCAAAATTCTTGGAAACTAACTAATTTCAATTATGTTTTCTCTAACCCATCTTGTGAGGACTTTTATCCCTCCTCACTTGATTTTGTTGGTTTTAAGGATGCTTTTTGTAGGAGCGGGTGTTGTGCTCCAAGGGGCAATCTAAAGACCAAAACTCATGGGTCTCGGAATAGGAAAAGAATCACTCTCCTTGGAGTGGTTCACTTCTTATGGGATCCAGGTGGAGGTATGGAAAGTATACCATGGTGGAAGGTCCTAGATCAATTCAAGCATAAGCCGCCCTGAAAGTGGCTGACCAAACGTCCAACTTAGGGACGTTAAAGCAAAGTGCTTTGTGGGAGACAACCCACCAAATTTTAATTTTGTAGCCTTTTATTTTGGTTTTTATATTTTATAGTTATAATTAATCACTGTATGTTTGTTAGATTTAATTTTGCATTAGGGAGTCTCATGCACGGAGTACATGACAACAACTATGACAACAACTAGCCAAATTCTGCAGCAGCACTAGCGCCCTAGCGCATACAACGCGCTCTAGCGCCGGACAGGTCCCTATCCACGCGCCCCAGCGCGCCTGTCACGCCCTAGCGCACCTGCCCGGGACGCTGTCAGTTCTGCCTCAGATGGTTTTATCTCTATACCCTTCTCTCTATTCTTTTATTGTTTGTCACTGAGGACAGTACCTTATTCAAGTGTGGGGAGGGTGTAGAAATTGCTTTCGTTTATATCTTGCATGTATAGTTATTTTGTTTTATTTTCTTTTATTTTATGTGTTTTGTTTGATGATTGGCTAGTTGTCTTTATAGCACCCTTTGGTCTGAAATTCCTTCTACCCGTGATTTTAATTCATAAATTGTTGGCATATTATTCTTATATGAGTTTGAATTGTTTTTGTTATCCCTGATGTTTGTTTGGATTACCTGTGAGAATTGAGCCTTACTGTGATTAAATACATCAACTGATCACTTTCTTTCTGTGGGCACACACACACTTGTATTTGTTATTCCTGAGTTTGCTTGATTCTTGTTTTGCGTTTTATACATGTTCCGTGTGATTGAGGCATGATTTTGTTTTATATCTAAAAGCCACTTAGCCAAATAGCCAACCTATACACAATTCCCATTGTTTGTAGCCAATTTGAGCCTTTATCCCTTTATTGTTACTAAGCTCATTACAAGCCAAAGACAGAAAAACAATGAAAAATCCCTTCTGAGAAATTAGGAGGACATGGTTTGATTGTTGGGCAAAGGTTTTAAGTGTGGGGAAATTGGGTTAAATTGTGCACTGGAATAAATTGTAAGATATGGAATGTATCTGTAAGGGTAGCTTTTGTACATAAGTGGTCTTTTGTTATTTTCTCTTCCAACTCATTTCAATTACCAAAGGAATTGAGATGAGGAATTCATTAGAAAAAAAATCGAAAAATGCAGAAAAATCAAAGAAAAAACAATGTGAATTTTGCAAATAAAGGTTGTTGGGTTCCTAGGAATTAATGTGAAACTATTTGGGAACCTTGGGAATGTTAAAATTAAGAAATTATGGGTTATTGATTTTGGGTGTTTCTATTCTTTCCATCTCATCTTTCTCCATCTTTCTCTTTTGTAATATAAGTCATCTAGGATCAATCAAACCATGAAGTCTTAGTTTCTTGGAATTGAGTCCACTTCCCATATATGCCATACCTGTCCCAAGCCCCGTTACAACCCTGAAAAGACCTCTTGATGCACCATGTTTGTAGAATTGCAATATTAGGAGTATAGCAAATTTATGGAATGTGAATACTTGTGTGTTTTATTCAACTGAGTGCTAGCCAAACACTGAGTGATTGAGAGAAAAACACACTGGTGAGGGTCAATCAACCAACTCTGCATAACATGAACTGATTCTCTTAACTCATGAATTTCTCTTAATGCCAACTTGTAATATGTTTATGGGTTTTGCATAATTCTGACCAAGGTGTGCTGTTTTGAATAACTTTCCATCATCTGTAGTATTTTATTTTTTCTTTAGGACTTAGGTGTTAGATATGTTAGCCAATGCTTTACTTTGAGAGATGCTTGGAATCATTGCTTTTGCATGAGGACATACAATTGTTCAAGTGTGGGGATATTTGATAACGTGGTTTTGGCCAATACTTTATGCCCTTAATTTGGATGATTGTATGCATTTCTTTGCTCTATTTTAGCCTTTTATTGTATTTAATACAATTTGGAATTAATTTGGACTTAATGGAAATAAAGGCTAAAGTAACAAGTTTTATGATGTTTTTACAATTCAAGGACGACCTTTGCACTTGATCTTGGATATTTTGTATTTTTGGTGCAGGTCATAGGAATTATTGGAGCAGTAGACATCAGGAACTGAGCAAGAAGCGGAGGAGTGGAATTCAGAACCAGCATCGAGCGCCCCAGCGCCCTCAGCGCGCTCCAGCACGCGAAACCCACTTGAATCCATCACGTGCATAGCATTGGCGCCCTAGCGAGCTATACGCGCCCAGCGCCGCGCCGCAATTTTGTTACAGCAGAGACCTATCTGCAAGGCCGAGCTGGGGGCCCAATTAGCTAGGGTTTGGAGGCTGCTCACTATATTTAAAGAAGGCTAATGCATCAGAAACAACACACCTCTACATACCTACTATTACTTTCATATCTTTTCTTTTCCTAGTCTACTTACTTTCAACCCTAGGCTTTTAGTTAGAGTTATTTTTCTCCATTAGGATTCCATCTTCTTTCCTAGTCTAGCTCTAGCTTCTCCATTGTATTTCTAACGTTATTCGTCAAGCCCTTTGGGTTTTGTAAGTTACTCTTTTAATCAATTCAGTTATTCGTTTTTCCATCTTTCCATTTGCATTTATTTCTCTTTACTTTTCCTCTTTATTGTTCAAGTTATTTACTTTCTTCATTCCATCTTTGCTTTTAATTCCAATTTAATTTCTGCCCTTTAATTTCCTCCATTAGTAACTAAGTCTCTTGGTGGTTTATGAGGGTGTGAACATCATTGGGGTAAATTGAGGCTTTGCTCTTAATCTTGGATAAGTTTTCAATATCAAAACCATGGCATATAATTTGAGATCTTAAATTGTGTGTTTAACCCCTTGTCTTGGCTTACTCGATTGAGTTAGGCTAATTCATTGGCATGTGTTTATGTGTTAACTGATTAATTGATGCATGGCATATCAGGATTTGATAATGATTAATTAATTGGCTGATTAGTCTCTTTAATTAGATTAATGTGATTGGCTTTGACAATTGTTGAAAGTGAAATTAAAGGTGAGATCTCACTAATTAATCTCTTTCTAGGCAATTAATCATTAGAATCACAACAAAGAAGTTAGATCTAACTCCGGCGTAATTAATCAACTCATGCATTCTTTTGTAGCCAATGATAAACACCCTAATGAATGTTCCACCCCATAAACCACTGTTTTTTATTATTCCAATTTTATTCCAAATAATTTTTCTTGCATACAAAAATCCCCCAAATTGTGACAACCGTCATACAACTAGTTCTGTGCATTGCTCTTCTTAGTCATTCCTTGTGAGAGACGACCCTGGTTTCCACTAAACTATATTAGGGGAACTTGGCTTTATAAATAATTAAATTTATGGGAGTTGCGATGCTCACCCATCAGCACTCAAATGATAAAAATACACAAGACTCGCATTCCATAAATTTTCTATACTCCTAACATTGCAATTCCACAAACATGGTGCATCAAGAGGTCTTTACAGGGTTGTAACGAGGCTTGGGACAGGTATGATATATAAGGGAAGTGGACTAATTCCAAGAAACTAAGAATTCATGGTTCGAATGATCCCAGATGATTTCCAGAAATAGAGAAAGAAATAAAGAGAGAGATGAAGAGGAAAAAAAAACACTCAAAACCAATAAACCAATACACTTCCTAGCAAAATAATTCCCAAGATGATTGCCAAATAATTCCAAACTGATTCCCAGAAACCCAACAACCTTTATTTGCAAAAAATCACAATGACGTTTTTTTTGTTGAATTTTCTGGATTTTTTTTTGTTTTGTTTTTTTGAATCCTCATTCCAATTCTTTTGAAAACTTGAAATGAGGAATTAAATGATAAAATTAAAATTAACCACTTATGTACAACAGCATGACCCTTTACAAATTATCCCATTCCAAATTACAACTGAAACCCAATTTCCCCACACTTAGAACCTTGCCCAATATTCAAATCATGTCCTCCTAGTTTCTCAGAGGGGATTTTCATTGTTTTTCACTTTTGGCTTGTAATGAGCTTAATAATCAATAAAGGGGTAAAAGGCTCAAATTGGCTACAAACAATGAGAAATGTGTATCGGATGGCCATTTGGCTAAGTGGCTCAAAGATGTAAAACAAAATTATGCCTCAATCACGCGGAACATGTATAAAACGCAAAACAAGAATCAAGCAAATTCATGAATAACAAATACAAGTGTGTGTGTGCTCACATGAAGAAAGTGATCAATAGATGCATTTAATCACAATAAGGCTCAATTCTCACAAGTAATCCAAACAACCAGTCAGAGATAATAAAAACAATTCAAACTCATATAAGAGTAACATGCCAACAATTTCTGAGTTAAAGTCAAAGGGTAAAAACAAATTCAGACCAAAAGGTGCTATAAAGACAACTAGCCAGTCATCTACCTAAAAACACATAAAAACAAAGAAAAAGAAAAAGATTGGGCAAGAAAATATTCACAAAAGCAATTTCTACGCCCCCCCCCCCACACACTTGAATGAGACACTATCCCCAGTGTTAACAATTAAAAGAACTGAGAAAAGGGTATAGAAAAGGAGCTGCGGAGGAGATGACTGTCCAGGGCCGCTGGAGCGTGGAGCGCACGCTAGAGTGCTGAGGCAGTCTCGCACGAGCGTGATAACGTGGTTTTTGCCAATATTTTATGTCCTTAATTTGAGTGATTGTATGCATTTCTTAACTCTATTTTAGCCTTTTATTGTATTTAATACAATTTGGATTTATCTGGGACTTAATGGTAGTAAAGGCTAAATTAATAAGTTTTATGATGTTTTTGCAATTCAAGGATGACCTTTGCATTTTATCTTTGGTATTTGATGTTTGTGGTGCAGCTCATAGGAATTATTGGAGCAATGGACATCAGGAACTGAGTAAGAAGCGGAGCAGTGGAGTCCAGATCAGGGTCGTACGCCCCAGCGCCCGAGAACTGTCAGATCCCAGCTCGGGCACAGCACCTGCGCCCTAGCGCGCGCCGCAATTCTGTTACAGCAGGGACCGATCTGCAAAACCGAGTTGGGGGCCCAATTGCTAGGGTTCTGAGGCTGCTTCCTCTATATAAAGCAGTGCTTGTGCATCCAGAAAACACATATTTTCACACTTCAACACCCTCTTTCATACTTCCAACTCTATACTTTTATTTTCCTTTTTAGTTAGAGTTTTTCTCTCATTAGGATTTCATCTTTTCCTAGTTGCTCTCTAACTTTCTCCATTGCTTACATTTAACGTTATTCGTCAAGTCTTTTGGGTTTGTAAGTTACTTTCATAATTAATTCAGTTATTCATTCTTCATTTATTTCTTAATTTGCATTTACTTTCCATTAATCCTTGTTTCTTTATCTTTCTCTTTATTGTTCAAGTCAAGTTATTTTCTTTCCTTCGTATTCATTTTAAAATCAATTTATTTTCTGCCCTTATATTCCTCCATGAGTAACTAAGTCTCTTGGTGGTTTATGAGGGTGTGAACATCATTGGGATAAATTGAGGCTTTGTTCTTAATCTTGCATTTGTTTTCATTGTCAATCCTAGCATATAATTTGAGATCTTAAATTGTGTGTCATCACCTATGTCTTGGCTTACTCGATTGAGTTAGGTTAATGCATTTGGCATGTTCATGTGTTGGTTGATTAATTAATGCATGACATATTAGGATTTGGCATATGATTAGTTAATTGGTTGATTAGTCTCTTTAACTATGTTAATGTGATTGGCTTAAAGGATTGTTGAAAACGAAACTAAAGGTGAGATCTCACTGATTAATCTTGTTCTAGGCAATCCATCCTTGGAATCACAACAAAATGGTTAGATCTAACTCTGGCGTAATTAATCAACTCATGCATTCTTTTGTAGCCAATGATGAACTTCCCAATGAATGTTCCACCTCATAAACCACTGTTTTTATCATCCCATTTTTATTCCAAATTTTACATTCCTGCATTCAAAACCCCCAATTTGTGACAACCCTCATACGACTAGTCTCGCGTATTGCTTTCTTAGCCATTCCTTGTGAGAGACGACCCTGGTTTCCACTAAACTATATTAGGGGAACTTGGTTTTAAAAATAAATAAATTTGTTGGAGTTGCAACGCTCACCGTCAAATTTTTGGCGTCGTTGCTGGGGAATGGCAATGAAAGTAATCTCTAGTTGTGTGATTTGTGCATATTGTACATAATCGTTTTGTTTTCTTTGTTTCTTTGAAAAATAAAAACAACAAAAAGATTTTCATTTTATTTTGCATTGCATACTGTATTTAATTTTCATTTACTACATTTTTAATTTTTGTTCGTTCTTCATAGACTCGTTGTTCCACGAACAGCAGAGTCTGCTGCTGTCATACGCGTCTGAGCGCGTATATAGCGCCCTAGCGCGCGTCTGCGACTGCAAAGTTGCAGATTTGCATGACTCGATCTCAACCGGATCCCCAGCTTTCTATTTTTTATCCTGAAATTGAAAATACCTTGAGAAAAATAAGGCAAGGTAGGAGAGGGTTTTATGAGTCTCAAGAGCAACCGGAAGGACAACCATTTACAACTTTCTGATTTGTCTGTTAGTGTTTCTGGGTCAAGTCCAATCATGGAAGATCATCAACCTACCTTGAAGGAACTCGCAGCTCCTGACCTCACTCAGCAACCCTTCGGAATCACCTACCCAAGGTTGGATACCGAATTCGAGCTTAAGGGAGCAATTCTCCATTTGCTTCCTATGTTCCACGGGTTGACCGGAGAGGACCCACACTAGCACTTAGAAGAATTTCATGTGGTGTGCGAGACTCTCAAGCCAACAGGAGTCAACGAAGAGCACGTGAAGCTCCGGGCTTTTCCGTTCTCTCTGGACGGTCAAGCGAAACAATGGTTCCTGAATCTGCCAAACAGAGCTGTCACTACATTTATTGGCATGAAGAAGATCTTCCTGGAGAAGTTCTTCCCAGCATCAAGGGCAGCCGCCATAAGGAAGGACATTAGTGGCATCTGACAACTCCAAGGTGAGTCTCTCCATGAGTACTGGGAGAGATTCAAGAAGCTAGTGGCGAGTTGTCCAACCCATCAGTTCTCCGAAAAACTCTTGATCCAATACTACTATGAGAGTCTGACGGGAATGGATCGGTGCATGATCGATGCCGCTAGTGGTGGAGCCTTGATGGACAAGACTCCGGCGGGTGCGAGAATCCTGTTCGAGAACATGGCTGTGAACTCACAGCGATTTGGCACAAGGCCTACTGTCGTGACTAAAGGGGTGAATAAGGTAACTCAGAAGGAGAATGGTGGCCTCTACCAGAAGCTGGATGAAATTGCAACCTTCATGAAGCAATTGGCCATCAACCAATCCAAACCGAGAACCTCAAGTCAGCCAATGGTGTGTGGGATTTGGTCATTGGATTCCCATGTAATTGACCAGTGCCCACACCTTCAAGATAAAGCAACAATGGTGGCAGCTGCAAACACCTTTCCGGGAAAGCCGCGTCGCAGTTTCAACAACAAAATCAGCCCGTGGGGAACACCTACAACCCGAGTTGGAGGAATCACCCGAACCTGAGGTGGAATAACAATCCACAACCACAACAAGCCCAACCAACTCAGCATGTTCGGTATCAACCTCCTCATCAAAGGCAACTCCAAGCTCCTTATCAAGCTCCATTGCCGCTTCCTCCACCACCCCAACATTTGACTCTACCTGCACCTCTGAATTCTAATGAGCCAACTCTCGGTGATGTGATGAAACTAATCATGGAGCAACAATAGATCATGTTGAATTTGCAAAATGAGGTCAATCAAATGAAGGGAAATCTGGCTACACAAGCCTATGAACAAGCTGACACCTCACAAATTCCATCTCAGACGGTCCCTAATCCTAAGGGAAATGTGAGTGTTATCCACCTCATGACCGGAGCAAGCCTTGCTGGTGTTGATACTCCTCACATCTCAGACCGTCCAACTTAGGGACGTTAAAGCAAAGTGCTTCGTGAGAGACAACCCATCGTTCTTATTTCATTTTTTATTTTCTGCATTTTAATTTAATTCTCGTATTTTATATTCCTGATTTTACTGTTTCCATGTTGTTATATTTAATTTCGCATGCATAATTAGGATAATGTTCATGCAATTTAAGGATAATAGCAGCAAAATCCTGTTTCTGCATCATAAAGCAGCGCCCGGGCTCTACATACGTGCCTTAGCGCACGCACGTTCATTTAGTCAAACGCTGCGTTCCGGGTCAGCGCTCTAGCGCGTTGCTCGCGCCCTAGCGCGAGAGGGTTTCTTCAAAACCCTAAATCCCGAAATTGCATAATCTATTCGGCCATTTCACCCTTTCTATGAGCCCTAGCGCAGCAGTCACGGTTTTTACCCCCAACTCACAATTTTGCACAGATTCACTTACAAGTCCTTCCATACATTCATTCCCCTACTTCTAACATCACATTTCATCAAGGTCCATTGTTAAACTCTCAATCTCCTGTTTATCTTGATGAAAATCGGATTTAAATTTTGTATTTTGGTCATGAATGTGGGTTTTGGGTGTTTTGTATGATTTTATTCGGTTAGTTTTACATGTTGCATACTTAAACCGAGCTATATGGTGGAAAAATTATGTTTTCTCTGAAATTTTCCGTGTTACTGTACTGTTCTGCGCTGTTTCTCCATGTTTTCGAAAACTTTGGGCGCTCTGGCGCGTTGTTCGCGCCAGGGCGCAAGTACGTTTTCGTGCTATTATAGGTCGAGCGCTCAAGCGCGGCCACCGCGCCCCAGCGCCGCCACCGCGCCCCAGCGCCGCCCTGCTACAGAAAAATGGGCGAAGCCTGTTCTGCTGGATTGCTGCATAATTTCCATTTCGTTACTTTAATTTGCTGTTTTGTTTTTTGTTTTGAATTTGCATTCATAATAAAAAAATGGCATGAAAAGCAAAAGCAATAGCCAATAATTCTCGTGCATGCTTGGAAATTTAATTGTTTTAATTCTTACTCTACAGGCATGGCACCACGCACCTGGGGTGGCAAGGGAAAGCTGGTACGCACTACCGAGGAGGATGATCATTCGTATGATCAGCCTCACGATCCGGGGCGGTTCCTTGAGGTCACTGCTGAGTTGGCCTTCCATGCCACCATATACAAGAGGAAACCGCTTTTTGAGTTGGTTTACCAATTCCATGACGACGGGCAAGGAAGGCTCAACATGGTCATCGGTGAAATCGAGAGACGGGGGTGGGCCTATTATCTCCTCAACACCCCCCCCTTCAAGTCAAACATCACGTTGGTGCGGGAGTTCTACGCCAACTTCCATGACTGGTCTGCTACTGAGGTTTTTCTCCTGGGCAAGTTCATTCTAGTAGACGTGGCGAGCTTAGCCACTCATATTCAAATCGCCCTGGAGCCCGACTATGCATGTGGTGAGCCAGATGCCATCCAGATTATGGCAGACACAGATCTGGAGGTGACCAAGAACCGCCTCTGCCTCCCGGGTAGCAGCTGGACACTGGGTACCAATATGCTAACCCGCACACTGAAGAACTACACGCTCAATCTGGAGGCGAGAGCGTGGTCCCGCATTTACTTTTGCCACATTCATCCGGTCTCCCACATCTTCGACCTCACCACGGAGCAAGCCCTCTTCCTACATTGCATTGTGGAGGGCCACTGGATTGACTTGCCTACCCGTTTGCAGCGCACCATGCACCGGGCACACCACATTGAGGCCAACCGATGCCTACCTTTCCCCTCCATTGTTACTTCATTGGCCATTCAGTGTGGGGTACCAGAGTTGATTGATGATAAGTGGCAAGGGCCACCTACTTCCATCACCGCCACCGGTCTCTGGACCAAGGATGTAGCGGCTCAGAACAAGAGCCAACCAGCAGCGAATCCTCTAGACTCTATCACTGCTCAGTTGACCCAAATAGAGGTCAACATGAGGGAGTACATGGACCAGAAGTTTGCAGCTGCACAGACCTACTATGATCAGCAATTTCTGGCCATGCTAGGATACTATGACCAGAGGTTCACGGAGGCACAGCGAGACTTCTGGTCTTACATTGACCAGCGTTTCTCCTCTGGTTATGGAGCCCCGGGACATTCCCAGACTCCCATCAATGTTGATGATGATGAGGAGGAGGAGGATGATGCTGATGAGGAGGAGGACGATGGTGATGATGATGATGATGAGGAGGAGGATAATGGTTTAGAGGACGATTGAGTCCTCCGCATGTTCTTTTCTATAACCTTTTCTATGTTCTTTTAACTATTGACACTGGGGACAGTGTCTCATTCAAGTGTGGGGAGGGTGTAGAAATTGGCATTTGTAAATATTTTCTTGCCTAAATCTTTTTTCTTTCTTTTTTTTTTCTTTGTTTTTATGTGTTTTTAGGTAGATGATTGGCTAGTTATCTTTATAGCACCCTTTGGTCTGAATTTGCTTTTACCCTTTGATTTTAACTCAGAAATTGTTGGCATGTTTCCTATATGAGTTTGAATTGTTTTTGTTATCTCTGATTGGTTGTTTGGATTACATGTGAGAATTGAGCCTTATTGTGATTAAATGCATCTATTGATCACTTTCTTCTTGTGAGCACACACACACTTGTATTTGTTATTCCTGAATTTGCTTGATTCTTGTTTTGCGTTTTATACATGTTGCGTGTGATTGAGCCATAATTTTGTTTTACATTTGTGAGCCACTTAGCCAAATAGCCATCCAATACACATTTCCCATTGTTTGTAGCCAATTTGAGCCTTTACCCCTTTATTCTTTACTAAGCTCACTATAAGCCAAGAAACGAAAAACAATGAAAATCCCCTCTGAGAAACTAGGAGGACATGGTTTGAATATTGGGCTAAAGTCTTAAGTGTGGGGAAATTGGGTTTGAATTGTATATTGGAATGAGAATAAACTAAAAGGGTAGTGTTTTTGTACATAAGTGGCCAATTGTTCTTTTCTTTTCTTACCTCATTTCAAACTGTCAAAAGAATTAGGATGAGGAATATAAAAAAATGAAAACATTCAAAAAAAAGTTCAACAAAAATATGTTATTGTTGCAAATAAAGGTTGTTGGCTTCTTGGGAATCATTGTGGAAATTACTTGGAAATCATGGGAATTATTTTGCTAGGAATTGTATTGGTTTATTGGTTTTGGGTGTTTTCTTTTCTCTTCATTTCTTTCTTTATTTCTAGAAATCATCTAGGATCAGTCGAACCATGAATTCTTAGTTTCTTGGAATTAAGTCCACTTCCCATATATGCCATACCTGTCCCAAGCCCCGTTACAACCCTGAAAAGACCTCTTGATGCACCATGTTTGTGGAATTGCAATGTTAGGAGTATAGCAAATTTATGGAATGCGAGTCTTGTGTGTTTCTATCATTTGAGTGCTTAGCCAACACACTGAGTGATTGAGAGATAAACACACTGGTGAGGGCCAATCAACCAACTCTGCATAACATGAATTGATTCTCTTAACTCATGATTTTCTTTTGAATGCCAACTTGCAATTTGATTGTGGGTTTTGTGTAATTTTGATCAAGGTGTGCTATTTTGATTAACTTTCCATCATCTGTAGTATTTAGTCTTCTTTTAGGACATAGCTGTTAGGATGTAATTGTCATTGCTTAATTTTTTAGAAGTTCTTGGAATCATTGCTTTTTGCATGAGGACATGCAATTGTTCAAGTGTGGGGATATTTGATAACGTGGTTTTTGCCAATATTTAATGCCCCTAATTTGAGTGATTTTATGCATTTCTTGACTCTATTTTAGCCTTTTATTGTATTTAATACAATTTGGATTTATCTAGGACTTAATGGAAGTAAAGGCTAAATTAATAAGTTTTATGATGTTTTTGCAATTCAAGGATGACCTTTGCACTTGACCTTTGGTATTTGATGTTTGTGGTGCAGGTCATAGGAATAATTAGAGCAATGGACATCAGGAACAAAGTAAGAAGCGGAGCAGTGGAGTCGAGGTCGGGGTCGTACGCCCCAGCGCCCGAGCACTATCAGATCCCAGCTCGGGCACAGCACCTGCGCCCTAGCGCTCGCCGCAATTCTGTTACAGTAGGAACCGATCTGCAAAACCGAGTTGGGGGCCCAATTGCTAGGGTTCTGAGGTTGCTTCCTCTATATAAAGCAGTGCTTGTGCATCCAGAAAACTCACACTTCAACACCCTCTTTCATACTTCCAACCCTAGACTTTTATTTTCCTTTTTAGTTAGAGTTTTTCTTTTATTAGGATTCCATCTTTTTCCTAGTTGCTCTCTAACTTTCTCCATTGCTTACTTTTAACGTTATTCGTCAAGTCTTTTGGGTTTGTAAGTTACTTTCATAATTAATTCAGTTATTCGTTATTCATTTATTTCTTAATTTGCATTTACTTTCCATTAATCCTTATTTCTTTATTTTTCTCTTTATTGTTCAAGTCAAGTTATTTTCTTTCCTTCGTATTTATTTTAAAATCAATTTTTTTTCTGCCCTTATATTCCTCCATGAATTACTAAGTCTCTTAGTGGTTTATGAGGGTGTGAACATCATTGGGATAAATTGAGGCTTTGATCTTAATCTTGCATTTGTTTTCATTGTCAATCCTACCATATAATGAGATCTTAAATTGTGTGTCATCACCTATGTCTTGGCTCACTCGATTGAGTTAGGTTAATGCATTTGGCATGTTCATGTGTTAGTTGATTAATTAATACATGGCATATTAGGATTTGGCATATGATTAGTTAATTGGTTGATTACTCTCTTTAAATAGGTTAATGTGATTGACTTAAAAGATTGTTGAAAACGAAACTAGAGGTGAGATCTCACTGATTGATCTTGTTCTAGGCAATCCATCCTTAGAATCACAACAAAAGGGTTAGATCTAACTTTGGCGTAATTAATCAACTCATGCATTCTTTTGTAGCCAATGATGAACTTCCCAATGTATGTTCCACCTCATAAACCATTGTTTTTATCATCCCATTTTTATTCCAAATTTTACATTTCTGCATTCAAAACCCCCAATTTGTGACAAACCTCATACGACTAGTCTCGCGTATTGCTTTCTTAGCCATTCCTTGTGAGAGACGACCCTGGTTTCCACTAAACTATATTAGGGGAACTTGGTTTTAAAAATAAATAAATTTGTGGGAGTTGCGACGCTCACCGTCAAAGCGCTAGAGTGCTGCTCTGCTGCAGAATCCATGACAGCAGAGCAGCGCTCTAGCGCTTTGACGGTGACAGTTGCAACTCCCATAAATTAAATTATTTATAAAACCAAGTTCCCCTAATATAGTTTAGTTGAAACCAGGGTCGTCTCTCACAAGGAATGGCTAAGAGAGCAATACGCAAGACTAGTTGTATGAGGGTTGTCACAAGTTGAGGGTTTTTGTTTGGATGCAATAGAAATAAATTGGAATAATAAAAAGCAGTGATTTATGAGGCAGAACATTCATTAGGGCATTTATCATTGGCTACAAAGAATGCATGAGTTGATTAATTACGCCAGAGTTAGATCTAACCCTATTGTTGTGATTCTAAGAGTTGATTGCCTAGAATAAGATCAATCAGTGAGATCTCACCTTTAGTTTCGTTTTCAAAAATGTTAAAAACCAATCACATTAATCTAATTAAAAAGACTAATCAGCCAATTAATTAATAATTACCAATTCCTGATATGCCATGCATCAATTAATCAATTAATACATAGACACATGCCAATGAATTGGCTTAACTCAATCGAGTAAGCCAAGACAAAGGGGTTAACACACAAGTTAAGATCTCAAATTATATGCCAAGGTTTGATAATGAAAACTTATGCAAGATTAAGAAGAAAGCCTCAATTTACCCCAATGATGTTGATACCCTCATAAACCACCAAGAGACTTAGTTACTCATGGAGGAAATAAAAGGGCAGAAATTAAATTGGAATTAAAACAAAGATGGAATGAAGAGATTAAACAACTTGAACAATAAAGAGTAAAATAAAGAGAAATAAATGCAAATGGAAAGATAGAAAAATGAATAACTTAATTAATTAAAAGAGTAACTTACAAAACCCAAAGGGCTAGACGAATAACGTTGGAAATACAATGGAGGAAGTTAGAGCTAAACTAGGAAAGAAGATGGAATCCTAATGGAGAAAATAAACTCTAACTAAAAAGCCTAGGGTTGAGAGTAAGAAAACTAGGAAAAGAAAAGATGTAGAAGTAATAGTAGGTGTGTAGAGGTGTCTTGTTTCTGATGCATTAGCCTTCTTTAAATAGAGTGAGCAGCCTCCAAACCCTAGCTAATTGGGCCCCCAGCTCGGCCTTGCAGATAGGTATTCTGTTGTAACAGAATTGCGGCGCGGCGCTGGGGCGCGTATAGCTCGCTAGGGCGCCAGTGCTGTGCACGTGATGGATTCTAGTGGGTTTCGCGCGTTGGAGCGCTCGATGCCAGTTCTGAATTCCACTGCTCCGCTTCTTGCTCAGTTCCCGATGTCTACTGCTCCAATAATTCCTATGACCTGCACCAAAAATACAAAATACCCAAGATCAAGTGCAAAGGTCATCCTTGAATTGCAAAAACATCATAAAACTTATTACTTTAGGCTTTATTTTCATTAAGTCCAAATTAATTCCAAACTGTATTAAATACAATAAAAGACTAAAATAGAGCAAAGAAATGCATACAATCATCCAAATTAAGGGTATAAAATATTGGCAAAAACCACGTTATCAAATATGTGATACCATGTATCATAGTGTCCCTTAGGAAAGACGCGTCAGAAACACGTCAGCAAGTTGCTGTCAGAGGGGACTCGCTAGCAAGCAGTCAGCTTCCGCTAGCGAGTAGCTGCTCGCTAGCGACCGGAGGTAAATCGCTAGCGATGGGATCTAGTCCCACATTATTCAAAACGGACGTCAAGACGTTGCTGACAGAAGGTGATAGCTAGCGAGCAGCCATTGCCCGCTAGCGAAGAGCTAGTCGCTAGCGACCATGTGTTAGTCGCTAGCGACCGGACCGAAGTCCCACATTGGTTAGAGCTCGTTGTCGGCCTTCCCCCTCCCCCTATATATATGAGAGGATATGTTTTCTTTTCCCTCACACCTCACACTCCGCCTTTTTCAGAGCAGTGCTTTGGGCGCCCTTGGTTACCGAGGATAGTGTGTGTTTTATGTTTTGGGGATACTCTACAAGAGCAAGTTCCCGACGTTGAGTGAAAAGACGTTTTTGCCCCTGTCAGCGTGCTAGTCGCTAGCGAGCTGTGAGAGCTCACTGGCGAGCTGTGAGAGCTCGCTGGCGAGTGTGCCATCGCTAGCGAGAAGGTATTTCTTGCTAGTGGAGGTTCAGTGCGCATCCTAGTTCAAGTTTTAGTTTTTCTTTTGTGCGGTCCTGATGGGTCTTTTGCACGCTAGGTGCAAACTCGGTGCCGATAGCTGGAGTCGGAGCTAGTGGTGCCTTCCAGTCTCAGGACTTTCCACGTGAGTGGAGGTTTTAGGGTGGATGTGTCATGGCTGCCACATAGTAGCATTTGTATATGTTTATATTTATGTTTATGTTTATATGATTGATTATGTTTACGTTTATATGTTTATATTTATGTTTATAGTTATAATTATGTTCATGTTTATATTTACATTAACATGCTTAGGAAGATAATATGATAAGTAGATAACATGTTTAGGAAAATAATATGATAGGTAGATAATGTGCTTAGGTAGATAATATGATAGGTCTAATACATGCTTAGGTAAATAATATGATTAGGAAGATAACCTAACATAGTAAGATAATATAATATAGTAACATAGCATAACCTAGTAAGATAACATCAATAGTAAGATAACTTGATTTAGTAAGATAATATAATCTAGTAATTAATGCGACCTAGTAAGGTAATATAACTTAGTGAGTTAATTATAACCTAGTAATTAATACAACCTAATGAGATAATGTAACCTAGCAAACACATCATAACCTATTAGGATGATATAACATAATAAGATAACATAACTCATTAAGATACCATAACTTAGTAGAATAACGTGACCTAGTAAGATAGTAAGCCCCAGTAAGACGACACACCTTAGACAGATAACAAACCTTAGTAAGATAACGTACCTTGGTAGAAACGTTCCCTAAAGGATAACAGGTCTTAGTAGAGGATATGCTCAGATAGATAAGTTCCCTAATAGATAACATAATAGGAAAAAGTGAATGGCTTCTAGGTCCCTTTGTATTTACGTTACAACATTATGATGTTATGCATTATGACTATATTTATGAGCTTGAATGATTTATGCTATGCTATGCCATGATATGAAACATGTTAGAACCCTATGATTTATGATCAGAATGATAATATGCAGTGTATGAGTAGAATGATTGTAGAATTGTGTGATGACTGTTTACGTAGTCTGCGAACCGTAGTAGTATGTATTTCCACGCTATAGCCCAGATGCAGCTCTCGATCGAGTTTATCCATGACATATTGCCGTGAAGCGCCTCGAGTCCCACCCCATATACAGATATAGTATGACTGGCCTCACCTGCGTGGTTGTAGAGGTCCAGATCTCAGGGCAGCTCGTGTTCCGTCATATGACCGCACCCTCGTGGTAGCGAGTCTCAGTTATCAGTTACAGCAGAGCCGCTCGTGTTCCGTCATATGGCCGCACCCTAGTGGTAGCGAGTCTCAGTTATCAGTTACAGTAGGGCGGCTCGTGTTCCGTCATTTATTAGTTCAACATGGGGGCTCGAGTGCGGATATCTCCGGCGGTACGTGTCCATCGTCAGAGAGGTGCACCTACGTAGATAGGACAAGTATATGTGATTGATAACATGACAGTATGTGTTGCATGACATGCATGATACCCCATCACTGAGCTTGCGACTCACTTCCCGCATTTTGTTTCAGAGTTCAATCAGGAGGCAGACGAGGGACCGTTGATCCAGTAGAGGTCGGTTGCAGTTGGTTTCCTTGGTGAGCTCCGCATTTTCCGTGGAGTCTTAGCAGTCTATGTTTAGTTTATATTTCACAGTCAAATCAATCATGTATAGTCTTGTTCCAGACTTTAGAGGTAGGATTCCTTTCAGTTATATGTTCCAGTCACAGTTACAGATAAGGTTTTATTGAACAATTATTTCAGTTATCAGTTTATAATTATTCAGTTACCAGTTCATGTATTTATGATATTGTTTAGTTTCTATGCCCTAGTAGCGTGTTCGTTGGGATAGTGCCCTTCGCACGGACACCCCTCAGTAGTGGGGTGTTACAAAATATTCCCACAGTTGAACAATTGCATGTCCTCATGCAAAAAGCAATGATTTCAAGCATCTCTCAAAGTAAAGCATTGGCTAACACATCTAAAACCTAAGTCCTAAAACAAAAAAAATAAAATACTACAGATGATGGAAAGTTATTCAAAACAACACATCTTGGTCAGAATTATGAAACACCCACAAACATATAAGTTAAGAGAATCAGTTCATGTTATGCAGAGTTGGTTGATTGGCCCTCACCAGTGTGTTTTTCTCTCAATCACTCAGTGTTTTGGCTAAGCACTCAATTGAATAAATCACACAAGTATTCACATTCCATAAATTTGCTATACTCCTAACATTGCAATTCTACAAACATGGTGCATCAAGAGGTCTTTTCAGGGTTGTAATGGGGCTTGGGACAGATGTGGTATATATAGGAAGTGGACTCTTTTCAAAGAAACTAAGAATTCATGGTTCGATTAATCCCAGATGACTTCCATTACTAAAGAAAAGATGGAGAGAGAAGAGATGGAGAGAATAGAAACACCCAAAATCAATAACCCACAATTTCTTAATTTAACATTCCCATGGTTCCTAAATAGTTTCACAGTAACTCCTAGGAACCCAACAACCTTTATTTGCAAAATTCACATATTTTTCTTTGACTTTTCTGCATTTTTCGATTTTTTGTTTTGACGAATTCCTCATCTCAATTCCCTTGGTAATTGAAACGAGGTGGAAAAGAAAATAACAAAAGACCACTTATGTACAAATGCTACCCTTGCAATTATATTCCCATACCTTACAATTTATTCCCGTGCACAAATTAACCCAATTTCCCCACACTTAAGACCTTTGCCCAACAATCAAACCATGTCCTCCTAGTTCTCAGAAGGGATTTTTTCATTGTTTTTCTGTCTTTGGCTTGTAATGAGCTTAGTAACAATAAAGGGATAAAGGCTCAAATTGGCTACAAACAATAGGGATTGTGTATAGGTTGGCTATTTGGCTAAGTGGCTTTTAAATGTAAAACAAAATCATGCCTCAATCACACGCAACATGTATAAAACGCAAAACAAGAATCAAGCAAATTCAAGAATAACAAATACAAGTGTGTGTGTGCCCACAAAAAGAAAGTGATCAATTAATGTATTTAATCACAATAAGGCCCAAATCTCATAGGTAATCCAAACAACCAATCAGAGATAACACAAACAATTCAAACTCATATGGGGTAACATGCCAACAGTTTTGAGTTAAAATCAAAGGGTAAAACAATTTCAGACCGAAAGGTGCTATAAAGAAAACTACCCAATCATCTACCTAAAAACACATAAAAACAAAAGAAAATAAAAGAAAAGAAAAAGAGTTAGGCATGCAATTATTTACAAAAGCCAATTTTTCTACACCCTCCCCACACTTGAATGAGACATTGTCCCCAGTGTCAACAGTTTAAAGGACAGAGAAAAAGGTATAGAAGGGACCCATGGAGGACTCAATCGTCCTTTGAACCATCATCATCCTCATCATCGTCCTCGTCCTCATTGACATCAATAGGAGTCTGGGAATGTCCCGAAGGTCCATGCCCAGAGGAGAAGCGCTAGTCGATGTAGGCCCGAAAATCTCTCTGTGTCTCAGCGAGCCTCTGTTCATAGTAAGTCTGCATGGCCAGATACCGCTGATCATGATAGCTCTCAGCAGCAGCAAACTTCTGATCGAAGTACTCTCTCATGTTGACCTCCATCTGGGTCAACTGTGTAGTTTTGGAATCTAGAGGATTCCTCGCTGGCTGGCTCTTATTCTGAGCTGTTGCATCCTTGGTAGCGAGACCGGCGGCGGTGATGGTGGTATGTGGCCCTTGCCACTCATCGTTAGCGTACTCTGGCACACCACACTGGATAGCCAAGGATGTAACCAGAGAAGGGAAAGGGAGGCACCGGTTGGCCTCAATGTGGTGAGCTTGATGCATGGTGCGCTGTAGACGAGTGGGCAAGTCCACCCAGTGGCCCTCCATAATGCAGTACAGATGGAGGGCTTGATCTGTGGTGAGGTCGGAGATGTGGGAGACTGGATAGATATGGCTGAAGTAGATGCGGGACCACGCTCTGGTCTCCAGGTTGAGCGTGTAGTTCTTCAATGTGCGGGGGAGCATATTGGTCCCCAGTGTCCAGCTGCAACCCGGAAGGCAGAGGCGGTTCTTGATCACCTCCAAACCCGTGTTGGCCATGGTCTTAATGGCATCTGGCTCCCCGAATGCGTAATCGGGCTCCGGGGCGATCTGAATATGAGTGGCTATGCTCGCCACGTCGACCGGAATGAATTTGCCCCGGAGGAACACCTTAGTGGCGGTGCGGTCGTGGAAGTTAGCGTAGAACTCCCGCACCCAGGTGATGTTTGCCCTGACGGGGGAACTTAGAAGATAGTGGGCCCACCCCCGCCTCTCAATCTCCGCGATGACCGTGTTGAGCCGTCCTTGGCCCTCATTGTGGAACTGGTACCCCAACTCAAAGAGGGGTTTCCTCTTATGAATGGTGGCGTGGAAGGCCAACTCGGCAGTGACATCCAGGAACCGTGCTGGGTCGTGAGGCTAATCATATGAGTGATCATCCTCTTCGGTGGTGCACACTCTCTTCCTCTTACCGCCTCTAGTTCGTGGTGCCATGCCTGCAAAGTTAAGGATCAAGACAATTAAGTTCCAAGAGACAGTCCAAATATTGGCTAATGTCAGTTCTAGGCATGCCATTAATTAATGCAAATGCAGAATAAATACAACATAGCAGCAAGAAGTTCCTAATTATGCAAGCAAATAATCCGCACAGATTCGGCCAATTTCTGCAGCAGGTCGACACTAGGGCGTGGAGGGCGCGCTGGAGCACACGACCTGCAATGGAATGGAGACGCCTCGCGCTCGAGCGTGTATAGCGCGCTCGAGCGCACGAGGGTTCCGGTGACAGAACAGAACAGCGTAAAATAGTGCAGAAACGACTCTAACTCGAAATCTTTCACCATACAACTCGATTAAATCATATATCATGCAAAACCAACCGATTAAACTCACACAAAACAACCAAAAATCACATTTATCATCTTTCAATCAACAAAAACCCACTTTCTATCAAGAACAGAGAAAAAATTTGAGTGTTAGACCAATGTACCTTGATAGGATGCAATGCTATGATAAGATGAACAAATGTATGGAGGCAAGTATGAGAAAATGTGTGAAAAATGGTGAGAGAGGGAGAAAGATTTGTGGCTGCTTCGCTGGAGCCGTGAAGGAAGAAGTGATCGAATGTGTTATGCGATTTGGGATTTTAGGGTTTTGAAGAAACCCTTTCGCGCTGGAGCGCTAGACCCAAACGCAGCGTTTCATTAAGATGAAGCGCGCACGCTAGGGCGCGTATGTGGCGCCTAGGCGCGGCTTCCTGATGCAGAACAGGTATTTTTACTGCTATAATCCTAAAATGCATAAAACTATCCTAATTAATCTAAATGCATGCAAAAATTAAAGATGCAAATAATAAAATATGAATATAAAATTCGGTAAAATAAAATACTGAAATTGAAATACGGAAATTAAAAATACTGAAAAATAAAGAAAACCGGTGGGTTGTCTCCCACGAAGCACTTTGCTTTAACGTCCCTAAGTTGGATGGTTGACCGTTTTAAGGCTACTTTGGTCCAGGATTGTCAGCACGAGCTGCTCCAGTCATGATATGGATGGCACTCACATTCCCCTTAGGATTGGGAACTGTTTGAGATGAGATCTGTGAGGTGCCAACTTGTTCATAGGCTTGTATGGCCGGATTTCCCTTCATTTTGTTGACCTCATTCTGCAAGCTCAGCATCATCCTTTGTTGCTCCATGAGTAGTTTCATCACACCACCGAGAGTTGGCTCGTTAGGATTCGGAGGTGCAGGCAGAGCCAATTGTTGCGGTGGTGGAGGCAAGGCCATTGGTGCCTGGGGTTGCCTCTGATGAGGAGGTTGGTACCGAACCTGCTGAGGTTGCTGGACTTGTTGTGGTTGTGGATTGTTATTCCACCTCAGGTTCGGGTGATTCCTCCAACTTTGGTTGTAGGTATTCCCCGTAGGTTGATTCTTCGGCTAAAATTGAGGCTTTCCCGGAAAGGTGTTTGTAGTTGCCACCATTGTTGCCTCTTCTTGAAGGTGTGGGCACTAGTCAGTTGGATGGGATTCCAAAGAACATACCCCACACACCAAAGCCTGGCTTGGGTTTCCCGGTTTGGCTTGGTTGATAGCCAACTGCTTCATGAAGGTGGCAATCTCATCCAGCTTCTGGTGTAGGCCACCACTCTCTAGTTGAGATACCTCATCCACCCCTTTGGTCACGGCAGTTGCCTTTGTGCCAAACTTCTGTGAGTTCACAGCCATGTTCTCGAATAGGATTCTCGCGTCTGCCGGAGTCTTGTCCATCAGAGCACCACCACTAGCGACATCAATCATGCAACGATCCATACCCGTCAGACCCTCATAATAATACTGGATCAATAGTTGCTCGGAGATCTGATGGGTTGGACAACTTGCCACTAGTTTCTTGAATCTCTCCCAGTACTCTTGGAGAGACTCACCTTGGAGTTGGCGGATGCCACTGATGTCCTTCCTTATGGCAGCTGCCCTTAAGGCTGGGAAGAATTTCTCCAAAAAGATTTTCTTCATGCTAATCCATGTGGTAACAGCTCCATTTGGCAGGTTCATGAACCATTGCTTCGCTTGACCGTCCAGAGAGAACGGAAAAGCCCGAAGCTTCACATGTTCTTCATTGACTCCTCTTGGCTTGAGAGTCTCACACACCACATGGAATTCTTTCAGGTGCTGGTGTGGATCCTCTCTGGCCAATCCGTGGAATTTAGGGAGCAAATGGAGAATAGCTCCCTTAAGCTTGAACTCAGTGTCCAACCTTGGGTAGGTAATGCCCAAGGGTTGTTGACTGAGGTCAGGAGCTGCAAGTTCTTTCAGGGTGGGCTGATAGTCTGCCATGATCGAATTCGGACCTGAAACACTAATAGACAAATTAGAAAGTTCAGGACCAGTGAAAAGTAGCGTTTCAAACGGTGGATCTTCCGGTTGCCCTTGAGACTCACTAAACCCTCTTCTAGCTTGCCTTATTTTTCTTAAAGTGTTTTCAATTTCAGGATCGAAAACGGCAAGCTGGGGATCCGATTGAGATCGTGTCATGCAAAACTGCAACTTTCCAGTCGCAGTCGCACGCTTGGGCACTGTAGGGGCGCTGGAGCGGGTCTGACAGCAGCAGACTCAGCTGTTCTTGGAACAGTGAGTCTATGAAGAGCAAATAAAATTAGAAGAACGAAAATAAAATGCAAACGAAAAGGAAAATCTTTTTGTTGTTTTTTATTTTTGAAATAGACAAGAAGAAAAAAAGGTTATGTACACTATTCACAAATCAAACAACTAGTGATTACTTTCATCGACATTCCCCGGCAACGGCGCCAAAAATTTGATGGGTGAGCGTCGCAACTCCCATAAATTTAATTATTTATAAAACCAAGTTCCCTTAATATAGTTTAGTGGAAACCAGGGTCGTCTCTCAAAGGGATTGGCTAAGAGAGCAATACGCAAGACTAGTTGTATGAGGGTTGTCACAAGTTGAGGGTTTTTGTTTGGATGCAAAAGAAATAAATTGGAATAATAAAAAGCAGTGATTTATGAGGCAGAACATTCATTAGGGCATTTATCATTGGCTACAAAAGAATGCATTAGTTGATTAATTACGCCAGAGTTAGATCTAACCCTATTGTTGTGATTCTAAGAGTTGATTGCCTAAAACAAGATTAATCAGTGAGATCTCACCTTTAGTTTCGTTATCAACAATCTTAAAAACCAATCACATTAATCTAATTAAAAAGACTAATGAGCCAATTAATTAATCATTACCAATTCCTGATATGCCATGCATCAATTAATCAATTAATACATAAACACATGCCAATGAATTGGCTTAACTCAATCGAGTAAGCCAAGACAAAGGGGTTAACACACAATTTAAGATCTCAAATTATATGCCAAGGTTTGATAATGAAAACTTATGCAAGATTAAGAACAAAACCTCAATTTACCCCAATGATGTTCATACCCTCATAAACCACCAAGAGACAATGTTACTATTGTGGAATGCCTTTGACTTTTCCTTATATAACCGTGAACTCTCATAGGCTTCTAGGCGCAACTCTTCCAAATCTTGCAATTGGAGCTTCCTATGTTCCCCTGCTAAGGATAGATCCATGTTGCACTGCTTGATGGCCCAGTAGGCTCTGTGTTCCAGTTCCACTAGTAAGTGACATGTCTTCCCAAACACAAGTCTGAAAGGGCTCATGCCTATTGGGGTCTTGAAAGCCGTTCTATATGCCCACAGTGCATCATCTAGCCTCAAGCTCCAATCCCTCCTGTTGGGATTTACTACACCTAGACTCTTTTGATCTCACGATTGGAGACTTCTGCTTGTCTGTTAGTTTGTGGGTGGTAGGCTGTAGAAATCCTATGAACAACCCCGTACTTGCGGAGTAAGGCATCCATGCTCCTGTTGCAAAAGTGAGTCCCTCTGTCCCTTATGATGGCCCTTGGCGTTCCGAACCTGTAGAAAATATTGGACCTAACAAAAGAAACTACAACTGCAGAATCATTAGTTCTGGTGGCGATTGCTTCCACCCATTTTGAGACATAATCCACAGCGAGAAGGATGTAAACAAAACCACGAGAGCTAGGAAGTGGACCCATGAAATCAATTCCCCAAACACCAAAGATTTGATGGGATAACTCGGCCTGCCAAGTAATTTGCAATAGGTGCATACCATGGAATTACATCAACCTTCAGCAAGTGCTCTTCGGGTAAAAAGTCATTAAGTGGAAGGGGATCTTTGGGAAGGTGTTCAACTCTAATCAAATGGTCAACAACCAAATTTAAAGCACCACTCTGATCCCGAATTTCTAAATTAAACTCTTGTAAGATTAGCATCCACCTAATCAACCTTGGCTTAGCTTCAGGTTTCTTTAAAAGGTACTTTAGAGCTGCATGATCCGAATACACCACAACTTTAGAGCCTAGCAAGTATGATCTAATTTTATCCAATGCGAAAACAATGGCTAGGAGCTCCTTTTTAGTAGTGGTATAATTGGATTGTGGAGCATCCAAAGTACGAGAAGCGTAATAGAGGACATGAGAAACCTTACCCACCGGTTGGGCCAAGACAGCACCCAATGTATAGTTTGATGCATCACACATGAGCTCAAATGGGAGCGTCCAGTCCGGTGGTTGGATCACGGGTGCAGTGGTGAGTTGCTCCTTCAACTTGTCAAAGGCCTCCTTGCATGCATCATCGAACTGGAATTCAACTTCCTTCTGTAGAAGCTTGGTCATGGGTAAAGCAATTTTGCTGAAATCCTTTATGAATCTCCTATAGAACCCTGCATGACCCAAGAAAGAACGAACTTCCCGCACACTAGCGGGGTAAGGAAGAGAGGAAATACCATTTATCTTAGCTTTGTCTACCGAAATTCCAGCTTTAGAGATGACATGCCCAAGTACCACACCTTGTTTGACCATAAAATGACATTTTTCAAAGTTTAAAACAAGGCGGGCAACAATACATCCTTTCAAAACCTTTTCCAAACTATGCAAGCAGTCATCAAAAGAGGATCTAAAGACAGTAAAATCATCCATGAACACTGACAGAGCACCGGAGTGTCGTTATTTCCCCGGTACTCTGGAGCAATTTAGAAAAGGGTTTTGAAAAAGGGTTTGTTGCTGAATTAATCTCAATACAAGCTTGGTAGCAAGTAGTAAGACTGACTCAGGTCGTCTCTCAAGGAATCTGTGTGGAAATTATTGACTCAAACTTAGCAATAAGTAAAAAGGGGGGTTTTGATTTGGTTTGCAAGGAAATAAAATTGGGAAAAGTAAAGGCGATTAAAATAAAGAAATTAAGTGCAAAATAAGTAAATTGGCATGAATTAAAAGTGATTTGAATGTAAAAGGAACAGGATTAAAAACTCGAATTGAAACGAACTCAGAAAGTAAAGAGATTGCTGAATAAAAACTTTATATTAAAGAACGAGGGAGAGATTCAAGGTGAACTCTTCCTAAAAACAAGGTTTAATGTAAAAGCAACAACTGAAAATAAGGAAGAGTAAAGACAATGAATTAAAATCGGAAATCAGAACAGTATGTAAAAACTAGGAATAAAGAGTGCCCAAAACAAAGACGGTGAACGAAGAACTGAGAGCTCTGGAAAAGTAAATCCTAAAATTATCAGAGTACCAGCACCAGAGTGCATACAAGAACCAGAGGACTGAAAACTAGATAAATAGAACTAAGCACAAAGGGACTATTTATAAAAATCCCAACTGCTGTTGTCTTGGGCTGCTGCTGCGCTAGTTCTTCTCGCGCACGACCGCCTGGGCGGTGGGTCAAAATTCAGCGCGTCCAGGTGTGGAAGTTACGCGCGCATGACTGCCTGGGCGACGCGTTCTCCGCCTGGGCGGTTGGTGCGCTGCTGTGGGCAGTGAGTTAGCTTTCCTTGGTTTCCAGACGCAATTTCCAACATATCTTATGATTACCTGTTCCTGAGAAGCCACAACACTAACAAAAACATATCAAACGCACCAGTGGCAACAATTAGAGTAATTAATACGCAAAATGGTACTAATACTCGAAACGGTAATGCAAATCAAATATTGCGTAAGAATCTAATTTAAGCATGACTGAGAGCATACAATTACTAAAGTTATGAGGAGAAACAGGTATGAAAATATGAGCAACAGGTACAGGATTCCAGCACAGCAGACAAACAAGATAGCAAAGAGGGAAACAGAGCTAGAGCTTACAAACATGGTTAGCAACAGACAATGGCAGTAGTGAACTAGTAAGATAATACAAGTTTCCAATTAATATCCACAGACATTTTGGCAATTTCATCAAAAGCAAGTAATGAGCAGGAGAATCAGGTATGAATGCATGATCAGAAAGATGCTAAGCCTCACAAGGATATAATTCACTCAATAACACTCAGGTGTATAGGCTAGTCCCTAGAACACACAACACTAACACTCTTCCTCAGACTTGCCAAAGATGAGAATAGCCTCTCAATTCAAACTTGATGCATTAAGAAACATGCCACAGGGTTGTAATGGGGCCAAGGTACAGGTAGGGAAATATGGGAGTGTGGATTGAAGTGGAAATTAAGATCTCATGGTTCGCCTAGTCTAGAAAATAATATATTACATAAGCACAAAGACTGAGAACCAAATATTATATGCCACAAAACCCATTCTTAGCATTGGTGGCTCCAACTATATATAAGGAGCTATAAAAACAACTTTATTTATTTATTTATATTTATTTTTTCATTTTTTTTTATTTTATTTTATTTTTTTTGTATATATATATATAGAGAATAAGATAACATAAGCTTTTTATTTTCTTTCCTACCAAATACCCAAGCATTGTACACAAACCTTTCACCCCCACCAACTACCCAATTTTCTTCCTTTACAAGCATGTAAGAACCCCCAATATCCCAATTAAGCACCATAACCCCCAACTAGTATACAAAACAAACCATGTTTGCTTTAACTCCACAGGGTAATCATTGTTTTTCACTTGTTGGCTTGTAATGTGGCTAATATGAACAAAGGGGAATAAGGCTCAAATTGGCTAAACAAGGGTAATTACAAGGGTAGGTCTATATGGCAGTGGGCTGAACAAGAAAATGCATGAGTCTATCATCTACATCAAGCACAGAAGAGTTGGCTATTTGGCAAGTCTAGGATCGGTGTACTTGTGTGTGTGTGCAATAAATAGTGCCGTTGAAGGCTCAAAACTAAGGGTACACAAGCATCATGCATGCATCCAACCAAATTCAAATTTGCTCACAACTAAGAACATATATACCACAATTGCCAACAGTTCAAAATTTTAATTAAAACACATGAAACCAGTATCAACTACCTAGTTCACCATCAAAACAGAACCAGTACTAGCAGCTAACCAGTCTCAGCAGATAAAATACTAACTAATCAACTAATGAGAAAATAGAGAAAAACGAAACAAACTAAAACAGGAGTTAAGAAGAAGGAAAGAAAGTGGTACCCCTCCCCACACTTTGGGTTTGTCACTGTCCTCAGTGGCATTGTCAGGCTCCATGGAGAGTGGTACGCACACCCTGAGTTCTCAGATCCAACCAACTCAGGTGTGCCCCTTCGACCTGCTGCTGCAGGCTACTCATCCTCATCATCATCGTCAAAGCGATGCTGCGGGTCAATCATCAGAGCCCGCATTTGCCGTATGGTCTCCCTCTGGGATGCTCGTAACTGCCCTGTGAGCTCGCCTTGCATCCGCTCAAACCTGGTATCCATGTGGGTCATCAGAGTAGTGCACATAACATCAAATGAAGAAGGGCCAGGGCCATCAGCACGTGGGTCAGCAATATCACGGACCTCACGGGCAGCTGCGGCGGCGGCTGCGCGCTTCCTGGCTCTCCGCTCTGTAGTATCTCGCTGAATCAAACCAGTGACGCCCACTTTTGGGATGTCTCCCTGCCAATCATCAGTATCTTCTCCTGGCACCCTTGCCCGCTCAGCCATAGTGGAGATCAGAGCAGGGTAGGGGAGGCTGCGGAAGCGAGCACCGTCATGGACCTTACTCATGGCAGTGTATATAATTTTTGGCACATTTATCCATGAGTTCCCCAAAATCAGATAGACAAGAATGGCATCATCAATAGTGATATCTGAATGGTGGGAGTTAGGCCGTATGTGACTGAAAACGGCCCGGGTCCACGCTCTGGTCTCTAGAGTGATGTGTTTTGAGGGGAGATGGGTTGGCAGACCATTTGCATTTCTGTGCCAGTCCCCCCCCTCAACACAAAGTCTGGCTCTTACCCTCTCCAAGAGATCTGCAGTGGGTTGGCGGCGGAGCTGAGTGAACTCATCATCATCCTGCCATGTTCTGCGAGTGGGCAGAGAAATGCACAAGATCTCCGCTATGGCTTCTGGGGACACCAGGACCTGTTCACCGCGGAGGTGGACGTGAGTTGCTCCTATGGTGTGGTAGTTCGCATAGAACTCCCTCACCAGAGTCCAGTTGGCTTCCTTTGGCTCAGCGAGCAGGAAGTTCCACCGACGCGTCTGAATTTCTGCCATTACAGCTCTAATAGACTCATTTGAGCCCCTGTAGCAGAGGTGGTGCTCATGGAGGATGGAACGCTTTTGGAAATCTTCATAGTAGCGCTCCTCAGCCACCAAACAGTCAAAGAAATAACTGTCAGAGGCTTCCACCTCGCGGAAATCTCGGGAGGACTCCCCTTGAGTTTGTTGTGACCGGCGGGATCTTTTGGGTGCTATTGATCTGCAAAAAAAAAATACGACAACAACACAGATACACAAGGACAAGAAAAGGTTAGGCGTCAGTAGCAACAGCTTAAAATAACTCAGAATGCGGACGATGCAATGCAGTCGCGGCACGACCGCCTGAGCGGTCGTCACAACCGCCTAGGCGGTGCGAGGCGACCGGAACAGTGCGCCGCGACCAAAAAACTGTTGTCCGCCATTTTTGTTCCATTTGAGCTTTTCAAAACACCAAGAAACATGACATAACCGGTCCAGAAAGGGATAAACACAAACAATCCACAACTAATCTCAATATTTAACTCAAATCTAAACAAAAAGGAGAGATAAACGGGAATTAGTGACAAAACTACACACAAGCTTACTTGAGAGGTGCAAAAATGGAGGTGAGGGGTTTGGAACGCGGCGGACAGCGGCGAACGGCGGCGGCGGGTGGCAGCGAACGGCGGCGGCACTTCTCTTAGCTCTGCTAGGGTTTTTAGTAACAAAGGGGAGAGTGATGGAGTGCTCCCAAATGCCGCTCGGCCCCCGCTTTAAGTTTCAGAGCGGTTGAACCGCTGGGGCGGTCGAGGGACCTCTGGGGCGCTAAGTGCGAAACGCAGCATTTTGGCTGCCGCGACCGCTGGGGCGGTTAAGGGACCGCCTAGGCGGTCTGCCTGCGCTGACCGATTGCAGTTTTCTCCCTCACCACCATACTTGCTTTCTTGTACTCACAAATATGCTTTTTAGTTCACAGTGAAGCTTGTATGCAAAATAAAAATAAGAAAAATAAGAATAGAAAAATAAAAATAAAGATAAAACAATCGAAACAAACAAAACAAAGAAATATCAGTGGGTTGTCTCCCACCAAGCACTTTGATTTAACGTCCCTAAGTTGGACGTGTGGCCACCTAATTGGGTGGCTTCACTCCCTCAAAAAGGAGGACTTCAGTCTGATTTATTTCTCTGTTGGGGCCTTGATGGAACACTTTCAGTCGGTGTCCATTGACCATGGAGGTGAAGTTGGTCTTTTTGCATTGTATCTCAATCATCCCAAAAGGGTAGACCTTCTTCACCACATAGTGTCCTTCCCACCTTGATTTCAGCTTTCCGGCCATGAGTTGGAGTCTGGAGTTGTAAAGGAGCACTTCCTGACCCTCATGAAATTCTTTTCTCAGAATGAGTTGGTCATGGAAGGCCTTAGGTTTCTCTTTGTAGATCTTTGAGCTCTCATAGGCATCCCGCCTGAGTTCATCAAGTTCCTGCAGCTGTAATTTCCTCTTTTTACCGGCATTGCCTAGGTCCATGTTACATTGCTTAACCGTCCAGTATGCACGGTATTCAATTTCCACCGGCAAATGACATGATTTTCCAAATACCAACCGAAAGGGGCTCATCCCAATCGGGGTTTTATAAGCAGTGCGGTAAGCCCACAGAGCATCAGATAACTTAGCACTCCAATCTTTTCTTGAGGGTCCAACCATTTTTTCTAAAATCTTTTTAATCTCTCGATTGGACACCTCAGCCTGCCCGTTAGTTTGAGGATGATAAGGTGTTGCCACCTTATGAACAACCCCATACCTGCGGAGCAAGGCATCAAAAGTTTTGTTACAGAAATGAGTGCCTTGGTAATTGATGATGGCCTTAGGAATGCCAAATCTAGAGATTATGTTACTTTTTACAAAATTACAGGCCACAGCAGAGTCATTAGTACGAGTGGAGATTGCCTCAACCCACTTAGACACATAATCAACAGCCAAAAGAATATAATTTAAACCAGTAGAAGTAGTGAAAGGTCCCATGAAGTCAATACCCCAAACATCAAAAAATTCACAAAATAGTAATGGTTGTTGGGGCATTTCATTCCTCCTAGAATTCTTTCCCATCTTTTGACACCTAGCATAGGACTTGCAGTATTCATAACAATCTTTGAAAATAGATGGCCAAAATAGACCGCACTCAAGAATTTTACGACCAGTGCGCTGCGGTCCAAAATGGCCACCACAAGCCTGTGCATGGCAAAAGTCAAGTATGAAGTGGTGCTCATGGTTAGGAACGCACCTGGGAATAATTTGGTCGGCACAAAACCTCCACAAATAGGGGTCATCCCACACATAATATTTTGCATCCGAAATAAGTTTGTCCCTCTGGCCCTTTGAAAAATATGTGGGGACGGTTTGGCAACCAAATAATTCGCAATGTCTGCGAACCAAGGCATAGAAGTCTGCACACTCATGATCGTTCATCTGGGAACTGATCATCCAGCGGAATTGGGTCATTTGGAATATGCTCAACTCTGCTCAGATGGTCAGCTACTAGATTGTGGCAACCACTCCTGTCTTTTATGTCCAAGTCAAATTCTTGCAAGAGCAACATCCACCTGAGAAGGCGGGGCTTTGCATCTGGTTTCTTTAACAAGTACTTTAGAGTTGCATGGTCTATGTACACCACCACATGAGAACCAAGGAGATAAGATCTAAATTTTTCCAGAGCAAAAACAATTGCCAAAAGCTCCTTCTCAGTGGTGGTATAGTTAGCCTAAGCAGAGTCTAAAGTACGAGAAGCATAAGAAATTACAAATGATTCCTTACCTTCGCGCTGAGTTAGCGCGGTACCCACAGCATAGTTAGACGCATCACACATGATCTCAAAGGGGAGGTCCCACTTCGGAGGTTTCACGATCGGTGCGGAGACTAGTCTGGTTTTCAGCATCTTTCTGCAGCAGGTCGGTCAGCGGTTTTGCAATTTTGCTGAAATCCTTTATGAAACGCCTGTAAAAACCTGCATGACCCAGAAAAGAGCGAATTTCCCGTACAGAGACGAGGTGAGGTAGAGAGGAAATTACTTCGAATTTTGAAGGATCAACTGCGATACCCTATTTAGAGACAATGTGTCCCAGGACCACACCTTTATCAACCATAAAGTGACATTTTTCAAAATTTAACACTAGGTTGGTCCTGATGCACTATTTTAAAACAAGGGAGAGGTGTTGCAAGCAAGAGTCGAAGGAATCTCCATACACAGTGAAATCATCCATGAATACTTCTAAAAATTCACCAATAAAGTCAGAGAAGATGCTCATCATACACCTTTGGAATGTACCAGGAGCATTGCATAACCCAAATGGCATCCTACGATAGGCATATGTACCAAAGGGACAAGTGAAAGTAGTTTTCTCCTGGTCCTCCGGTGCTATTTGTATTTGAAAATACCCAGAGAATCCATCAAGGAAGCAGTAGTGTGACTGACCCGCAAGTTTTTCAAGCATTTGATCAACGAACGGCAAAGGAAAGTGATCCTTGCGTGTTACCTCATTCAGTCTGCGATAGTCAATACACACCCGCCACGAATTCTGGATTCTAGTGGGTATGAGTTCATCTCTCTCATTCTTGATGACAGTGATTCCAGACTTTTTAGGAACAACTTGCACGGGGCTCACCCATTCACTATCAGAGATAGGATAGATGATCTCGGCCTGAAGGAGTTTTGAAATCTCTTTCTTCACCACATCAAGAATGAGAAGATTGGTTCTCCTCTGAGGTTGCCTTATGGCTTTAGCACCTTCCTCTAGAAAAATTCTATGAGTGCAAATGGAAGAGCTAATGCCAACCAAATCCGATAACTCCCAACCAATGGCCTTTTTATTTGTTTTCAAAACTTCCAAAAGCTTATTTTCATTTTCAACAGAGAGACCATTGGCTATGATTATCGGAAAGGTGTTTCCCTCCCCCAAGTAAGCATATTTCAAGTGAGGGGGAAGAATTTTCAATGCAGAGTTCGCCGCGACCGCCGGGGCGGACGTCACTTCCGCTGGGGCGGTGGACGTCTCCGCTGGGGCGGTTGGTACCGCTGGGGCGGAGGTCGCCACTGCTGGAGCGGTCAAGACTGCTGAGGCGGTCGAAACTACTGCCAGAGCGGTTTTTTCGGCGTCAAAAACAGAAAAAGACGCACATGATGCTGTTTCCATGGGTTTTTCACAAATTTGCTCAATTGGAGGGGTAATTTCACTGTCAGAAACAAGGGATTGATTCCCAAAGAGTTCAAAATCATTCCCCTCGCACAACTGGCATAACAAATCAAGTTTTATACCCATTACTCACAACATCACTGCTTTTATTTTAAGATTTTTATTGCCCAGCTCAAGAAGCCAATGACCCACCTCATCATCAACTAATTCATCAATAATGTCAAGAGAAAAAATAGCGTGAGTGTCAGATGGGTGTTTCATTGCATTCTCAAGCAAACCTTGCCTTAATATCCCCACACTCTATATCCAAAGTTCCGGCGAACACATCAACCTTGGCTTTTGCAGTTTTTAAGAAAGGACGGCCAAGAATGAGTGTTTGCTGGTCTAGAGGAATAGAGGCATCTGTATCTAGCACATAAAAATCTACGGGGAATATTAAATCATTTACCTTAACTAGGACATCTTCCAGCAGTCCCTCTAGTTTTTGCACACTCTTGTTGGCAAACTGAAGGAGGAGTCTTCTAGGCTTGAGTTCCCCGAAGTTCAGACTTGGTAAATTGCCTTTGGCATGACATTAATGGCAGCTCCCAGGTCAGTCAAGGCATCTTTGATAATCAACTCCCCTATAAGACACGGATAGAAAAAGAACCCGGGTCTTTGAATTTTTGAGGAAGAGCAGGGGTTAGAGCAGCAGCATTTACTTGAACCTTTTCCCCCTTTGTCTTCTCTTTTGAGTGCACAATTCTTTGAGGAACTTGGCATATTTTGGCACTTGCTTTATAGCTTCTAGGAGAGGAATATTTACCTCAACCTTTTTGAATGTCTCCAAGACCTCTTCGTCTACCCCTGTCTTTTTCTTTCCCCTTGTAACAGCTTGGGGGAAAGGTAATTTTGGTAGTGGTGCAGTTGGCTCAGCTCCTTTTTCTTCCACAGTCACCTTCTCTTTACCCTTTTGTGAGGTTTTCACCTGTATTTCCTCCT